>CM067298.1:89385748-89419233 GCA_034231615.1 Meghimatium bilineatum
AACAGATATATACTCTATTAACGTCGCCAGACAATTGAGTTTTCTAGATATCAGTCGACCTGTCACGATACATTTCTAACTAGAGGCAGGACGGGTTAACATAAGTAGAACTCTATTACGTTTGATTATTTCACTGTTTAAAACGATATCGAAGGGGACGATGAAGGTAGGAGTATTGCTCAAAGTTGGAAAGACACATCAAAGACAGTGTCCAGTCTAATGTCGGGAAGACGTATCAAAGACAGTGTAAGGTCTAATAATGGGAAGACATATCAAAGACAGTGTAAGGTCTAATGTCAGGAAGACATAGCAAAGGCAGTGTAAGGTCTACTGTTCAAAGACATATCAAAGAAAGTGTAAGGTCCAATGTTGAAAAGACAGATAAAAAAACTGTGTAAGATCTAATATTGTAAGGACATGAAAAAAAAAATCCAAAGTTTTATGTTGGTAGGACATAGCAAAGAACGTGGAAGGTAAAAAGAAGGAAGGACATAACAAAGACCAACATAAGTTTTGTAAATACATTATAGAAGCGTTGGTACTTTCCTGTCCAGTGGATACACACATTTGTGATTTATGTTACAAAAGTATACTTTTAGGAAACCCTTTTTGACAACATCGCCTGTCAATATGCCGTCATTTCATACAGAAAATAATGGCTTTTATGAATGATGTTACCATGAATATTATGAACCTTCCATGCACAGAGAAAGCAGTTTTTTTTTTAAAATACAGGCTATGGACTGTCTATAAATTACCTTAACAAGTTTTGTCAATCCCCACCTAGCACGAAGAATAGTAATAATTTGAGCAGAACAAGTATGAAAATGCCATGTTTTCCCCCATATTTTTTAGAGAATTTACAAATTAAGACAATGTAATTGGTGCATTAAAAATTGCATTGTAGACGTCAACTTTTGACCCCCCCCCCAATTGTCAAAATCTGTCAAACTCTTTCAGATCCTCGCTCCTAATTGTTAATGTAATTTAAGGATATCTCTTCCCCCTTCCAATGGGAATTTACTTACATAAATAAACACACAATCGTGGGATGGGTCAAGGTCTATTTCTGAATTGATTGCCTCCACTTGTTTTAGTATTCTTAATTATTCTCCTTTTTTCCCCCTTGGTTACGCTATATTTCGTTTCACGTTATAATTTCTTTCGTTAAATGTGTGTGCCCGATTAATATAAAAGTACCCAAGGATTTCTTCTCAACAAGTTTCTCACACACTTCTATCTCTTATACCTACATTTCTTAACTCACATAGAAATGACACACAACAGTCCTTCCAGATTACAAAATCAAAATAATAATATAAGAATCGTGTGAAGACGAAATACACCATAAAAGAAGAAAATTCAATTTTCTTTATTCCCTGCTCGTTTGAATGCTCGCACTCGATATATCTGGCTACTGGTCTCATTGAAATTTTGCAACAAGAAAAAAACACCGATATGAATTATATTTTTTTTAAATGTCCAACTAATTTTATTGGTAACAAATGGTGATAAACATCATCCACATTAAAACTGCATGCCAACCGGCACGCTAATGTGACCTGGTGCTAGAAGCAGAGAGAGAGAGAGAGAGAGAGAGAGAGAGAGAGAGAATTGTATGTCCCCGCGAGCATGGGTCTGTCAAGCGTCATCGGTTTAAAATGCTTCAATTAATGATTAGGAAGAAGTGAAACAGATCTTGACAACGGGATATGATCCGATCATTAGAAATTATTAACCGTGGCAGAAGTGCTGTGGGTATATAAGAGTTAATGTCATCCATGTCAAGGAAAGCGTGTTTACGTGAGTGTGGTTCAGTTTCCCGCCGAAGACGGATGTGTCGGGCCATTGGCGCAAATAAAACGGCGACGCAACGCATTTCCATTTTCTGGACTACATCCGGCTGGAAATCTAGCAGGACCATGATCCAGCTAGATCCAGTTGGAGTTTGAGAATGAACGCAGAAGAAGAAGAAGGTTCAGTTTGTTAGAAATAATGTGTATGACTGTGGGGAAAGAGTTTAAAGTCTATGTTAGTGTGGGTGTGAGAAACAATGCAACTTTGCAGTGAAATGTCAATATTGGCGTGTGAGGTAGACGTGACATGTGGGTGTGAGAAGCGATATGTTAGTGTGGAAGTGATAAAGAAACAATAAAATGGTATTTATGATAATGATGGTGATAAAATAATCCAGTTAGATGTGAGAAGGTGGCTCTTGACAGCCCATAGTCTTTCTGACAAAAGTACAGGTTCTTATCAGTTGTGTACCTGAGGCGACACCCGACGAGTATAAGGTCTCAAGACATGAATGTGTACGGAGGGTTTATAGATACATGCTTAGTACCGGAAGGGAGACATTTCACTGTGCAACCATCCCAGGATTACCACGTCCTGCCAGAGATGGACACAGATCTTGAACACTCATTTCATCATACTTCTGCTAGATTTTATGACCCATCTGCAGTGGTGGCACATTTAGCATTTCCGGCCACCTATGACTCTACCACCGAAAGGTCATTATGCAATGTCTGGTAGCAGACATCTTTGTCATCATAGAGATGATTTGATAGGAAATAAAAGAAAGAAATGGAGACAAAATATGACAATTATGATTTTTTTCACAGCTGACAGGTTGTCAGGTTATCCCCAAACTTTCCTTAGTTGCCTCCTACGACATATTTAGAAAGAAGACAGTGATCCTATTTTGTGCATCCTGAACTATAGACGTCAAGGCCCCGGTTGCCGCTCGGGTAGAAGTGGTATTGATCTCATATTGTGTGAGAAAATGTGTGGATGTGAAAGAGAAACAATGTGGATATGTGTGTATGTGAGAAAGAAGGTATGCGAGTGGATGTTTGAGAGAGAAGTGTCGTGTGGATATAAGAGATAATGTGTGTATGTGAGAGAGAAGGTATGCGAGTGGATGTTTGAGAGAGAAGTGCCGTGTGGATATAAGAGATAATGTGTGTATGTGAGAGAGAAGCTATGCGAGTGGATGTCTGAGAGAGAAGTGTCGTGTGGATATAAGGGATAATGTGTGTATGTGAGAGACATGGTATGCGAGTGGATGTTTGAGAGAGAAGTTCAGTGTGGATATAAGAGATAATGTGTGTATGTGAGAGACATGGTATGCGAGTGGATGTTTGAGAGAGACGTGTCGTGTGGATATAAGAGATAATGTGTGTATGTGAGAGACATGGTATGCGAGTGGATGTTTGAGAGAGAAGTGCCGTATGGATATAAGGGATAATGTGTGTATGTGAGAGACATGGTATGCGAGTGGATGTTTGAGAGAGAAGTGCCGTGTGGATATAAGGGATAATGTGTATATGTGAGAGACATGGTATGCGAGTGGATGTTTGAGAGAGAAGTGTCGTGTGGATATAAGGGATAATGTGTGTATGTGAGAGACATGGTATGCGAGTGCCTAACCCTTGCGGTCGAAACCAAAATATGATTATCAAAACGTTACTACTAAGAACGTGGAATGTCCGCACACTCACAGATATAACATATGTACACATATCAGAAAGAACAACGCTAGTTTCAAAAGAATTAGCCAGATACAAGCTTGACATTGTAGCACTGAGTGAAACAAGATTACCGGATGAAGTAGAGCTTAAAGAAAGAGGAGGTGGTTACAAATTGTTTTGTAGTGGTGGCAAAATCTCTGATTGACGGAATCAGGAGTTTTATTTCCAGTTAGAGTCGACTTTGTACAAAGGCTCCAAAGTCTTCACCGGGGACTAGGCGAACGTATCATGACACTACATATACAAGTGGGCAGGAAGACCTTTACAACTCTAATTAGTGTCTGAGCTACGATAATGACGAATCCAGATGAAGAGAAAGACACATTTTATGAGTAATTTGACGCGGTGATTTCATCTAGGCACAAAAAAACGAGAAACGTATAGTTCTGTGTGATTTCATGAGTTTTAAATTATCATAAGTCCTGAAATGGTGTCCTAAGAAAACATGGGATCGGTAAATGTAGCAGCAATGGATTACGTCTCATTAGACTATGTTCTAAACATGATCTCACTATCAGCAACTTAGTCATTCGAATGCCTACACTTAAGAAGACACCATGGATGCATTCACGCTCCAAACAATGGTACCTGATAGATTATGTCATCACCAGGAGTAGTCACATGGGAGATCTAGGCATGAATAAAGCCATGTGCGATGAAGAATGCTTGAATTACCACAGACTAATAGTGTCCACATCCAATATGCACATCATAGGGCAGATGTGTCCACGAGGATATACAGTAACAAAACGTTTTAACACTGGATTTTATTTTTTTTTAAAACAACACAGCAGCCAGTCGCTCCCAGGATATAGACACACATCTAAAAGACCTGAACTTGGACGATGTTAGTGAGGAAAATGGATGGGCATAATTCTTAAACATCCTGTATTCTTCGTCTAAGGAACATCTAGGTCTGACCACGCATACAATCAAAGACTGCTTCATTTATAATGACATAAAAATTACCACTCTGCTTGAGGAAAAGACCAATGCGTGCAAAAATCTTCACTGCAATCTCTTCACCGTAAAAAAAAAAAAATGCAATATACATCAGCGCTCTCAGTACATGACACTGTGTTATGACGGTATTCTTTGAATGTATTCTAAACGGGAGCAAAATATGATACGCTACCAACTAAAAGTAATTGTATTTGTAATTTGTAGACCTGGTAAATCTACACGTTATTCAATTACTTCCGTCACAAATAAGTACACAAAAAGATCAATGTCAAATAACGAAATGAATTCATAGGTGTATGTCTAGTTGTAGCAAAAGAAGGACAATATAATAATAATAATAATCTGTCAAAAATTTTTTTTTAAACTGTCAGTACTGCATTTTACCAGTTCAAATGTTGCAGGGAGGGGATTGAATAGCTGTGTGATAAAGGCTGCATGCTCTTGCTGTCGCCACGACATGTACAGTGTGAGTTTTAAATTTTCCCTCCGACAGAAAAAAAAACCCAGTCCTTACCGGAGATCGGCCTTACCTCACGGCCATGCGCCACATAATAACAATAACTATAATAACAACAATAATGACGCAACCGACTCCTCATTCACATGTATACAAAGTTCAAGATTGGCAACACAGCCATGTGTACATGTTGGCAGGCAGCACAGAGTACCAATCATATACTTCAAGATTGTTCTGAGCATGAAACGCTGAGGCAGACATATTGACCAGAGAAAACAACACTGGAATCAAAGCTCTATGGGACACTGTATGAACTACAAAAGACAGTGAGTTTTATTAAGGAGACATAATTACAGATATAGACATGTTTCAAGTGAACGAAAGAAGAAGAAGAAGAAAAACAACAATAATAATAAACAAGTCCCTATGTGACGCGTCATTTACAGAACGTTATCCTCACTGTCACTCTGCAAGTCTCTCGGTTCTGTGCAAAGTGTCTAGATTCTTCCAGTAGAAACAAGCAACATATCCATTTTCCACGTCATGTAGGTGTCACCGTATTGGTAAATATGGTACGAGGCCCGTGTGATACGAGTGACGTGAGGAAGTGGTAAAGGAGTTTTTAACAAAAAGCAAACAAAAACAACCAAACATGAGTTAAATTAGGAGTTGTTGATAATTTAAAAACATTTTCAGTTAAACTGTGAATTCTGTTTTTGTTTTTCTTGCGTTTGCCCTTAAACTTCTGCAGATTCGCATGATGTACTCCTGAGAATGGAATGGTTTTCTAACCGCTTACAGCTTAGGTGGAGCGCATGGCCGTGTAGTTAGAACGCCGTTCTCAGACACTTGAGGTCCCGGGTGTAATGCACAGTTAAGACACTTTTTTTCTTTCGGAGGTATAATCAAAATCCTTCCTGTACATGTCGTGGCATCTGCTATGGCAAAGGGACCTTCATTTTACAGCCGATAGAAAGCCTCCTTTCACTCCTTCAAAGGAAAATATGCAGAAACGAAAGGTTTTTTTAACAGTTTAGATACGATATCTTCAGTATGACATATCCGACTTCATCATTTCTTCAGGGTTTTTTGTCTCTCTATGGGATGCGACAGTCAACACCACCCCACACATCATTAGTGTTTCCTACAGGAAAGTGACCCGCATGACAGTACACACTTGGTATTTACATTACTATACACTTCATAACAAGCCTGTTTCACTGTGTGTTTCCAGTGATTCGCAAGGTTTCAGTCGTGACCTTCGACTTTCTATAAGACCTCTCATCAGAAAGTAAACATGACCTAGACGGCTGAATTTTTATTATTTCCGTGCGTTTGGTTGGTTGGCTTAGGCTTTTTTTTTGGCGGGCGACTCCGAGTATATAAATAGTGACAAATAAAAAACACGACATTATCCAAAAAAGTCACGAATGAAGGAGTGTTTACGTTCTATTGAGAGGTCTATACTGGAGCTGGTCAGGCTTTAGTACCCTGTTTCCAATTCTCGCCTGTAGAGTAAATCTGACAGTCACTTTTGTGTTGAGAGCACCGTCCAACAACTGTCGATAGACTGCAATCCTTATGTAAAGAAGTGTGACCAAGAAACATAGAACTTACTTAAACTAGATTGACAGTAAGTAAATCTTGTTAAAAAGAGAGGCAGAAGAACAGCAATCCATGTTCCGAGATTGGCATCAGGAATGAGAAGAAATAATCTTGCGTCTTACAATATAAAGTTACTGTTAGGTCTGAAAACGTATAAGGTGTTGGCTGACATATATGACTGTAAGTCTATAGATTACTATGTCTATTTTGGTATATATATATATATATATATATATTGATATATATATATATATAATGAGTCACTTATTTATCACCATACACATCACTGCTGTCATGATCAATGAAAGTCTAGATTATAAGACTTACGGGCTAATGGGAAATCCAGCCTTCTAAAATGGCTCAATTGAAAATTCCCCTGAATTTCATTGGCTGTCACACAAAGGATACTCATAGTGACTAATGAAAATTATGTGAAGTTTCAAATGAATTTTTGAGAAGTCTTGATTTCCCTTAAACAAGTAGGTCTGGAATGAAAGAGCTAGATAAACTTCATACTCACAAAAAGAAACAATAGACGAAAAATAACAGACGAACGAGTAATACCTAACATGTGTGCAGATACTGACCATAAGGCAGTAATAATAAGAGTAAAAAAAACAGAGCAAGAAATAACAGGCACAAGAAAAGCACAAAGCACTAAGAACAAATAGATTTACAGAAATTGGAAGAACTAAACATGCGCGAAAAATATATCAAGGAAGTTAACGAAAAATTCGCAAAGCTACAAGAAACACCCAGCACATAGAAGAAGAATGAATATATTTTTAAAATACCATCATTCATACAGGAAACATATGCGAATATAAAAACCATAAAGGTACGAAACCAAAAGATAACAGCTTGGTGGACAGAAGAGGTAAAGAATGCAACAAAAGATTAGAAACAAAAATACAAGAAATGGACAACGAGCACAACAGATGAAAATTACTTAGCATACAAGACAGCAAAGATTAACACCTAGAAAATCATCAAATCTGCAAAAATTAAGTCCTGGCAAGAATAATGAGAATGCTTAACAAGGATAGACAAAACCCACCAACGATGTTCCACAAGAAAGTACAAATCATAAGAAGTAAAAAAAATAAGACACGAACCAACAGAAATAATCACGACACGACAATGACCACGACAACATACTAAATAGGCCTCAAGAAATCATGGATAGATGGACAAATTACTTCAATCAACTGTTAAATTTAAAGGAAGGAGAAGCGATTACAACAATAAATACAATAGAAGAAGGCATAGAATCATACATCATGAAATCCGAAATTGAAAACGCAGTTAAACATGCACCAAATAACAAAGCACCAGGAATAGACTGCATACATAAGAACTAATATACTTGCTAACAGTGACAGCTATAAAGCGGCTACACAGACTGTTCAATGTGATATGGAAGACACAAAAGACACCGCAGGAGTGGAATACAGCGGTGAATGTTTCCATCTGGAAGAAAAAATGCATTACGGGGGACTGCACTAAGTTATAGAGGCATATCACTCTTTAGCCACATATGAACAATCTTTACCAAGATACAAGAGATAAGGATGCGCGCATATAAAGAACCACGGCTCAACAACACACAAATGGGCTTCCAGAAAAATATAAGCTGTACAGATGCAATTTTGCCCTGAAACAAGTAAGAACGAGCACAGATACATCTGATAATTTTTTTATTCACTGGGGTGTGATACAGGGATGTGTACTATCCCCCTTATTTTTCATAACATACATAGATAACATCTGTAAAGTAGCAAAGACAACGGAAGAAAACATCTAAAGGATAAATTAAACGAATTGCTATTTGCAGACGACCAAGAACTAGTGGCATCATCAGAAGAGGAACTACAACGACAAATAGATAGATTACATCACACATGCCATACCTTTAACATGAAGATAAATATAGAAAAGACCAAAGTAACGAAGATATGAAGAACAGAAAGAATAGACTTAACCAGGTGACAGAATTCATATACCCAGGAAGCAATTAACAACAGACAGCAAGAGCAGCAAAGAAATGCATAGTAGATGTAGTAAAGCATACCAAGTCCGAGGTCAAATGACAACAATCTTCAGAAAAAAATGTAGATTAAAACACCAAAATAACACTATTCAAAACGATTATTGTGCCAACCCTATGTTACCAAAGCCAAACATGGACAACGACAGCACAAGACAAACGTAAACTTGTGACAACTGAAATGGCATGCTTTTGCAGAATCCTAGGAATATCGCTAAGAGACAAGGTGAGGAATGAGGACATCCGACAAAAAACCGGGACAACCCCAATCTTAGAATCAGAATACATCAAGAGACAACAGATCAAATGGTTTGCACACATCAGCAGATTACCACCAGACAGCATACCACAGCAAGATATGCTACACAGATACAGTGAATGCAGATCTAGAGGTAGACCATGAAAACGATGGACTACTGAAATAAAAGAGGCGACAAATTCCACAATATACTGAGCATACACGATGGCTATCTCTAGACAACTCGTCTACCCCTGACAATGAAAAGCAACAAAGGGTTTAGCGAGTATATAGAAACAGAAGTATGTCTTATATGATAGATGTTATCATATCATAATGCATAGTGCTATGTCATTGTCGTTCGTCTTTTTCTGGGTCGCCATCATCCCGGATAGACAGATCCCCCAATCCAATTTGCGGTTTGGAATGTCTGAGCTAAGTGAAAATTAAATATCGCTGAATCTATGTATATGTGTCATTTTGTGTCTCCTCAATCTTCAATAGATAGAGCACATAGTGTATTTCTGGATGCAGACATTCAAATATTAATAGACTTTCGAACGGCCCAATCATACAGTTATAGCATAACTGACCATTATCCTTGCCATTAAGCGGATATTACAATGCATGTCTTTCATTATTCACTCATCAACGAGTCTACACAAAACGAAAGCTTGTATCTATGCTTCAATCTCCAATTCCATGTTTTTCATCTTCTTCTCGCCATATCTTTACCTCTGTGAATATCATAATTTCATAACAACTATAGCTGATTTCCTTGTCCTAAACATCCATCACATTCTATATCCCCAACCATAGATAAATCATTCAAATATGTATTGGTGCATTACATTTGATAACGGGCTAAGGAGATCGACACATTCACAGTGTGGATACACGGGACTTATATTTATGTGGGTAGAATTGAACAACTGCACAGCTTCTTTTCTTTTCGTTTTACGCCCCTTTGTGACTTGTAGCGTCAGGGGTAGAAGAATTCTCTGGGGATAGTTTTTTTGTGTGCTTCATATATGTGTGTTTACGTTGACTACTTTATTTCTGTAATCCATCGTTTTTATGGTCTGCTCCTGGTTTTGTAACCATCGTGCCTGTAGAGTAATGCTTTTTGAGGCACACTGTCTAATAGAGGTCTGGAATAAGTTAATCTATTGTCTTCTGATGTAATCCAGGTTTGACATTGTGTTTGTTAGTCTTCTGATGTTTTCGTTTCTGATTTTATCTCCTATTGTTACTCCGAGACTTCTATGTAGACAAGTTATTTATGTTGTTAACAAGTGGGTTTTTTTTACTACTGTTGTTAATGTCCACGTTTGATTTTGGTAGTATAGTAATGGTATGCTCATCGTTGTATATAGTGCAATTTTCTTTTTCATGTTCACATATTTGCTTTTAAAATAGGGGAAATCTGCCATAAGGTCTTGTAAGAAATGTTGCATCTATGTTGGATTTCGTTGGTGTTTTCCCATTTTATGATATGATGCTTCCAAGATAAGTGAATTCTTTCACCTGTTTAAGGTGTTGGTCATTGATGAGAATAGTGGTGTTTCTTTCTGTTTTTGCGATTGACATTACCTCTTTTAAAAAATGTTTTTATCTTCATGTTAAAGTTCCTACATGCTGTGTGCAGTCTATTCATATTTTATTGTAGTTGTTCTTCTTATGTTAATATTATTGCTTGATTGACTGCAAAAACAGTTCATTCAGGAGGTTGTTAAATTTTCTTCTTCATTGGTGTTTCCAATGTTACACATACAATCGATATATGTGAAGAATAATAAGGGGGATAGAGCACATCCTTGTCACACGACAGAGTGTAAATGGAATTTTTCTGGAAGCCCTACACTCATTCTAGTTGCACATTGACTAGCTGTGTAACTACTCCTGCACAAATTGATTGGGTATTGTGTCCTATAGACCTGACCTGCACAGCAATGTTGTAAATATAACTATGAGAATTCTGAATGGGGTTAGATATATGAAAAATAAATAAAATCTGCAGGGAAAATATGCTTTAGCAAAGACTTTCATCTTGAACAGCGTTTGAAGAGTTGCTCTTGTACTGCATCGGATATTCACATCAAGAAATAGAATGACGAGGGAAATGCCAAATAATGAATATGTCGATGTTCACAGACGACAATAAAAGAAATATCCAATAGGGTCAATATCGATGTCCACAGACGGCAATAACGCATGTCCAATAATCTTCTGTAGGTGTTAACAGATGACAATGAAATAAAATGTACAATAATTATTTAAAAAACAGTTATTTTGCTGAACATTCATGTTCCATGTTTATGTTTTAACGTTGTAACTCCTTTCACGTTTACGTGTATACTCCAGAACATGGCAAGCAAGACTCAATCCAATTGAAAAATACATCTCTACTGACACTACGTATACAAAATTAAGCAATGACATCTCAAAAGAGAATAATAATTTGTACTAAGTCATTACAATGTATACATTACGTCGCTACAATTATGGACAGAGTCGACACAAAAACACAACACGAATTGCATAACTCAAATACCAAAGACAACATATATTACTCAAAAGGATGTACTCTTGACCAATGATTGTCAACCTATTTTGCCTGTGGCCCATATAGCAACAATTCCCCCCTCGCCATTAACATTAAAAAACGGCGTTGCCATTCTTTACCCATTGCTGGGATTTTGTAATGTTTATTGATATATGTCTTGTTAAACATCTGGCATGTAGTTACTTTGTTAAATATCGTGCATGTACCGGTAGTTACCTTGTTAAATATCGTGCAGGTACCGGTAGTTACCTTGTTAAATATCGTGCATGTACCGGTAGTTACCTTGTTAAATATCGTGCAGGTACCGATAGTTACTTTGTTAAATATCGTGTATGCAGTTACTTTGTTAAATATCGTGCATGTAGTTGCCTTGTTAAATATTGTGTATGCAGTTACCTTGTTAAATGTTGTGTATGCAGATACTTTGTTAAATATCGTGCATGTACCGGTAGTTACCTTGTTAAATATCGTGCATGTAGTTGCCTTGTTAAATATCGTGCATGTAGTTGCCTTGTTAAATATCGTGCATGTAGTTGCCTTGTTAAATATCGTGCATGTAGTTGCCTTGTTAAATATCGTGCATGTAGTTGCCTTGTTAAATATCGTGCATGTAGGTGCCTTGTTAAATATCGTGCATGTAGTTGCCTTGTTAAATATCGTGCATGTAGTTGCCTTGTTAAATATCGTGCATGTAGTTACCTTGTTAAATATTGTGTATGCAGTTACCTTGTTAAATGTTGTGTATGCAGATACTTTGTTAAATATCGTGCATGTACCGGTAGTTACCTTGTTAAATATCGTGCATGTAGTTGCCTTGTTAAATATCGTGCATGTAGTTGCCTTGTTAAATATCGTGCATGTAGTTGCCTTGTTAAATATCGTGCATGTAGTTGCCTTGTTAAATATCGTGCATGTAGTTGCCTTGTTAAATATCGTGCATGTAGGTGCCTTGTTAAATATCGTACATGTAGTTGCCTTGTTAAATATCGTGCATGCAGTTACTTTGTTAAATATCGTGAATGCAGTTACTTTGTTAAATATCGTGCATGCAGTTACTTTGTTAAATATCGTGCATGCAGTTACTTTGTTAAATATCGTGTATGCAGTTACTTTGTTAAATATCGTGTATGTAGTTACTTTGTTAAATATCGTGTATGTAGTTACCTTGTAAATATCATACACGTGGACAGTACTTCTTATGGCACACCTGGATGGATATGTAACTCCAACACACAATTTCAAAATGTTGACTTCGTACCTCCCTCTCTCGCTATCACATCGTGCCCGCCTACAGGGCATCCATATGACCCACGTTGAAAACCACTGCTCTAGATCTAGATTATAATAATAATAATCGATAGAGAGAAAGAGAGAGAGAGAGAGAGAGAGAGATGGGAGGAAAAGAAGACAACAGGGAGAGGAAAAGAAATGATAAAGCATATGATTTATGTGCCTATGTATATGTTGCTATCTATAAATAAAATGCACGCACATTTCACTAGCTTTGCCCTAAAACAACATTAATTATCTTATTAACCATCTGACGCAGTGTTTTCCAAAGTGATCTACATGGACCCCCAACGTCGTGTCAAATTTCGATATGATGGGGGTCCATGTCAGCGAGAAATAAAATTATAGGTAAACGAGATGTAAATGAGGGTCCACGTGAGCGGACCATATTTAAGCAAGTCATCATAAACATATAGCCGTTCAGTAAATGTCTTATTACACATAACACCGATATTGTGAACATAATACTTAATAATATACATAGAAATTACGTATATATATATATATATATATATATATATATATATATATATATATATATTATATATATATATATATATATATATATAATTCTTCAAGTCTATCTGTTTCATGGTGTGCAAGTTTTCATGCAAGCAGTAACAATTTAGTTTTCATTTTGTCTGTGGGAATGGCATTTAGATGTTCTTCGTACAGACTTTAACACCAGGTGTGAGGATGTTTTGAATATGTAAATACCACAGTGGGTTATCGATTCATACGATGGATTTGAAAAATCGGATGTCATACACGTAGAGCTGATCGGAATAAGCAATAAAGAAGGACGCGGTGCAGTTCTGAAAGGTGTATCGGCAGTTCTGGCTTGTGAAAGATATGCCTGTTGCTTATATATATGCCATCATACATTATAGACTATCAAAGAGAGTTTATGATATCTTTTCCATCTTCATACCTCGTAGAAAGGGGTTTTAGCGTGGTTGTCAATCTTTTTACGATAAAAAGAAATCGAATGCAAATCATTGGACGTGGAAATTTAAGAATATGTCCCACTAATTTGAAGACAAGATTGAGCAATTGCTACCAGAGCATCAGGTTCATCGCTCTCACTAATAGTAGTGTTTGTGTATTCATTTTGTGTAAGAATTTTACAAGTTTCTGATTTGTTTTGTTCTAAATTCAAATATTTACTTGCATTGTGTGTCTTCTCAATAAAAATATGAATAAAACGTGTACATGTTTTTTTTTATTAAATTAATTGTTCATTCCACAGGGAAAATAGCCTATCACGTGAGCAGCTCCGTGTCAGCTGTCACAAACATATTCGAAGTTAATATGTTTAGATAAATACAATATTAGGAAGGTTATAAATTAGGGTGACTATGGGAAAAAATAATAATTCGGCAAGTGGTCTAAGGAGCAAAAATGTTTTGGAAGCACTGGTCTAATGTAATAATGCCGATTTTTGCACATGCTATATTTGGTTAAACCCCAAAACTATATATTATATATACTTTATATACTTTATATTTATACATCCTATTCAGTTTTTATAAACGAATGAAATTCTTTGATCTCTTTCGGAAACCTAATTATTGTGTATCGAGAAAAGAAATGTTACCAGTTCAGACAATACACTCCCCATCGAGGCCAGAACCTTGAAGTGGTGATGGGGCTTAGTTCAGCCATCAGGGGCTGGAAACTAAGACTGGTTGGGCAGTCCCACTCGAGCAGGACCATAGTCCGGCCCAAGTAAGCAGAGTGCTGAAGACGGAGGCAACCAGCCAAAAGGCGCACAGATAATCAGGTTGCCACGCACAAAACACAATGGAAACATGTCTGCATCTAATAACAGTTATGGTACCTGCCTGTGGCGGACGTTCAGGCAGGGACGGTGCCGGGTCCTATACCTCGAAAGGGCCCAACCTCAGTTACTGGAAGTCCTTCTCAATTGTCCCGAGGAGCCAGGAGGCAAGGGAATAGAGCTACTAGCCAAACAAACAAACGACCAATATGGGACACTGTATGAACTACAAAAGACAGTGAGTTTTATTAAGGAGACATAATTACAGATATAGACATGTTTCAAGTGAACTAAAGAAGAAGAAGACAATACACTGGATAATAGCGATATAACAGTTTTAGTTGTGTGATTTTAAGCAATATTTGACTCTCAGTAGAATATCATTGCTTTCTGACAGCCCAGGTGTCCAAATTCTTGCGGCAGATATTCAGTTTAATATATGTTACGTCCATGATGAATCTCTACCTCTACGTAATTGTACTAAAGTATCTAGAAGCACATATATAAATATTAGACCCAAAAAAACTGATTAATATGTAGTTAATGTAACAGTACAATTAGTCAATCAGTGAGTATTTTAATGAGTTGTTAATTAGTCATATATTTTGTTATTGATTATTCAATCAGGCAAGTAATTAGTTAATAGAACCAAAGTCTCTGCATTCATTTAGTATAAAATAATATTGTCAAAACTCCCGAGGATATGGTAATTACCAGAGCCGCGGTCTCCGCTATTTTTGTATTGTTAAAAACTCTGATATAACCAAATTGGACTACGGGCCGCAGTTAATTGGAGCGCATCTCTCAATAAAACATTTTTTTTATTAATCCATTCAGTAAAATTACAAAAGCGATATGTCAATTTCAGTATGTGAGGAATGATATATTGTGTATGTTGATAGTTCCTGGATTGGGCTTCCTACAGAAGTCCCTATATCCACGGGGATGTATCACTGACACGCACAGCTTGATATCAATTTCCCCTGGTATCAAATCACGTGTTAGACATTTTCTCTGTCACTGTTAAAACAGTATCCTGCTGCGACAAGTGCAAATTGGTTTCATAGGGGGACGTATATGGTAAAACACTTCCTTGTTTTGTGGTTACAATAATTCCGGCAACACGCTATTTGCAACTTTATTCAATAGCTAGATCATTGATCACTGTACAATCAGATCAATCGTTTTGTTGGGCATGCTTGGACTATTGCATATACATCAGTAATGCTTGCAGTAATTGATTGTTAATAGTAATGTAAATCAAAGTTATGCACTTCTAGTGTACAATTATATCTTTGTCTTGTCTAAAAGGTACAAGTATGATTAGTGTGTTTTGTCTAACACAAGTATGACTAGTGTGTCTTATCCAACACAAGTATGATTAGTGTGTCTTGTATAAAATTTACAAGTATGTTTAGTTTGTTTTGTCTAACACTTACAAGTATGATTATTATGTCTTTTCTAACACTTACAAGTATGAGTATTGTATCTTGTATAACACAAGTATGATTATTTTTTCTTGTATAGTACAAGTATGATTAGTTTGTCTTGTATAAGAAAAATATGATTAGTTTGTCTTGTATAACACAAGTATGATTAGTTTGTCTTGTATAACACAAGTATGATTAGTTTGTCGTGTATAACACAAGTATGATTAGTTTGTCTTGTATAACACAAGTATGATTATTGGCATATGATTAGTTTGTCTTGCATAACACAAGTATGATTAGTTTGTCTTGTATAACACAAGTATGATTAGTTTGTCTTGGCTAGTACAAGTATGATTAGTTTGTCTTGCATAACACAAGTATGATGAGTTTGCCTTGTCCAATATAATTTTATCGTAGAAGAACGCCTTTATCTTATCTAACACTTCTTCTGCGTTCATTCTCAAACTCCTGCATATTATCATGATGTAGATCAGAGAACTGAATGCGTCGCTATTATTTACATCTAAGCTGCGATCTCTGTGTCTTTCTGTCTGACACATCCGATTTTAGCATGACTTCAGAGTCACTGTGACCCTCTATGAATAAAAAAGCCAACTCTACCCATAACCTCTTTAGTCGTCTACTACGACATGTGTGGCAGGCAACATAACTGCGATTCTTTGCTCCCCCTCAGGCCCGTAAATACACGAGCGGTATGTAACACAAGTATGATTTTTATTTATAGTACGCTCTCAGATTCTTGCAGCAGGACAAATGGTAGATTACGGGCATCAGTGGTCACTTTTTAACGAAATAAATACATGCATTATTTAACTAAACGAAATATCGATAAACATGCATTTCAGAGTAGCTAAGACTGCTGGCGCATCCAGCGATCTGCCCGCTACACACTGAGAGACCCTCGCACCCATTGGATTACCCTGGGTGATCTCAGCAGTGCGTAGCACGCTGATCCATGAAGACCAGATGTTTAATCTGAGTTCAACGAGGTCACGAAAGCTGAATGAAACTACGCACATTATTAAAAAGTTGAAATTTCGCCACTGCTCCCTGTAATGAACGTTATCCTAACTTATTCTACTATCCAGCAGAATGTCGCCTGGATAATGTATATGCGATGTGTCGTCATTTTATTTTACGTCAATGGTGACACTAATTTGACATGGGGGGTGCACATACGTTCCATTTTTTACCAATTCCACTTAACGGTGGACACAATGACCATATCGCTAGTATGTCACAGCGTTCGTCGCAATCTATTTATCCGCTATATTGCTCAGCACGCTAATGTTTTTCCCCAGTCGCCCATCCCAATGGTAAGCAAGGTTATTGTTACTTGACACTTTGCCACACTGACTGGATCATTAGGGACCTGATCACAGACTCCCACACAAGTATGATAAGAGATAGAGATCAAATCACTGCAATGTCCAGGTAAAATTATAGATCGGGTAACGCCCTGGAAATCGCAAAGCAAGAACGGAAATACATAAATGACGCGTTAGCATTAGTTAAATAGATATACCTAAGACAAAGTGTTTAGGAAAGATTATTATATACGAATGCTATATTTCATTAAGTTCTCAATTCATCTGCCTTTTTGGCAGTCCTCATAATCATCTAATGCATTACTATTTCCATGTGCACAGTGGGCGCTGAACGTACGTATATCATTCTATTTAGCGTCGAACGTTATATTATATAACATAATGTCGTGCAAAAAATATCCACAGAATGCGTCCCAGAGTTAAATCTTAGATAGTGAATAAGCGGTTTACACAACAAAAAATAGGGAAAATATATATATTGTCACATCATGCATAGTGAATACGCAGGTTGTTTTTTAACAAAAGGAACCAACAGAGAGAAAAATATATAATATGCCAGATGCTTCAATTTAGTGCTCAATAGAAAGCCATACTAAAAAATATTGGAAGCATACCCTATTTAGTATGTAGCCATCAAGACAGCATTTTCTTTCATTTTATTTATTTTCTAGGCAATATAACAACGCTTAGTAGTTTGCCATTGTTTTCTCAACGTTCATGGTGAACATTTGCCTGTGGCAAGATTTTAACCCGATACTTTGACCATTACAGGATCACTCTGTACTACACCGTCTCAGACCCGAACTGCGGGACAGAGCCATAATAAATGATGTCATATTCAGAACTGGAAATGTTGTCATTAAATTGTTACCACCAACAACATTACCATGTACAATTTGATTCCCGTAGAGCAGTGGTCCTTAACTCTTTTAGACCGTGGCTCCCCACTTGGGATAAATATTCACCAAGGCCCCCATTTCTGTCTTACAGAAAAATACATTCCAATTTCTTTACAAGTTGACAAGGATTTTTTTTTCCAGATTTATCGGTATATTTCTTGTTGTTTATTGTCGGTTGCTGATCCAAGTACACGCCCTTTTACTCAATGTCACTGTGCAATATATGCATGTGTTTGTACGCTGTTGTTTTTTTTATATACCGTACTAGATTCGTTCTGATCCCGTCGGGACCCGTCAAAACGAAATGTATTGGATTACTTACCCTGATATGCCTCACATTGCCAATGTGCTTGCCAAGCCTGCTCACCGTATGGGACCAAAAGCGAGTATAACATGATGTCCATAACCTCATACGGAGTATAACATCATACAGTCCATAACCAATTCATCGATTACAGTTGATGACCAATATTAATGAAAGAATTAATGCGAATATCGCGGTGAAAGGGTAGTTTGGCACCTTCGTTAAAGAAAACCATTGATCTTGGTTCATTATAGCGACTTTCATCAGATTGACGATCGCGCTTCCTAATAACATTTGTATGCAACAACGGCGTCTCCTTCGAGTCGTGAGGGGGGGGGGGAGGAATTTTCGTCTCGAAACTAATAGTTTTGATTGGATGTCGCATGGAATTCTGTGACGTAAAAGCGCTATTTATAGAGCGTTCCAGAGAGAATGACAGAACACGGCTATTATATTATAGATTTAGTGTTCCATGTAGCTGGCTTAGGGGATATTATTTATTGTTAAATTGGCGACCTTCATATGCCCTCTACCCAATGTTCGGGTCTGTGTCCCATCCAATTTCACAATACCATCCATGACTTAATTTAAGTCTCTGCGACAACAAGGGTTCATATGTCCCAGGTTGAGAACCATTGCTGTAGTTAATTATTGTAACTATGACGATGGGGATTCTGTAGAAATTCGGCGATATTTCATAACTCACTGCAGCAAACAAAAAGTATGATAATAGCAACACATACATAACGACGCATAACATAATTATAAAACAGAAAAGCACATATTCGACGTTTCGACGGAGTAATATTTCAACATAAACAAGTGTCGTGCTGGTTCGCACAAGGGGTCATGGAAGTTAACGACTATTTATCACCAATGTTAGCTTGCAGTTCTACTGCTGAGCTTAGTCGAAACAACTACAGACTGTTTAAGATCTTTATACGATGTCTCTCCAATTCCCCCCCCCCCAGGATTGTACATGTTGTCAACATATTAATATACCGGGTCTCCTAACAATATGCCTTTAAACAATGAAGAGCTTCCGTTTGTTTTTCGTAGCAGTGATCTCCTGTAACACTTCCTGAGTATTTCATTCGCTGTCACGGGACACAAACCTAGAACTATAGAACGTCCGTGACTTTCGCCAGTAGATCTATTAGAGAAAGTCACAAAGCGTTTCTAATATTCTTCTTGAACCCTTACCATTCACGGTTCAACATTCACGGAGAGTTGACAATGGTTCTAGTGACAGTACAGGACAAATACCTCGTAGTGATCTTGGTGTTGTAGTAGTTCAACATTTACTTGTTCTCAAGGGGTCGCGTGTTCTATCTTGGGTCCTAAAGTTTTATTTACATGTGCTGCTTCATTGTCAGCTTATCATCAAAAGTAACTCCCAGGTATGTGGGTTGTTTGTCTTCTTTCAAAAGTTCTCTATCTTTCTTGATAACACCGGTTTTTTGTTTTGACTAGAGGGTAAAGCACTTATATGTGTCAATGCTAATGCACCATCTATTTGTCCATATGATTAAGGCATCAATAGCTCTTTGTATTTTTGTTTAATGGCCACTGTCGCATGTTCATCTGTGCATCAGATCACCAGGTCGTCAACATACATTGCCACATTGATCTCATGTGGTAGTTCGGCAACTAGGTCACTGATGTAAACCAAGACAAGTATGGGTGAGAGGACTCCTCTATGGGAGAATCCATGACGCAGTATAATTTTCTTGCTCTTGCGACATCCAATTGTACCCTGGCAACAACAAACGCTATGAGGAAGTTAGCTATCCTAAGAAAACTAAGTGGAACCATATGGGAAGCCAGTGGGAATATATTCCGTAAAGTTTATCAGCAAGGTATAAGACCACACTTGGTATACGGTTCAGCTGCGTGGTGTCCTGCATCAAACACCACATTACAGAATCTAGATAAAGTGCAAAAACTATGCGCTTAGGATAATGTTTGGAATAATCAAATCAACACCCGTAGTAGAGATGTACAAAATGAGGAGAACGCAAAAATTCGATGAACGCAGAGACACAAAGGTACTAATACAAGCAGAAATGTCACAGTGTATGTCTAGTCACCCAATGAATGAACGACTGCAAAATCTAGCAATGGTGCGACTGAAAAGAAGCAGCTGTATCCACAAACCTAAACGACTCCGTATACAACTTACAGACCTACATGTAGTTGACAGTCCCTTAAGGTCTGTACCAGAACAAATCCCTTGGAGTGAAAGGCATGGAATACAAATATACATTCAGACCCACTTGACAGGAATATTAAGCGACGACGAACAGAACAGTGTGAAGTTAAGGGCAGTCATCCTCAATATCCTGGACGAGGAATATCCACAAGACATATGGGTCAGAGTATACACAGATGGCTTAGCACGGATTGCATTGAGGAATGAAGGTGCAGGTGTTTATATAGAATATCCACACAAGCCTAGAGATACAATCAGAACATCAACGGGAACATTCTGTCATAATTATGATACGGAAATTCAGGCAATTAGGGTGGCAACTGAAAAACTGCTAACTCCAACTCTGGCCCACAGCCTGTGGTATTCCTGACAGATGCAAGGTCAGTGCTTCAAGCTCTCCAGTCCAGAAAACTAACAGACGTACAAAAATTACTTAATAAACTGTCTTACCAGTGTAGGGTAACTATGCAGTGGATACCTTCTCATTGGAATATCAGGAAATGAAAAAGCAGACCTACTTGCTAAGAAAGGTGCTACCGAATAGCAATCAAATGTACCAATCACTTACCATCAGAAAAAAAACAGATGATAAAGTCAATAAGAACGCCAAAAATACCAACACAAGATGACTATCACATTATGAATAGATCAGAACACATTGTAATTGTACGCCTCAGAACAGGACACAACCAATTCCGCAGTTACATGTACACGTAATTTAAGATTGGTAACACGGCCATGTGTACATGTGAACAGGCAACACAGAGTGCCAAACATATACTTCAAGAGTGTTCTGAGTATGAAATGCTGAAGCAGACATATTGACCAGAGGAAACAACACTGGAATCAAAGCTCTATGGACCACTGTGTGAACTACAAAAGACAGTGAGTTTTATTCAGGAGACAGAATTACAGATATAGACATGTTTCAAGTGAACGAAAGAAGAAGACGAAGAAACAGTGGTAGTAGAAAATACACATGGAAGGACCCAGATGGGTTATTCATTATTCTCTGTCGAGTTACGAGCAATACACTTGAAGTACATAGTTCTATCAGAGACATGATTAACTTGGAGGTCCAGTAGCATGTAAAATAACCATTGTTAAATGGGACATCAACAAGAGGTGCTCACAAAACCTCAGTCTGTATATCATATTTGATAAGTTAATTCTGAAAACTCATACACATAAAACATATTTACAATATTTGTTGTTCTCTTCAACAACAATAAAATAAGATAATTACATAGGGGACCGTAGCAGATGAAACTGAATTCGCAAACTGTTGCTGAGACATATTGGCTAAAAGTACAACGATAATCATGGTGATGTCATTGATGATCATAACGTAACATAAACGAGTAGACATCAGAAAGTTAATATGTTCAGCCTGTTGGGATACCCCTGCCACATTGATGATTTAATTTACATACAAACGTATATCAAACCTACACAATTTCCTATGCCATTACCCGCAACAGCTATGACATGTAGACGAAACTGGTAAGAGATATTGTGACCATTTCTGTCAATATCTGCACGAAATAGGTCATAGATCTTTGATCCCATATAACAGCCCATTTCAGCAGCACGCCGAATTTTCTGTTCGATGCATTTATCATCATATCGTGTTTCACTGTTGGAAATCCGTTCCTAATAGAAAATCGTTATTTATATATATATATATATATATTACCCTCTTTCATTCCCACTGTCCTCATTTTATCTTTTTGTCAGAAAGGCTATTGAATGTCACCCGCTCACATCTAGAGCGATTATCTGATCATTATCATCGCCGTCATCATCATCCCTTTCAGTTATCACTGTGACAAACATTCCCGTGCTTATTTCATCAACAATTTTTAAAGGTAATTTTCCTTCGACGTGTCTACAATTAGGCTTCTTAACTATTTATATCCCTCCTTCAACCTCTCAGATCTCAAGCTGTGTTTTTCTTTAACATGTTTAACGTTTTTTTTCTTTTTCCTTGTTTGAAAATATTAATGTTATATTTTTTGGTGTGAAAATAATTAAACATCTAGTAAGATAGATTCAGAAATCATTAAAATGATATTGCGTTTTAATGTTTTCAGAATCTACCTTTTTGGTGTTTAAATATTTCAAAAATAACAATAATATTTTGCACGTCAATGATAAAAACAATAATAGTTTGCAACCAATATATAACGTGACATTATTGATATAAATATCTATACCACATATACAACTGGTGATGGACTCTTCACAAAAATCTTCAAACTTGAGGATATTAAAATGCTGGATTTAAAAAACAAAACAAAGAGGCTGTAAACACTATTAGCAAGCAATAAAACTCATGTAGAGACACCAGAGACACCATCAGAGACACCAGTTAAATAAAAAAAATAAAAATTTGCGAAACTTCAAGCAGAGAGTCAAGTTTCATGACACATCTGGAAAAAAGCAAACCTATTTAGCTATCGTCACAATGATCGGAGGAAGAAGAAATTGTGCTTGGCAAAGAGAGATGTAGCTGTCATTATAGATTAATTGGATCACCAACTGAACCTATTAACAAGAAGATATATAAATAGGTTATATGGGTTTTACAGAGAGCATATAACAAAAAATCTAAGTTGCTACCAAAAGGTCTTTATTCACAAACACACACATTTTCTTCTTCATAGATGACGAATGAGCCCTATTCGAGCAGTAAATTTGCAGGCGGATTTTGGTCTATCCGTGGATTTCTAGCTATTCTCCGCTGTTGAGATTCAGTATTTCTACTCTTTACACAAGATAGTTACTAATGAACGTGCACAGATACAAACATTTGCAAAGACTAGTAAACTACCAGAGTTGCAGTTATTGAGAGGAAGTAGGTAAATCAAATAAATCGGTGATTAGCGTGTATTCGTGTGGTTGAAGGACTCCCAAAAGACAAATCAACTTATGTTCCAACGAAAGACGTTTTCGTCACCAGAGTAACAACGTATGAACCAGTTACTGAAACATCAGCACTACCATGATTTAAAGGGCTGTCGAAATGAATGATCTTCGGTGTATCCCAGTGATCCGTGATATCTCTTAAATGTTCGGCGAATCTACCAGCCAAACGTCTGCCGATTTCACCAATATACTTCATATCACATCGCTTACATATGATAGAGCATATTAAATTACGGGACACATGAAAAAAGATTACTGAATGTCGAAAATGGAACTTCAGGAACTGAAGCGTGGGAGTTGGATAACAAAATGGCAAATCAAACAATGTCGGGGACAATGAACAGTTTCAGGGTGACCTGCAGAGGTGTGCACACTGGAATGAACCAAGACATCACGAAGATTCATATCCCTTGTACAAGTGGCGAAAGTGGGTGGGAGAGGGGATACAGAACTAGAGATACGGTCTACTAGAGAAATGTCATAAAAGGATAAGTAGTGCCGGGCGTATGATGAGGATGAAAGTAATAACCAGTTTAGGGTGATTCGATGTTTGTTTAATTGATGGTTTAAGTGGAGCCGAACTGGAAATTGGTAAACACACGTTGCACAGCTGTTGGCAAGACATTTTCAACATACAAGAGACGGAGGAAAAAATATAGGATTTTGTGAGCTTGATAAGAAATCTGCGTCATCGTATTCATAAAAGACGAAAGTCTTATACACCAGTGTCTGTTTGTGAAACTTAGATACCGAACAGCAGAGAAAATGTTTTCTAATGATGAAACCGAGATACCGGATATCTGTAGAAATGTTTTCTAATGATGAAACCGAGATACCGGACATCTGTAGAAATGTTTTCTAATGATGGAACCGAGATACCGGACATCTGTAGAAATGTTTTCTAATGATGGAACCGAGATACCGGACATCTGTAGAAATGTTTTCTAATGATGGAACCGAGATACCGGACATCTGTAGAAATGTTTTCTAATGATGGAACCGAGATACCGGACATCTGTAGAAATGTTTTTTAATGATGGAACCGAGATACCGAACAGCAGAGAAAATGTTTTCTAATGATGAAACCGAGATACCGGACATCTGTAGAAATGTTTTTTAATGATGGAACCGAGATACCGGACATCTGTAGAAATGTTTTTTAATGATCGAACCGAGATACCGAACAGCAGTGAAAATGTTTTCTAATGATGGAACCGAGATACCGAAAATCTATGAAAATGTTTTCTAATGATGGAACCGAGATACCGGACATCTGTGAAAATGTTTTCTAATGATGGAACCGAGATACCGGACATCTGTAGAAATGAATGCAATGTTCACTGTCAGAAAGCAACAGTGAGTTGCTGGAGCCCGAAATAAAAGCAAACAAATATAACATAAAGCATTTCGTAACAAACACACAAAAAACACTTTGAACGAACCTGGTTCAAATTCCACCTACTTGTTTTCATGTATTTCGCAAAAGTCAACTAAGGAGGTTATGAGGAAAGATATGGCTGTTCCATCCTATATGTCAAAGTGACATATAAGCCATGCTGAATTCGGAAGTGTCGGAGCGAAATGTAAAGATAAATGTGAAGCTATAAATAATGACAATCTCCGAATTGCATCCTGCTAACAAGCCGGAGTTTGAGAACGAACGCAGAAGAACACCAAATCACAGAAACTACGCCATGGCAAGGAAGCAATTAGAAATTATATGCCATATACTTTATTATGGCTGAGTTCTATCCGCAACTAATTATCTTTCTCTCCCTCCATCTCTCTGCTATTTAGCGTATACGCGCGCGCACACACACACACTCATCCACGTAAAGCATCTAAAATAATCTAATTTATTTTCAACATGTCCTCAACCACTTACGCCAATTGTCATTATTCACTTAACTACACACGCCAACTATCATTTACACTTAACTACACACGTCAATTGTCATTATTCACTTAACTACAACGCCAACTATCATTTTTCACGTAACTACACACCTCAATTGTCATTATTTACATAACTATACATGCCAATTGTAATTGTTCACTTAAATAAACACGCCAGTTTTTTCCAGGATTACAATCCGTCCTGGAAGACACTGGGATACGGTGATGAACAAGTTCAATTGGGTATTGTAATAGTCAAATCCTTCTCCATAATTGTTTTGGGCACAGATCCAAAACAGGATCACTTATCTTGAACAATGGACTAAATATTGGTCATTTTATGAAAACTGTGTGTCGTCAGTGAATGACAAGAATGGAAATAGTCGGATCTGTCATTTAATTTCTGCGCAGGACTATTCGGAAAAATTACATGACAACAGTACCAACACATAGGCATACTTAACACTAGCAACTACTACCGAAATCGGATGTACCGGGTCATTGGTGCAAAAAAGCAGCACACGGCATTTCCGTTATCTGGACTACATTATTTTACAAATCCAATATCAGCATAGTCCTGCTACTAGAGAGATCGGGTGGGAGTTTGAAAAGGGAAGAGGGGGGAACACCAGCAACTAAATGAATATTCAACACACATAATTAATTGCATTGTTTAATTTATATACTTCTTCCTTGCTTTTCTCCTTCTGTTTTGATTGCTATTTTAACTAAATTTATTTTGGCAAATAAAAATAAATATACCATTTATAGGAAAAGGAAGAGATTTCTAGTTTCTATTTGGATATTGTGACTTCAAAAACAGTATACAATGGTTTTGATAAACAAAATTAGTGTGAGATAAAAAAAATAACGCACACCAACCAATAAGTATAGAAAGTTTAGATGATAAAGAAAATTTAAAAAATATACACGTTAACAATATATTGGTATATGTCCCTAAATTTTATAATCAATTTGTTTTGGAACACCTATCTTATCGATACCAAAATTGAAATGATCACATGTCATACATGTGCTAACGTAGGCTGCACCACTATATGATCTGTGATATGATGAAACCTGCCATAAATGGAACTAGATGAGAATTAACAAGAAGTTGAACTAAAATATTGTTTCTAGAATTGGTGGTCTGCGGACCGCTGCCGATCCGCAAACCATCAACGACCGGTCCACCAATCCGCTAGAATGAGTAACGTGTCCGCAAGTCTGCATAACGTCGTTGTAGATTTTAAATTATCGTACAAAACTAATGACAAAAGAAGCAGATCGAAGTGGCAAACGGCGATGAGAAAAACGTCCAAAAATTTACTTCTAAACTTGAAAAGACTTGCAACTTATGGTATGAAAATAATCATGGTGAAAATAACATAATGGCAAATAGAGATGACTAATCTAATGTTAATATCTGGATGAATGAACATAAACTAGAAGCTAATACCTTTAAACACTTAGGACCTTATATGAGCGGCGATGAAAGCATTAACAGAGAAATAAGGATTAGACGTGAAATAGCCTCGGCTGCATTGTCAGATTGAATACCATATGAAAGAGCGAAATATCTACAGTAGTGAAGATCAACTTATATAAATCTTTATGTATTCTTTTGTACGGATGTGAGAGTTGAACAATTACAGCAGAAATGGAGTGGAGAATACGGACTTTTGAAAACAAACGTTACAAAAAAATATTGCGAATCAATTATACAGATCATAAAGCCAACGTATAAGTGAGAATCATAATAGATATTCTAGTAGGTCAACAAGAACATCTCTGGCAGTAATGATATGTCGAAAACGTGTATGCTTTGGCAATGTGATTAGGCATGATTCCCTTTACAAATATTTTACTGCAGGGATTAGTAGAGGGTTGGAGAAGAAGATGATAAAGAAAGTATGGATTTGCAATATTAAAAACGACATGATTATGACTCTCCAAGTTTACACAGGGAAGTGAGAACAGAGAGGTATGGTGGAATGTGTGTGCTGCTGTTTCCAAGGTGCTGCTGTTTTATACGAAACTGAGGGAGTATATGTTTAGTGTATTAATTAAGTAACAAAACTAGTTCGATGACGACTTATCAATACGAAACTATCCAATTAAACAACTAGACATCGACATATTTTCTTTAACTGCCGAATTTAAAAAAAAACACAACTAGACATCGACTTATTTAAAAATAAACTGTCGAATTAAACAACTAGACATCGACTATTTAAATACAAATCGGTAGAATTAGACAAATATACATCGACTTATTTAAAACGAAATTATGTAATTGAACAAATGGTCATCGACTTATTTAAAACACAACGATCATATTTTTCAAAATTATCTCTTTTTTTCAAAATTATCTCATTAAATTATCGTATTGACATCAACTTATAGAACACAAAACTGACTAATTAAACAAATATACATCAACTTATGGGATATTAAATTATCTAATTAAGCAAATACACATAAGCTTATGGAATACATAACCGTCTAATTCAACGAATTAATCTCTCAAAGTATGAAATACACAATTATCTAATTTAACTAATACACATCAACTTATGCAATACAAAACTGTATAATTAAACGAATACACATCAACTTATGAAATACACACCCGTCTAATTAAACGAATACACTTCAACTTATGTAATACATACATGTCCTATTGAACGAATACACATCAACTTATGTAATACAATAATGCATAATTAAACGAATGCACATCAACTTATGGACAATAAGACTCTATATTAAATGAATAGACGTCAATTTATTGAATACAATTCACTCTATTTACTAACCCAGATATTATATTATTTTTAAACAATCCTTAACTTCAACAACTAGACATTGACCCATATCTATGTAACTTCTAATCTAGAAAATGAAATCTGACTTCTTTTTTTATATTTTTAAATCGTCTGTACTGTGGAAACAATTTTTGTTCTCCAATTTTTCCATACAATCTCGTTGACCAGACTTCAAAAGAATCAATTTCAATGTATCTTACTGTTCGCGTTTTTATCAATAGTCACCATGGGACATTAAAAGAACATATTGTCTTCACAGTCATCTTACATTCGAAATAATGACTCCGGCATTGATACGCGTGACTGTATTTGTCTGACAGCCTACCAGAACCCGAAATCAAGTTTAGTAGTCATTTTAGTTCTGTCGTCGCATATGTCTTTTATTTTAATTACGCATTTTGTTTTGGTATTTAGTAGATTTGTTTTTCGTTGTCATATCGGTGTCAAATACAGCAAAGACGTCATAAACCAGTGTTCTCTATTATCATATCGGCATCAAATACAGCAAAGACATCATAAACCAGTGTTCTCTATTGTCATATCGGCATCAAATACAGCAAAGACGTCATAAACCAGTGTTCTCTATTATCATATCGGCATCAAATACAGCAAAGACGTCATAAACCAGTGTTCTCTATTATCATATCGGCATCAAATACAGCAAAGACATCATAAACCAGTGTTCTCTATTATCATATCGGCATCACATACAGCAAAGACATCATAAACCAGTGTTCTCTATTGTCATATCGACATCAAATACAGCAAAGACGTCATAAACCAGTGTTCTCTATTGTCATATCGACATCAAATACAGCAAATACGTCATAAAACCAGTGTTCTCTATTGTCATATCGACATCAAATACAGCAAAGACATCATAAAACCAGTGTTCTCTATTGTCATATCGGCATCAAATACAGCAAAGACGCCATAAACCAGTGTTCTCTATTGTCATATCGGCATCAAATACAGCAAAGACGTCATAAACCAGTGTTCTCTATTGTCATATCGACATCAAATACAGCAAAGACATCATAAACCAGTGTTCTCTATTGTCATATCGGCATCAAATACAGCAAACACATCATAAACCAGTGTTCTCTATTATCATATCGGCATCAAATACAGCAAAGACATCATAAACCAGTGTTCTCTATTATCATATCGGCATCAAATACAGCAAAGACATCATAAACCAGTGTTCTCTATTATCATATCGGCATCAAATACAGCAAAGACATCATAAACCAGTGTTCTCTATTGTCATATCTACAGCAAAGACATCATAAACCAGTGTTCTCTATTGTCATATCGGTGTCAAATACAGCAAAGACATCATAAACCAGTGTTCTCTTTTGTCAGATCGGTGTCAAATACAGGTCCTTCTCCATATTTTTGCGTGCTGATTCCAAAACAGCATGACTTATCTTTGCTGATGTGACTGATGATTGACCTCTTTATCGCCTACATATAAATAAATTTTGTAATAGGCTAAACCAGAAAATTAGAAATTAATTTTCGCAGCATAATATAATGGCATATAATTAGAACTTGGACATATTTAACGCGATTAGTAGACGTATGTTATCTGAACGGAAGTATGTGGAGGCACACACTGGGGAAGCAAGGGGGTAAACATATAATGAAAATTTCTTGAAAATCAATATTTCTGTATGATTTGAGCCAGCTACCACACAAATATATGTATAAGAGATTTGTATATAAAAACTGTCAATTCGTGGTAAGAACATCAGATGGTATTATATACACAAATGAGACAAAAACATGAGTGCGTCAGAGTTGCGTGCTCTCATTCCTTGCTATTCAATATTTATACATAGATAGAATAATAAAAGGGAAAAAGTGCAGAGAGCAACATAACCGATTCAGAATAAGATAACTCAGAGCAACTAAACAATGAACGTAATGAACTGCTTTTCGCAGACGAATTACACATTATATACGAAAATAAAGAACAACTGCAAAACAATGTTAAACACTATCCGCAGCGTGCAGAAAATACAACATGAAGATCAATACACAAAAGACGGGAACTGTGAAAAAATGCAGAGCCCCGAACCCACCAAACATACAGATAGACAACATATGAGTAAAATAAGTAGCGGAGTTTAAATGTCTCGGTAGTATTTTCACAAAAAAAGGTAGCCTTGACAGAGAGATAGAGACGAATATCAAAAAGCGAATACATTAACATAACAACTGTCACCACTACTTATTCATCCCAAGATCGAGATGGAAGCTAAAATACAAATAATTCACAGTATATTCCTACCAGCCGTGCCAAATCTAGTCTCTCTCATCTTCACATTACGTGTGAGATGAAATGATTGAGGAAAGCTGCAGCGATTACCGGGCGTGACAAATTACGAAATGAAGACATCAGAGAAATAATAAGTATAACATCTTGCACAGAATACACAGAAAGGCAGCAGATCAGGTGGTTTGGCCACATGAGAAAGCATCACGACAAGTTGATCTGTGTGCGTACAGTGGCTTTTGTGCCGGGACAAGCGGGAGTCCGGGGTAATGAGAGAGCAGATAGGTTGGCCGTCCATGATGCTAATACGGCTGTTGGTGGAGCGATGGATCGGGCAGACATTTTGAATGCCCTACGGTAAAACGCACGAACAAATGACTGTACAAGTGACGATGACTCTTGTTCCATGATTAGAATAAAGGAGCTTGGTTTGAAATGTGGTGTCGCTAGAAAGGAGAGTTTTCGTGGGCGAGAAAGAATGATGGTCAATCAACGACGTACTAGGACCGTCAGTCAACGTGTAATGGCGGATACACTCAAGGAAAGATCTGAGAATCTATGGACTTGTCCAGAGTGCAATGACGATGATCCAACGACTAACTAACTAACAAGTTGCCCGCGAAGGTATATAACCAGATGAGATCAGGGTAGAAAGCCAGAGGAAGACCATGGTAAAGATGGGTAGAAAACGTCATGGACAACTTGAACAAACACGGTCATAGCACAGCCGAGGCAATACGTCTCGCCTTGGAGCACAAACACGAGCTCCAATCACCTCCTACGCTTAACTGCAAGAGTGGATAACAAACTTCATGGGGATAGACAATATACCACACAAATATCCCTTTGCGACTCCATTTTGGGTAGTGACCCACAAGTTGGGAATCAATGCATTAACAAATTTCCATATTACCAGATACTAATGATCATGTGAGCAATTCAGTGATCTTCCTGGTGTAATTGTTAAGCCGTTCGCTTTGTACTCAGGAACACTAGCATCACTTTGTTTATAAAGTCTATTTTTTTCGGATATACATATCATTATTGCTTGAAATTAATAAATTACGTGCTATGAGAGGTACTCTCATAGATAATATATAACCATACAGAGCTCAATTTCTTTCTAAATCACATTTTCATAATTTATACTTTAATCATTTATATTTTAGCAATTATACTTTATTTACTGAATCAAGGCACACATTAAATATCATCATCAAGTACCGTGCCGAATGGCGTTGGCGATCATATTTCTCCATGTACATCGATCTCTCATATATGGCATCATCTTTGTTGGATTCGAAGCCATTTACTCAAACTGTCCAATATCTTTTCTATGGGTTTTTTTCCCTTCTATCTTTCCTGTTGTTACTATATTCTCAATGCCGCCTCTTCTCATGTGCCCAAAAAATGTTGACTGCATTTTTCTTATATTATCAATAATTCATCTTTTCACATCCATCCTTCTAAGACATTCTTCATTAGTAATATTTGTTGTCCAATGCATGCGTAACATTCTTTGAATAAACCACATTTCTGCTGCCTCCAGTGATTTTTGTGATGTCTTATTTATTGTCCATGCTTCACTTCCATAGAGTAGCACTGGCTCAATATAGCATTTGAGGACAAGTTTTCTAGTATCCATCGATATGGAATTGTTGCACAGGATATTTTTCATTTTATGGAATGCTGCTTTTTCTTGTCCTATTTAACTTATAATTTCGGTCTAGCATTTACCATCTAAAGTTATTAATGTTCCTAAATATTTGAAACTATTCACCTGCTTTACGTTTTTCTTATTTAATACTATTTTACTATTTCATTGGGTACTATTTCTTGATATTATCATTCTCTCTGTCTTTTAATGTTTAAACTAAGACCTTTTTTATTCAGTTTATATTATATCGGAGAATTTATATTTCACATAAATATGTGCGTATGTATGTATGTATGTATGTATGTATGTATGTATGTATGTATGTATGTATGTATGTATGTATGTATGTATGTATGTATGTATGTATGTATGTATGTATGTATGTATGTATGTATGTATGTATGTATGTATGTATGTATGTATGTATGTATGTATGTATGTATGTATGTATGTATGTATGTATGTATGTATGTATGTATGTATGTATGTATGTATGTATGTATGTATGTATGTATGTATGTATGTATGTATGTATGTATGTATGTATGTATGTATGTATGTATGTATGTATGTATGTATGTATGTATGTATGTATGTATGTATGTATGTATGTATGTATGTATGTATGTATGTATGTATGTATGTATGTATGTATGTATGTATGTATGTATGTATGTATGTATGTATGTATGTATGTATGTATGTATGTATGTATGTATGTATGTATGTATGTATGTATGTATGTATGTATGTATGTATGTATGTATGTATGTATGTATGTATGTATGTATGTATGTATGTATGTATGTATGTATGTATGTATGTATGTATGTATGTATGTATGTATGTATGTATGTATGTATGTATGTATGTATGTATGTATGTATGTATGTATGTATGTATGTATGTATGTATGTATGTATGTATGTATGTATGTATGTATGTATGTATGTATGTATGTATGTATGTATGTATGTATGTATGTATGTATGTATGTATGTATGTATGTATGTATGTATGTATGTATGTATGTATGTATGTATGTATGTATGTATGTGTGTGTGTGTGTGTGTGTGTGTGTGTGTGTGTGTATGTATGTGTATGTATATGTATATGTATATGTATATGTATATGTATATGTATATATATATATATATATATATATATATATATATATATATATATATATATATATATATATATATATATATATATATATATA
>CM067298.1:89419333-89463825 GCA_034231615.1 Meghimatium bilineatum
TGTACATTAAATTACAGCCATATATAAATAAACAGCAACATATTCATGAATACGTTTTTAAAAGTCTGAATAAAAGCACGTGTCATTAATATATAAATGAAGGATGAATATTAAGTCTGCAGTTATAATAACAGGGAACAAAAATGCGAAAGAGATTAATATTGTGATCAGAAATAAATATATCACGATGCCACATATTTATTATTTATTTCAGAGTACACTCTTTGAAAATGGCTAACAGAGAACTGTGCAGTGGGTGGTTGAGTAAACGCTAACAGTGAACTGTGCAGTGGGTGGTTGAGTAAAATCGCTAACAGAGAACTGTGCAGTGGGTGGTTGAGTAAATCGCTAACAGAGAACTGTGCAGTGGGTGGTTGAGTAAATCGCTAACAGAGAACTGTGCAGTGGGTGGTTGAGTAAATCGCTAACAGAGAACTGTGCAGTGGGTGGTTGAGTAAATCGCTAACAGAGAACTGTGCAGTGGGTGGTTGAGTAAAATCGCTAACAGAGAACTGTGCAGTGGGTGTTGAGTAATCGCTAACAGAGAAAAGTGCAAGTGGGTGGTTAGTAAATCGCTAACAGAGAACTGTGCAGTGGGTGGTTGAGTAAATCGCTAACAGAGAACTGTGCAGTGGGTGGTTGAGTAAATCGCTAACAGAGGAACTGTGCAGTGGGTGGGTTGAGTAAATCGCTAACAGAGAACTGTGCAGTGGGTGGTTGAGTAAATCGCTAACAGAGAACTGTGCAGTGGGTGGTTGAGTAAATCGCTAACATAGAACTGTGCAGTGGGTGTTGAGTAAATCGCTAACAGAGCAGTGTGCAGTGGGTGGTTGAGTAATCGCTAACAGAGACTGTGCAGTGGGTGGTTGAGTAAATCGCTAACAGAGAACTGTGCAGTGAGTGGTTGAGTAAATCGCTAACAGAGAACTGTGCAGTGGGTGGTTGAGTAAATCGCTAACAGAGAACTGTGCAGTGGGTGGTTGAGTAAATCGCTAACAAAGAACTGTGCAGAGGGTGGTAGAATGGATAGAACGACGGTCTCACAATCATGATGGTTATTGTCACGCCGTAGATAGGAGCAGGATATGGAAAGGGATTTAACCCCTCCCCCCTTTTAGGAAATCAGAACATAGCATTTAGTACAATAAAGCAATCCAAAAGGTAACCACCCTCCCCCCCCCTTCCATCCCACCACCGTTATGATTTCTCAAAAATAAAATGGCTTAAAAATCTAAAACTGAAAGAATTTCCCACGAACAAGAGAAAATCATGATCAATTTTGTCTTTAGGTTTACCCCTTCCCACATACCGAAGGACATTTTACCTTGGCTATTGTTCAATTCCCGGTAGTAAACATTTCAACAAACCTTGTAGTAATAGGACTGGTGTTGAAGAAATGTATAGTTGATGTTTGAATATTATATAAGTTACTTCATACTTCATATATATATAGGTTGAATATACATGTTACTTCAATGCGATACAGAAGTTCCTTTAGTGTGATATTATTTACAAGCTACTTGAACGTGATATGTAAGTTCTTGCAATGCGATACTGTATATAAATTACTTGAGTGTGATATATGTTACTTTAAATGTTCTGTATAAGACCCTTCAATCTGATATAAAATTACTTTAATGTGGTTATATAAAAAATTACCTTAATCTGGTTATATATATATATATATATATATAGTGATATACTATGTCCAGTACATAGCCTTCATTACGGATCTGATCAACTCGCGATTCTAGGCGAGTTAACCTGCATCAGCAAGGGACACGTTTAAATAATCTGAGATATTTTTATGCATCGTCATTTTGAGCTACCCTTGCCCTGCTACCATTAACCAAATTTTCCATTATTAATGTTTCATGCTGTTATGCTATTTCAATGTGATAGATAAGTTCTTTCAATGTGATATATGAGATATTCAGCTTATATAGGGTATATAAGGTGGCATGTAGAGCTATTCTGATTGATGTGTTATATAAACCATTTAATGTGATACATAAGCCTTTCAGTGTTATACACACGTTGTGTGTCGGGACATGTGGGCGTTCGAGGCAATGAAAGAGCGGATTAATAGACATCATGCGCCATTGTGGCACAGGGCGATATGGCAATGGATCACGCTGACGTTTTTAACTCCTTAAGAGATATAGTACTCGAGAGTGAGACTAATGCGGATAATGATTCCTTTTCAATGGCTAGGATTAAAGATTAGGGATTGAAATGCCGTGTTGCTAGAAGTGAACATTTTGGAGGGTGCAAAAGAATGATGGTCAATCAGCACAGGGCCGGTACTGTCAGCAGAAGTGTAATGGCGGATACACTCAAGGAGAGATGGATCAACTATAGACGTGTCCAGTTTGCAGTGATGATGATACGACGACTAACTAACTAACACACGATGTTTAATTAATGTGGTATATAATTAATTTGATGTGGTACAGTATAACTTAAGTTGCCAAGGATAATGCTGATGACGATATAATCCCTTTAGCAGTGAGCAGCTAGCTCTCGACAGCCAATAGCCTTTCTGACAAAAGTACAGGTTTACTATTACCACGTGTTGCTTGTTGGATGTTCTCATAGAGGTCATACGCTAAATCTTTATAGGTACACATTTCGCAAAGCAATCAAGTGATCAAGGCAAACTGATGAACATGGCGGTGGATTACCGCGTCCTGCCAGGAGAACAGTCCAACTTCTGGGTCAATTATCTCCTCATTCTTCTGTCAGATTTATTTACCCATCTACAGTTGTGGCACTTCTAGCATTACCCCTGACCTAAGAGTCTGCTACAAAAGGACAACAGTGCAATTCTCGCTGGCATGTATTCGTCATCCATAGGGATTACTTGACAGAAGACAATAGTAAGAAATTTGGAGAAGATGTGACAACGATGATTTATTTTCCACAGGTAGCAGCAGGCTGTCATCCTATCTATCACCCAACTTTCTTTATCCACCTCCTACTGTAAACGGGAATGGATAATGATCCAAGGGAAATAAATGGAAATATGAAATTGGCATGTAAATATTAAAGTTTATATATTACGCGAATATTATTACGTAATATAATATTTATTATATTACGCGAAGTTCAAATGTGATGTAGTGTCAACATCAGCAAAGTGCAATGGAGATGGAGAGAGAAAACACATCCATGTAACCACATCAGAAGGACAGCTGGAGAGGAGATGGGCACGACTAGCTAAACCTTTTGCCCACTGAAATACTACAATGGATAATCACACACAGAGAATACAGAAGAAAGCTCTTAAACTTACCGAAAACTGTGTTATCGGCACATGGAATGTGCGCACGCTATACGCATGCGGAAAGGTCAGCGAACTTACACACAAATTAAACAAGTATACATGGGACATAATGGGCATTGCAGAGGTAAGGTGGACGGGATTTGGTGAAACAACAACGGATGACGGTCACAAAATATGGTATAGCGGAGATGAAACAAAACACCAACATGGAGTGGGGTTTATTGTAAACAAAGAGAAAGTTAAATATATCATTAGTTGCGCCCCTATAAACAGCAGACTTATAACAATACGTGTAGCAGCTAAACCCAAAAACATCACGATAATTCAAGTTTATGCCCCAACTGCCGATTATGACGAAGAGGAAATAGACGCATTTTACGAAACACTAGAAGACACAATAAAGGAGATCCCCAAAAAAGATATATTAATAGTACTAGGCGATTGGAACGCAAAAGTGGGACCTGATGCTTATGATCAATGGGCCGGTACAGTAGGGAAATTTGGAACAGGAGAAACGAATGAACGAGGACTAAGACCATTGGATTTTGCCAATAAATTTAAATTTACTCTTGAAAATACATTATTCCCACACAAGCTTTCCAGAAGAACAACGTGGCATGCTCCAAAAGCAGACATACATAATCAAATTGATTTCATTCTTACACCGAGAAAATTCAAGTCCAGCATAAACAAAGCACAAACAAGAACTTTTCCAGGAGCAGACATCGGTAGTGACCATGATATGGTTCTATTGACGATCAAAATTAAGCTTAAAAAGAATCATACGCAAAACAAATGCACACGATTAAGATTTAATCTAGAAAAATTGAAAGATCCAGAAATAGCCGAGATATTTGAGGCAACAGTAGGAAGAAAATTTGCAGCTCTAAACCTTGTAAATGAAGATATTAACTCTCTCACAGAAACCACGAAAGGAACTTTATTAGAATCAGCAACAGAAATACTAGGGACAAGAAGAATAACACACAAACCTTGGGTAACAGATGACATCCTAAAATTGTGTGACGAATGGAGGGAAATGAAAAAGATTAAGAAAGAGTCCCCTGAAATGTCAGGGCAATATAGCAAAATAAACAAAAACATCAGAAGGAAAATGAAACAATCACAAGAAGTGTGGCTAGAGGAAAAATGCGAAACCATCAATGAAGGTATTAAACGCGGAAACAGTAAAGTAGCATACGACACTCTAAGAAAGATAACACAGCCTAAAAGACCAAATATATCTACAATACAAGGACAAACACGGAATGATACTCAATGAAACAACAGATATAGTGAAAAGATGGACAGAGTATTTCAAGGAGCTGTATAAATGCAAGTGTAATCCTGACTACACAATATTACAGAATTCTGAACTAAACAACAGAGAAACAGAAATGCAGAAATTCTAGTAGATGAAATAAAAGAGGCCATACGAACATTGAAAGGAGGGAAGTCACATGGAGTAGACAACATTCCAGCAGAATTGTTGAAATACGGGGACATTAATGTGGTAAATATTATGACCAAAATATGTCAAAATATATGGAACACAAAACAATGGCCCACTGATTGGACACAATCACTAATATTACCAATTCCCAAGAAAGGAAATTTGAAAGTGTGTACAAATTACAGAACAATTATCCTTATAACACACCCCAGTAAAGTGATACTCAAAATACTACTTAACAGAATAAAACACAGGTCGGAAGAAATAATTGCAGAATAACAAGCTGGCTTCAGAGCAAACAGAAGCACTGTTGAACAAATATTTAACATCCGAACACTAATCGAAAAACATATTCAGCACCAAAGTGAACTATACCACAACTTCATTGACTTTACAAAGGCCTTTGATCGTGTTTGGCATGATGGTCTGTGGCACATACTAAGGAAATTTAATTTTGACATACAATTATAGGCATTATTGAAGCTCTGTACAAAACTGCAAATAGTGCTGTCTTGTCACACAATACAATTGGAGAGTTCTTCAAAACAACTGTAGGAGTTTGACAGGGAAGCATAATGTCCCCAGTACTTTTTAACACGTACTTAGAGCACATCATACAAGCGACATGTCATGACTACAACACGTTTATATCGATCGGAGGTCGCCCTATTTGCAACTTGCGTTTCGCTGATGATATTGATCTTATAGCTGGGTCAGAACAATCATTGCAAGAATTAACATCAAAGTTGGAAAACGTTACCAGCAAGTACGGAATGGAAATCAATACAGATACGAGCAAAATCTTGGTAAACAGCAGAGACACAGAAAACCAGACTAATATCATGATGAATGGACATACGCTTGAGGAGGTGAATACCTTCAAATAACTCGGATCCAGTATATGCAGCGATGGTAAATGCAAAGCAAAACTAAAAATAAGGCTGTAGATGGCTTTAGCGTCCTTGTCAAGGCTAACTGTGATTTGGAAAAGCAACATCAGTGTTGGAGTGAAAATCAAACTGTATAAGTCGCTGGTGCTTTCTGTTGTGTTGTATGGTTGTGAGAGTTGGACACTCACTGCGGACATGGAGAGAAGATTACATGCTTTCGAGTATAAATTGCTACAGAAGAATTTTACGAATTTCCTATGGGGAACATAAGACCAATGTGTACGTACGAAATAAAGTAGAGATGTGTGCAGGTGTTCAGGAGCCATTGCTTTCAATAGTGAAACGACGAAAACTAGCATGGCTCGGACATGTATGCAGGCACGATTCCTTGTCAAAAACAATACTGCGGGGAACTGTCGAGGGTGGAAGAAGCAGAGGAGGACAAATAAAGACATGGACAGACAACATCAAGGAATGGACAGGGCAAGATATTTTCACACTCATCCGCATCGCTGAGGATAGAATTCGCTGGAGGACTCTGTGCGCTGAAGCATCCAATGTGGTACCCCTACGACCCTGAAGGGTTATGATTTTATTGATTGATTGATTGATTAAAGTTTTAAAAACAAAATTTAAGACTGAAAAACAATTTGTTTTTGAGCAGGGAGTACTGTTTAAACAAATGTATTGGAAAAACAAAATGTTACTACTTAAGAAATAATGGGAAAGTGTGGAATTGCTGGACTACATTCAAGGACAAAGACATTTCGTCAAAGACAGACCTATGCGAAATCGTAGTTGAAATTAGACTACGCGACAATCCACTTAGGATGTGTCTGTTGTATATTATTGTTCTTATGTTTTTGGATTAACTTGGACTCTCCAATAAATTGAAAGTGCTAGATATTTTTTCCGTGTTTGTTCACGTTGGACATACCTTCTGTGGATCGTTAGAGTTTCTTCACGATTGGAAACACATCATCTTTAGAAGACTAACTTGATGACCATCCAGAATTTCTCTACATTTGAGAAGTATTCGTGAAAGTTGGGTTCCACACATCCGATATATATTAGACTAAGGCTAGGCAGATCATATCATGAAGTGCCGCCACCAATTTGGAGTTGTCAAAGTGTTTTGTTCCCTCGGTTTACAAATTCACGAGAGATGTCGCAGGTGAGTGGAAGGTTACTCACAGCCTTTATGCATATGATCACTACTAGATCCATTTATTCAAGATGAGGGTGAAACGCTCCAAGTTCTACTCTAGAGATTTCAAAAGGGGAAACGGAGAGATCTCTTCTTCAGTATGGAGAAAAACGTTTTGTGAGATTGTCCATGAAAGTATATGTACGAGGTGCATTCACACTGGTTAGTTTGGATGAGAGAGCCGCTTCATAATACTCTGTGATAGTATTTTATTTATGTGAAGGATGTAAAAACTCTTGGTCTTTTAAGGATGTTGAACAGAAAAAGTCTTATTGTTCTTTTGTTGATGTTCGAAGTGAAAGAAGCCTTTGTCTCTCTTAGCAAATTATTGATGGAATTGTTACGATCACTAGTGGAGGACACGGGGAGATAAAGTCTCACATAGGTATCTACGACGACGAACTAGATTACAATAGTCGACAAGATACTCTTCACATTTCAAGCCGGTTGGATTGCTGGCGAACAGTCATACTGACTTAGTTTTATTAATTTAGGCGGAACTATATAACTTTGTCATGAATTCCATTTTGTTCGAACGCCAAGGATTCAAGTCCAATGCAGATTTACAGAAGTCAATCTTCCAAATTCACTGCTGACCTCTAGAGAGTTGACGAACTATATGACTTTGCTATTGAATCCCATTTCATTCAAAGGCAAGGATTAGCTGTTCAAGTCTCATGCAGATTGATAGACATCAATCTACCCAATTTGATTGCTGACCTCTAGCGAGTTAATACGACGTGTCTGTAACTGGTATTTTTCTGAGTGACGGGACTTAGAAGAGTATGTACTTGCCAGGGCAATATCCAGACCTATTGTACTCAACCTATTGGATGAAAGGGCTAAGTTAGATATTGTTTCCTTTTGTATTAGTTATTAGGTTAACTTGTGGATGTAATTTACTGATGTAATATAGAAGTCAATACTATTAGCCATAATATAGACCCATATGTTGAGATTAAATGGTAAAGTGTGTTCCTTTCTGAGTTGGTCATTTTAGCTGTAGAGTAACGTTTGAGTTATAGTTAGAAGGTCTTAGGACCCACAACGGCGAAGGATATTACTACCACTATTTCAAAAGGAGAATCACCAGCCACCTCTCTACTTACTATGATGATAGTAAAGAAAGGAAGGGGCTAGGTACTTGTCTGTTAACAAACCACATTAAGGAACCTTACTTTTCTCTCCCCTCCCCCCCCCTTTTACATTACGTTATTCGTAGAAAGAAGAAAGCGGTCCTATTCTTTGCACACTATACTAGAATTCCAGGCCAGGTTGCCTTACAGAAAAAGATATCCTTAAAAAATATCTGAAATTTAGAACATATTTTTCAAACTTCTATTCCTTACAACATGAATATATGTAAAACTACAAAACTGTCTATTTTCAGCACTATCTCAAAAACTTTCAACCAACACTTTCAACAATAAATGTTTTTTTTCGACATTTTGAACATTTGCAAAACTGAATATTTCGACGCAAACTTTACTTTTTTTCAAACGTTAACATTCACAATGTTACAAATTATGAGCATCTTCGTATGTGAACCTATCTTACTATAATGTTACCCTCTTTATTCTAACTCTACAAAATTTCTCATCTCACATTTCCCATTCTCCTCCTTTCTCAAGAATGAAATCGTAAATTAAGTCTAGTATTGACAAAAGCAGTATACATGTTTATTTCTGAGCTACAATTTTCTTGGCGCTAATACCGACGTGTCCATCAGTTTAATGATCGTCTTGCGAAATGTGCACCTATAAATATTTAGCGTATCACCTCTTGGGGCTCAACCAATGAGCAACATGCGCTAATCATAAAATCATCCAGGGAGATAAATTTATCTCCCATATATATATCTTATTGGAAACAATCAAGATCTCCACTCTCTCCGTGTGCGTGCGCGTACGTGCATTTGTGTTTGCTTATAACGGTTGGAAATCATAAATGATTTACTTCAATGTACTCGGGTTATTCCTATGTACTCCGTCCTTCTCAGCGAAGCTGCACAACTTACTGAGAGTACCTCCAGAGACCAACGTTGTTTCAAACGATAATCTCATAGATGTCCTAAAATATCACTTTGTAAACAGGGCATTGCCAGCATGTTTCGTTTTCGTGGGATTGAACCCACGACCATTTGAGGACTTAAGACAGCTTAAACACTACGACAGGGAGATTTCCATATATATATATATATATATATATAATAAAACATGGTGGTGACGTAAGCAACAACCATGAAGAGATCAGAGCTACAAATATATGACTTAGTTTTAACTTACTGTTCCTGTACAGTTCTATTCTACTTGGTTTCTGTACTAGAAACAAATTTCTCCATTCTACTCAGATAAGTAGATTTTGATTGATTTCCCTTATACAAATTTCGCCATGCTACTCAGATAAGTAAATATTGATTTATTTGCTTAAACAAATTTAACCATTCTGCTCAGATAAGTAGATTTTGATTGATTTCTCTATACAAATTTCACCATTCTAATCTGATAAGTAGATTTTGATTGATTTCCATGATTGATTTCCCTTACACAAATTTCACCATTCTAATCTGATAAGTATATTTTGATTGATTTCCATCATTGATTTCCCTTACACAAATTTCACCTTTCTAATCTGATAAGTAGATTTTGATTGATTTCCATCATTGATTTCCCTTACACAAATTTCACCTTTCTAATCTGATAAGTAGATTTTGATTGATTTCCATCATTGATTTCCCTTACACAAATTTCACCATTCTAATCTGATAAGTAGATTTTGATTGATTTCCATCATTGATTTCCCTTACACAAATTTCACCATTCTAATCTGATAAGTAGATTTTGATTGATTTCCATCATTGATTTCCCTTACACAAATTTCACCTTTCTAATCTGATAAGTAGATTTTGATTGATTTCCATCATTGATTTCCCTTACACAAATTTCACCTTTCTAATCTGATAAGTAGATTTTGATTGATTTCCATCATTGAATTCCCTTACAGAAATTTCACCATTCTAATCTGATAAGTAGATTTTGATTGATTTCCATCATTGATTTCCCTTACACAAATTTCACCATTCTAATCTGATAAGTAGATTTTGATTGATTTCCATCATTGATTTCCCTTACACAAATTTCACCATTCTAATCTGATAAGTAGATTTTGATTGATTTCCATCATTGATTTCCCTTACACAAATTTCACCATTCTAATCTGATAAGTAGATTTTGATTGATTTCCATCATTGATTTCCCTTACACAAATTTCACCATTCTAATCTGATAAGTAGATTTTGATTGATTTCCATCATTGATTTCCCTTACACAAATTTCACCATTCTAATCTGATAAGTAGATTTTGATTGATTTCCTTATTCATACATTTTCTTGTATCATACTGGTTATTTTAATCTTCCTCTTCTTCTCCTAGCTTCGTTCATTCTCAAACGTGTACAGATTAGCAGCATGCAGTCTAGATAACGGAATTCACTGTGTCGTGGTTTACAGTTTTGCTGCGATATCTGCACCTTTCGTCTTGACCCATCAGATTTCAGAATAACATCTTTGTCATTTTGAACCTATATGTGATGAAAGAGTCAATTTCACTCCATAACGGCATTGGTCGCATTTTCGATATTTCACAAGGTTGTTACTATTCTGTGATCTTCTTTCGGGCATCGGCGACACACGGGCGAGTGCTTTTGTTCTTCATATCTTCTTGCACTTGTTTTTCGTCTTATTTCTCTTCTTCTTATCCACTCTTTTCTACCATCTACCTTTGCTCCTTTTACCTATTTCTATCATTCAGTGTCTACTTGTGTGGTATTTGTTTCTTGTTTTGTTTTGTCCTGATGAAGAATCATGTTCTCAAATATCGGCAACAATTCTGACCTCTTTCCATTTTTTCCTTATATTGCCTTATTTTTCCCCAGCCCCATATCTCTCTCTATACGTTGAGCTGTTCCATGATACTGGAGATTTATCTTTGGTTATGTTAGAATTCATTCTCTCGTAACTGCTCGCAATACAAAACACGGAAACAAAATGTAAATAAATCTAAATCTATTACAATGAAGATTGTGATTGAATTTCATTGAATTTCAGCTGTTTTATTACGTTTTCAGTAGTTGTTTTTTTAACACACAAGGATTTTTGTCATTTTTTGACCATAAACAATTTGTTTGTCGTGATATGTGTGTATATCACTATGTGCAATCGCCCGTGTTTTGCCGGGGTCCGAAATGGGAGCAAAGAATAGCAACACTGTTTACCTTTCACTCATGTCGTAAAAGGCGACTAAGGAGGTTATGGGATGGAGTTGGCTGTCCCATCCCATATAGGGTCAGTGACCCAAAGCGATGCTGAAGTCGGATGTGTTCGGTCGAAAGGCGCAGATATCGCAGCAATGCTGTAAACCATGACACAACGCATTCCGTTCTCCGGACTACATCCTTCGAATGTGCCGGAGTTTGAGAGCGAACGCAGAAGAAGAAGAAGACTATGTGCAATGGCAGTTTATCATTTACTAGCCCTTGCTTTTTTGCAGATTAAAATATTTCCCATTGTGGCAGTTTCTAGTATGGAATTGTAAGCAGAAATTTGAACAGAGTACGTCTATCTCGTACGAGGTGTTTCATTGTCAATGAAGTTGGTTTGAGTAATTATACATTCAACTACCTGCTATACTAAACCATTTTTCATCTAACAACCAGGTTCCGGTATAGAAAACGCAGGACAGTAATTTTGGACTAGGGTTTGGGTGTCCTTTCAACAGAGGTTCGTTTACCAACATCTTAAACATCTCGCCCAAGTACAAGTTCCTCAGCACATTTTCCGTACTGTAACGATTTGATATAATGATAAGTTCTTCGGGAAAATTGCTATTATCAAATAACAATTCTGCATAATAACACAAATCAATATTCACATATAAATAAATAAAGCTTTCTTCTATATCGAGAAGTACTATCCCTTACAACAGCATGTGTATATGATAAAAACAATATCTAATCATTGCGACACTAAACTTCGAAGGCACATATTATCAAACAACATGAAAACTTGTACATTAAATATTCAACAACAATATGTCCATGACTCCAAGTAATCTAATGGCATCTATTTTGTGGACGCATGGGACAATGATCATACGGCAGTTATTGTAACCCCAGGCTTATGATTAATAATGCTTCAAAATTTCGGAATTATTGTATGCAGATTATACTAAAACGTTAGTTATTCTATAATTCAGCTAACGTATGATCATTATCATAAATAGTAGTTACCAGCACAAATTTGAATAACAATTGATGCAATCAAGACTAACGAACCGTGTGCGATAGGTGCATCACCCGTACTAGATAGATTTGGCGCGCATACATGATCAGAGATGGGCTCTGTCACGCGAATAGTCAGGATTAAGTTGATCTTATGATCAAAAATATGACATGAGTTATCGCCGTAACTTGTGTATTTCCTCTTGGATTACTTTTAGTATTCAGTATTTTTAAAATAAAATATGGGGAAGAGAGATGGTCACTAGTTACGGGTAAATATGGAAATGGGAGCTGGTCACCGGTGACTGTTAAATAAGAAAATAAAAACTGGTCAATTATGACGGATAATTATGGAAATGGGAGCTGGACAATAGCGACGGGTAAATAAGGAAATTGGAGCTGGAATATAGTGACGGGGAAATATACAAGATAGAGCTGGACGCTGGTTACCAGGAAATATAGAAATAGGAGCTGGATAATGGTGATGGGGAAATATGGAAATAGGAGCTGGACACTGGTTACGCGGAAATATGGAAAAATATATATATTTACATATATATAAACAATGCTGGCTACAAGAAACTTAGATAGTATAAACCAGATGTGCAACATTTTTGCTCAGCGCCAAATTATATTTTCCTGTGGTATGGGGTCATAATGCGTTTGTTGTTTAGTTGGGGTTATTTTTTCTAAATTCTCTTGCAGCTTCAAGTAGTGATTTCTGTGATCGGAGTCAGTGAATATAGTACTTTTAGATCGACCTAGCGGCTCAAACAAAAAGGCTTGTCTGACACGCTGACCGTATGTTGCACACCACTGGAAATCTATCAATAATGATTGTTTATAAACAATGCTGGTTTAACAAATATGGACAGTATAAATTTATGAATACATTTTTTTAACCAACACTTGGTCATCACAGCATCTTGTAAAAATATAAAACAACTGCCGGACTTCATGTGATCAATGTCTCATGCAAACAGATCTTAGATCACTTTATTTTCTCATTCAATGTAAACACGACGACGTAAGATTCAGCATTTAGAACATCAAAGCACCAATAATTGTGGAGTAACCATTTCTAGGTGTAACTAATTTTACAAAAATCACATACATTCTGGCTAAAGGGTTCACATTATGGTAATTACGTTACTAAATCTCATTCGCTGCAAAAATTCATACAAAAAAATAGAATTACATACAGTATCACAAATCAACACGTTTTACTACCGAACTAGAATAATTTAACGGGTCATTAACGCAAATAAAACCGCGACAGCAAGCATCCCCGTTCTCGAAAAATCATCCTGCTAGAAATCTAGTAGGACCATTGTCTTATTAATAGTAGAGGCAGATAACCTTTTCATACCAACTGCCAATTGTAAATTTATAACGTTATTCACAGACCATACACAATTGTGAACTTAAAAATAAATTATACTGTAATATTTACTCAAAAGCTCAATTAACTTACTTTTAATGTGATGGCTAGAACTGCTATTTTGTGAGGCCTGCGACGTTGCTACTCGCTACATGCAAGGCACACGGGTTTTTCTTTGACTTCAACACACACTTCAACAATCACTCATCAATGTCTGTTGGAAAGATCGACTCCCTGCATAAATTGTTATTTTATTTGTAGATGTTATTTGTAGGGTGTCACACAACTATCTCTATTATTAATATTCTCAAGTGTTCCGTCGCGATCCGGTATTTAATCAGTCAAATACTTAGTTATTCTTGTTATTTTACTCCAAACTGTTTGCAGGCCTGCTAACATGTTTTCTGTTAAGTCCATTATTTCTTTCTCACATCTCCATCAAATTAGAAGACTACTATTAGGAAACTGAAACAATGACGTAACCCCGTGTCTTCTTCTTCTTCTGCGTTCGCTCTCATATAACCACAACGAATATTTCGTGTGATTTCCGCCGGGGAGCGTACCCCGTGTCTAATTTGCGTTCAATGTCTTCAGCTTTCCTAGTTGTATACTCTGTTCATTTTAATAATTATTCTTCTTCTTCAGCTCCATTCTCAAACTCCCACTGGATTTCTCTTGTAACAGGACAATGTTCTACAATATTTCCAGTTGAACGTAGTCAAGAGAATGGAAATGCGTTGTGTTGCCGTTTTATTTGCGTCAATGGCCCAACACATCCGTCTTCGTCGATACTTTAAGAATGAAGTGGGTCAGTGTTTCTTATTGGTTGTTGGACGCAGAACGCATTAATCGATTGTTAAGTGCCCAATAATATTATTCTTAAATTTCGTGCTAAATGTTTTTAAACGTTGTTGAAATATTGTTTTTAATTGTTTTAAATAATATTGTTTTTACATGTCAATAGCTGTTTAAAAATCATCTGTTCTCGGGGATTAATGTGAAGGTATGTTTTTACCCACTTCATTCTTAAAGTGAACAGAGTATAGTTAGTTTTATCTCCTGATACACGTCATTTGCTGGTTGTTTCTCGTAGACATTGCGCGTTTGATACGTTACGACGAATTTCACAAATTACAGCTCACGGGTAACTATCGCTGCCTCCCTCGCTGTGGTTGGTGAAATTTATATGGTCTTCCGCACATCTAGTCAGCGATGCCATATTGACACCAAGTGGCTAATTCCTAACATTTGCCAATTCCTAAAATATTTTACTAATGAGTGAGTCATACGTTATTTAGACCTTACCTATCAGAAGCATTAATTATTTTTATCGTGATGTCTAACAATTCTGCACATGCAAATATTTTGTGACAAGCGTCAAGGACATATGAAGTTTCAATATCGTACGAACTCGGTGCATTGTATCTATTCAACCAAAATAAAACTGTTATTAGGTACGTTGTTGCTATTATTATGATTTACTTAAATTTAAATTGATGGTGCTATGAAACAAAATCCTGGATTTATTGGCTTTCTAGTTTAGTCGTGGTTGCTTTTGGTGGGCTCAACCAAATTATACAGAAGGCCCGCGGGCCAGAATTCTCCATCCTTGTACTAGAGAGTTTCAGAGTGTACTTGAGAACATTCAATGCGATTAGAGAGCACACAAACACACACATACATACAGGCAGTACTTGTGGAATAACACTTTGTGGAATAGGGGGCCTAAAAACACATTAATCGTATGGTACTTGTGCCGATAAGAATTTTTTGGTCAAATATTGCAAGAAAAATACACTAACTTAGGTAAGTGGTTAGATAGATTAGATAGCCTTATCAACTCAAACGTATATTGTTCAATGGGAGCCGCGAGTACAAAGATGACTTTAGAGTACAAAGATGATTTAAAATATTACTTTGATGAATTACAATATCATCTGAATCCACAACATCTACAGTTATTTTTAATTAGTTTTGGGTTATATTTACATTGGAGCCGCGTTAGCGCAGTGGTTAGCGCACTGATTCGCATATGAGTGGTCCTGGGTTCATTCCCCAGTTGAGGCGGAAATGTTTTCAGATCGCAACGGCTCCCAGGTCGACCCAGCCTTAAATAAACATAATCCGACCCAACCGGATTAATCCGGGAAGTAAAAACTGCGAGGGAGAGGAGATGGCTACCGCCCTCATTTGCAGAGCCTGTGAAATGTGAGATCGCTAACATCTCACACCCCTACGGCATTAATAAATGATATGGGTTACTTTACTTTTTTTACTTACTATATTGTTCAAGACAGGGTAGATTAGGACACTCTAATCGATGCATGTATATATTGATACTTGTAGTAATACGTTTTAACTTGAATTGAATTCTTTCCGTAGGACTCTGGTTTCCTCGTGCCTGTCTTTTGACCTCTCTGACGAAATATTAGTTTTAGTGCTTGGTGCCTCAATACCGATATGTCTTCCTGTTTTATATCCATGGTAGTTCGATGTGAAATCGTTGCTTTGTTTCTCGTGACAACAGATCACCTCCATGATTGGGTATTTGATTATATTCCGGCTAATTACTAGTTGGTCAAAAATATTTAATTTTGCTGCCGGTTTTACAATGAATGCGTTTTTCGTAGACGATTTTAGGTAAATTACAATATCTCAGGTGTAGGAAACCTTTTTCATTTGGGGGGGGGGGGGGGGGGTAGCGGGCCTGAATACACATTCATCGTGTGGTATTTGTGCAAATAAGATTTATTTTTTTGTCCAAACAAATGTCGTTAGAAGTTCCAAATATGTAGACGCAATTTGTCGTGACTTGTCAAAAACTATATTTTATTTAACCCCGCTACCTCTAAAAGTGACTGAGATTACAGTGGCGTCTTCAGCATTGATTTTCAATATCAGAACTGGAAATCAACCTTGAGGATGCTATCAAGACAACCCGCTCTGCTGCTGTAGGCCCTTATCAATTACTTTCACACGTCGTTAGCGTTATTCATGGCCCACTTGCCTCGCTCAAGAATCACATTTTTGTTTTACTTGATCTTATGCCTGGTGATGATATATCTTCCTGCACTCATAATTCTCTGCTGCAATCAAGTTAGAGATAATCAAAACCAAACCATTCACGAGTATACACAACCGAAATATAGAAGAAACACGAATTGTGCCCTATATAATTATATTAAATAATTGCTCTTTGTTTCTTTGTTTCCTGCTCAAAGATTTTGCGTCAATAACTACGGGCGTGATGATGCCTACATTCGTTTACGAGGTGGGGGGGGGGGTGACAAATGTTTATTTCTACAAAACTGTTTCTAAATACCAATATTTTTAAATTGGAAAAAAAAAATTGCAAACAATAAAGCTTTTTTTCATACTTTTTTTTACTAAAAACATTATGGGAGTGGGGTTACATTTATAAAAAAAGTAATTAAGCAAGGTTATCCTTGCATTTCTGATAGTTTTTATTTTACATGGCGGGGTTGGGGTTCAAAACTGGCAAAATATCGTTGCCCTAATTTATTGACAGACTCGAAAAGGTTTATCGGAAGTTCTTCGGTTTTTCTATTGATTATTATCTGCTTTATGTCATTGTCATAGTGTTCTTTGACGTGTCTATGTTTTTGTGTGTGTGTATTTTATTCCTTTTAGTTCATACAGAATGTAGCTTTTACCACAGTAATATAGTTCTCATTACATAAAATTGACTTTGGTCTCTGAAATTTCCACTATGGTAGTTTAATAAGGATATTAATACAATTTTCTAACTGCGAAGTGGTGGGATTTGTAAGATATTTACAGAAGATATATCCAGTATATTCATGAGACAAGCAGGTTTAGAGAACATATTCACAACCGGCAACATTAAAGGCAACAGAGACAGAGGACGACAACGTGAGAAAATATTAGTTTGACAGCCTGGCACGGCAAGGAAACAACAACGACCTTGATACATAATACTGTGGACAGAGAGCTGTGGAGAGCCATGACCGCCTATGCCAGACGGCATGGCACCTGATGATGATGATATCCAGTATGAACTGAAATATGTAAATTAAAATGGTGATTTCAGAAATGATAATCCATAAAAATAATATTTATTTTATTCAGAGCAGTTAGCACTTAACAGCCCGTATCCTTTCTAACAGATGTATTGATTCCTCACAGTTCTGTAACTGAGGTTATACCCGGACTCATTTAAGGTTGTATTAAAGGTATGGTTGTGTAAGTGGGTGGGATTTATGGATACGTGTTTAGTTCTCAAAAGGAGGCATTTCAGAGCACCAGGATCACCACCGTCCGCAAGAAGCACAGCACACACTTCTGGACCAACTAACTCATCATTCTTCCGTCAGATTTGTTGACCCATCAGCAGTGATGGCACATCTAGCATTCCTCGTCACCTGGGAGTTTGCCACAAAAGTACAATGGTACAATATCCGCTGACCTGCATCTCTTCGCAATCCATGGGGATTATTTGATAGAAGACAGAAGTAAGAAATTGAACCAAGATGTTACTATGAGTTTTTCACAGGTGACAGTGGGTCAGCCCATTCCCTAACTTTCATTAGTTGCCTCCTACGACATGCATGAAAAGATGTCAGTGGTCATATTCTTTGTACCCCGAACTAGAAGTCCAGGCCCCCGGTAGCCACACGTCACGGGTAGGATATACGAGCAACTTGTATAAATAATAAGACTCATTACTGGTCAGGGTCATAGGGGTACCAAACTGGAGACATGAGCACAGAAAGCCCTTCAAACACCTCTATTCTCAGCTATTCGAAAAGTCATGCCCCATACCACTCCTCGGAGTATCAATTCATGAATTTCTGTATTTCTTTATCCGCCTCCTCTCCATCCAACATCTTCACCTCAAAATTGTGTGTCTATACTCTAATGTAACATTTCCATGGGCATAACTGTACTCGGTGGTGCCCAACTCCTATACCAAACTGGTATATAAAGGCACACGTTATTCGAAGTTCAGTTATAAATACATGATATTCTGGGGAAAAAAATATCTAAATATCTTTGAACGCTACAACATGACACGGTCAAGGATTAGATGACACGGTCAAGGAGTAGATGACGGTCAAGGATTAGATGACGGTCAAGGATTAGATGACACGGTCAAGGATTAGATGACACGGTCAAGGATTAGATGACACGGTCAAGGATTAGATGACACGGTCAAGGATTAGCTCAGCTATTCATATATAAAAGTATTCAAGGGTATGATCTGGATAGAACGATCATGATGTGAAACATAGTCAAGATTAAGAAATTATAGTGGTTACTAATATTTTAATTTTGACATGTACACGGACAATTCATTTTAGGATGCTCTTTCTCTTTATTTGTTCCCGTTCGCTCTCAAAACACTTTGTTTTGAAACGCAAAAAAATGAAAAATCCTCTCAACGCCATGCAAATTAACAGAATGTTATGCGTGCAGCGCAATGAGTTATGTCATGGTTTACAGCTCAATGTGAAATTACATCTTCATGCCTGACACATCCGACTTCAGCATGGCATCCGAGTCATTTTTATCCTTCATGACATTATACAACAAACTCCATCCCCAAAACCGCCTAAGCAGCTTCGTACGACATGCATGACAGAAAACACTGATGCCATTCTTTGCTCCCTTTCTGGGCCGTCAACACACATTCGATTTTCTTTTAAAATGTAATGTTATTTTTCATTCGAATCTTTTCAACAGATACTCCTAGTAACATAACTTTCTGCTTCATTACAAAAAGTACCGAGGATCAAATAAATATCACCAATATATCATCTATGTTTCCCCACCTTTCTTGGGAACACACGTCATATTGTAAGTTCCGCCCGTGTGTTACCGGGGCCTGAATGGGAGCAAAGAATAGCAACACTGTTTACCTTCCACGCATGTCGTAAAAGGCGACTAAGGAGGTTATGGGATGGAGTTGGCTGTCCCATCCCATATAGGGTCAGTGACCCAAAGCCATGCTGAAGTCGGATGTGTCAGGCCGAAAGGCGCGGATATCGCAGCAATGCTGTAAACCATGACACAGCGCATTCCTTTCTCTGGACTACATCCTGCTAATCTGCAGGAGTTTGAGAATGAACGCAGAAGAAGAATATTGTAAGTTCGTAGATTAAGTTAAAAAAAAAAGATCCTCCTTGTTTCAATGAACGTGCTCGGACACGATGCTTACCGAAAATCAGATGTAAAAACGTTGCACTGAGCATGAAGAACTGGCACTATTTCACTAGACGTTCTCCAATGTATGTATTCGTCTCGCGAGAGTAGTTAGCCGCAATTCGTGTGTATCGCTATTATTACGCAACTCCGTACTACGAAAATAAATTATACCTGTGAAAAACACACTATGGTTGTCACACTTAAACTGTATGTCAAGAGTATTTCCAGAAACATTGGAAGGAAAGTATATCTTAGATAAAACTAGCATGGTTCGGACATGTATGCAGGCACGATTCCTTGTCAAAAACAATACTGCAGGGAACTGTCGAGGGTGGAAGAAGCAGAGGAGGACAGACAACATCAAGTAATGGACAGGGCTAGATATTTCCACACTCATCCGCATCGCTGAGGATAGAATTCGCTGGAGGACTCTGTGTGCTGAAGCTTCCAATGTGGTACCCCTACGACCCTGAAGGGTTATGGGTGTTATTGATATCTTAGATATTGTTTGAGAACCCCAGGAATTAGGAGTGATTAGCTCTTACTTCCTATGTGCAGTGGGGTGGTTTTCCTGAGCTTTCTTTCATACCCAGGAGAGTTCATTCAGCTTTCGGCTTAGTGTAATATCTAATGAATGAGCCTTCTATTCAGAGGGGGTCTATAGTTGTATAGATGACATGCTACAAAGCTTCCATAAAAGAGCCTCAAAATAACGGCATGTCATCTACTACGATTTTCTATTGCATGGGTGGTTTGTCTAGTGAGCCATTGGTGAGTCACACAGACACAACCGCATGCGCATATCGTATATAAATATTTTTTTTAAATAAATGCGTTCACTACCCACATTTTTTCAATATACATCTTCTTGATAGAACCACGTCTTGATCTCCTTATTTCAAATACAACCAAAACAGAGTCGCCTATACAAGTTCCTGTCAAGAGTAGCGTTCATTTCGCGTAACCCTGTAGCTTCAAGCCATACTTCCCAGGGATCTCGAGGGGAGGGGGGGGACACTTTGTAAACAGGAAGTAGCTAAAGGGATTGGAACCCACAACGTCTTTAGCATAAAGGGAGCGGCTTATCATTACACCAGGGAAGTCCATGACAACATCGAAAACAGAAGTCTTGGTTCAACCGTGACCATCGACATAACTATCATGTCGATCGGTGGCGGTTCAACCATAATTCTAATAGTGCGTAAATGATAATTATACATTTCCCTAACATGTGGGTGCTCAAATTGTGTTACAGCGAAGGGTAAATGATAATTATACATTTATCTAACATGTGGGTGATCAATTTGTGTCACAGCGTACGGGTAAATCACTTAATCCTTACTTAAATCAAGGGTTACATGTTGTATATCACTTTATATTACAATATATGCATACTTTCAATTGCTTTTTAACTTAACTGAATATATATACCGTCACATGGTAACAGATTGCATTACGCGAGTCTGATTAACCGAGTAAACATGGGGGAAGGAAAGACGCAATCCTAAAAATGTTGTGTTAAAACAAGTTAGTTAGTCATCGGATCATCATCATCACTTCAAACTGGACGCGTCCATAGTTGCTCCAATCTCTCCCTGAGTGTATCCGCCCTTACACTTCTGCTGACAGTACCTGTCATGTGCTGGTTGACCATCATTCTTTTACGCCATTCAAATTGTTCACTTTTAGCAACACCACTTTTCAAATCCTGATCTTTAATTATGGACATTGAAAAGGAATCATCATCAACGCTAGTCTCACTCTCGCATGTTATATATGTTATGGAGCTCAAAACGTTAACTCGATCCATTGCCTGATCGTCCTGTGCCACAATCGCGCATGACGCCACTTTGTCTGCTCTTTCATTGCCTCGAACACGCACACATCCCGGCACGTGAATAAATGTAGATGCTTTCAAACTCGCCTTTTTCCAGGCCTAAATCCACTGTTCGTGAACGAGACCGACTTGTACCTTCCTAATAATACTCATATAGTCTCTATGTCTTGTTAGAAATAGTATTTCAAAGAAAGGTGCAGATATCGCTGCGGGGATATAAACTACGCCTAATGAATCAAACGATTAGAAGATGAGCGCCCAAATGGCTTTCCATTCTTTAAAAATTTATTATTTTTCTGAATTCCTTCACTAGGTTCTTTCTGGTTAGCCGAAGTCAGTTCTGATATTCGTACGAATTGAGTTGCAGTTTATAACGTAGCTGCGATATCTGATCTTTGCTTTTTCCCCGACACATTCCACGTCAGCATGAACTCTGCATAACGTTTCTTTCTGCATGATGCGGTAGCCAAGTCCCCCAAAAACGCCTCTAACTACATCCATGACAGGTGACGTCGTTTTTATTCTTTACGCTCTTTTAGCCCAAGCGGTACAAGGGCGAAGCACATGACAGAGATGCAAGTGTGAGCTAAATTTAAGAGAGAGATAAACACAAGATAACGAGATACAAGTCAGAGGGAAACACCACGAGAGATAAACACAAGATAACGAGATACAAGTCAGAGGGAAACACCACGAGAGATAAACACAAGATAGCGAGATACAAGTCAGAGGGAAACACCACGAGAGATAAACACAAGATAACGAGATACAAGTCAGAGGGAAACACCACGAGAGATAAACATAAGATAGCGAGATACACGTGAGATGGAATCAATAGGAGATAGACAGGATACAGTAGGCTATAGTGCTCCATAAACGGAAATAAACATAATGTTTGATGTCGGATGCAGTCAACAGTCGTTGCGAAGACGGCACATGCAGATTTTGAACACAAAGAACAAAAACATAACATTTTAAAACAGGTGTCTCGTACCGGAACATGAAATAGCTGACTTAACATTTACTAAACGCTCTATCTATGCCAGTGTTTCCCAACGTGGGGCTCGCGCACCACAGGTGGGAAATTTGATTGTTGAAGGGGCAATGCAGGGGGGGGGGATAATATAATTTGTAAATATTAACAAATATGTATATGTTACATATAGGGTACATCAGAATTGTAGAAATACTTAGTTGGGTCATGATGAAACAAAGTGTGGGAAACACTGATCTATGCTGACAGCTAGAACCTCATTACTCAATAATATAATGCCAGTGGCGTATGACAAATGAGGGACATTTGAATAGCCTAAAGAAAATATTCACTTCAACGATAAATCATTTAATGCATGCGTGTAAAATGATTGACAACTACGATTTTCAAAATGATGTGCGCAGGCGTTTGAGGTCGTGCAAATTCTTGTAAGTGACTGATAGAGGGCAATTAAATCTGATGAGGAAAAACTTCAAGTAGATCGAATTAATAGTGTCATCTGATATGGGGTTAAATTCATATCAAAGTTTCCAAATCGATCCAGTAGACAGCAAACTTATTTGCGCTTATTAACTTTACATTATATTAGGATTTCAGTTTTTTTTCTATTAAAAAAAAACGTTGAATATTTGATCAGGGTCATGGTCGCCAACGTAATCCAATTAACTGAAAAGATATAGCAACATTTAATCCACATTTATTATAATTGCTATGAAATAAAACCGTACTAACTAGTATTAGCTACAACCAATTACTATTATTAAATATCATTACTAATGTTGCTACAACGAAAAACTAATGTGACTTGCTTCTACTATTACTACTACATACCAAAAACTACAATTTTAATACTACTACTATTACCGCTACTATCACCATTGCTAATGTTACAACAAATACTAATACCACTACTAACACAAATACTATCACTAACTTTTACTACCAGTACTATTAGAACTACTACTACCACCTCTACACTACTACCGCCATATACTAGTATTACCAGTTTCTTTTTCTACTACTACTGCTGCTGCCACAGCTGCCGCAAGCGGAGTAGTACCGCTCGTTCTGCTGCTGCTAATGATACTGCTACTACTGCTACCATTGCTACTACATACCATTACTTACTACTACTACTACTACATACCATTAACTACTACTACATACGTCTAAATACCACTTGTACGTACCGCTAAATACTACTACTACTACTACATATCATTAATTACTACTAATACTACTCTTACTAAATACCACTAACTACTGCTATTACAACTACATTCTAATACTTACTACAACTACTAATACTACTTCTGCATACCATAAATTACTACTACAAATACTATTATATACCACTAACTATTACTTCTACATCCCACTAACGACGACTACTATTACATATCACTACCTACTACTACTCCAACTACATACCAAAAACTACTACTAATACTACTGCATGCCATTAATTACTAATACTACTACATGTTACATACCACGAATTACGAATACTACTATTACAACGCTGGAACCAGATCTCATTCTAGCTGTAGTCTATAACAGAAGAATATCTTGTCATAGAGTGAGAAGAAAACCTAGAGGCAGATGAATTGATAACATCAGAGACATACTACAACAACATGGTATTACAACAAGACATGCAACACATTTGGCATTAGAAAGAAGACTTTGGTACCCACAACGCTTCGCGGCATTTGTGGCTAGGACAAGACAAGATAAGACTATTACATACCACTAGCCATTGCATATCACTAACTATTACATACCACTAACCATTGCATACCACTAACTATTACATACCACTAACTATTGCATACCACTAACTATTACATACCACTAACCATTGCATACCACTAACCATTGCATACCACTAACCATTACATACCACTAACTATTACATACCACTAACTATTACATACCACTAACTATTGCATACCACTAACTATTGCATACCACTAACTATTACATACCACTAACTATTACATACCACTAACTAGTACATACCACTAACTATTGCATACCACTAACTATTGCATACCACTAACCATTGCATACCACTAACCATTGCATACCACTAACCATTGCATACCACTAACCATTGCATACCACTAACCATTGAATACCACTAACTATTACATACCACTAACTATTACATACCACTAACTATTACATACCACTAACTATTACATACCACTAACTATTGCATACCACTAACTATTGCATACCACTAACTGTTACATCTACATGCCAATAACTACTCCTACATACCACCGATACTACTACTGGTACAATACAAGAATCAGTGGACAAATCACGTGACGACATACCAACTTTTAATTTCGTATGCTATTGCACTATCTCGGAAACTTAAAAAGTCGTAACTTAATATTAGCTATTTAGATCTAGCTATTTGTGCGCAATGAATTGGCCATCCACTTCCCACTCAGTGTGCAGCAGACATGACGAGTGGTCAGTGGTTCTCTTTGCGCAACGTGTCGAATATTTGATGCGTTGGTATATGCGTTTTTATCAGAATTTCGTTCCGTTTAATTATGTTAGCTATTTGTTCCGTAAAAACCTGTCCACTGATTCTTGTATTGTACCCTACTACTACATACGATTAACTACCACTACTAGTACATATCACTACTAACTACTACATATCATTAAATCTACTACTACATACATGCCACATAACAATAATAACCAATACTACATACCATTAACTACCACTATATACCACTATCTACTAATGCATACCACTAACTACTACTACATACTACTGACTACTACTACATACCAATTACTACTACCACTAACTACTACTACTGACTACTGACTACTACTACATACCACTTACTACTACTACATACTACTGACTACTACTACATACCACTGACTACTACTACATACCACTTACTACTACTACATACTACTGACTACTACTACATACCACTTACTACTACTACATACTACTGACTACTACTACATACCACTAACTACTACTACATACCACTACCTAATAATGCATACCACTAACTACTACTACATACTACTGACTACTACATACCACTAACTACTACTACATACCACTACCTACTACTACATACCACTAACTACTACTACATACTACTGACTACTACTACATACCACTAACTAATACTACATACCACTAACTACTACTATATACTACTGACTACTACTACATACCACTTACTACTACCACTAACTACTACTACATACTACTGACTACTACGACATGCCACTAACTACTACTACTACTACTACATATCAATAATAACTACTGCTGACCACTAACTACAACAACAACTACTAGTACATACAACTACCTACTATTACTACATATCACTAACTACTACTACTATTAAACTACTACCACTAATATCACTACTATTACATAACACTATATATTACTACTACATACCACTAACTACTGATACTACTACATACTAACAACTACTGCATATCACTAATTAGCAATACTACATACATGCCCCTAACTACTACTACTACCAGGGCCGGTCTTAGGACAATGCAACCTATGCGGCCGCATTGGGCCCCGCACTACATAGGCCCATAAATTAATATTATAATTCATTTTATTATCCTCTTCCCTACCCAGACTGGGCCCCGCGCAATCCGTTTCGCATTGGGCCGCGCAATTGTTAGGGACGGGCCTGACTACTACCATTACTACTGCTACGACCAATTTTAACCACCAGCATAATGTGCTAACACTCTAGATGCATTTTAAATAAATATATTAACATGAATGCAGCAAGCATGCACAAGCCAATGTTCAAAAAATGTGGCAACCTGTTAATATGCAAGCAGAGGTCATGGCTGGATGTACGATATGCATGGGAATCTTTATTGGGGTAATCGATTCTAAGAGGAGATAAACAACAGACGCTAGAAAGCAGGAATACATTAGAGGTTTCATAAATAGATGAGCAATATTGATTTTTTACATGATCTATAACTTTGCTTTACAAACAAGTAAATAAGCATTGGAAAAAAAGCAGACACATAGCAACGAAAATACTATAGCAATAGGAATGTGTATAATCAGATACGCCAAATGTCGAAACACTAACAAAAGTAAAAGAAGAAAAAAAAGAACATTAATCTAGTGCCGCTTCGCATCTAAGGTTGTCGGCAAAGGACCTTAAACATCATATGTCTCCTGTCTTGATAGTGCACTCTGTTAGGCTGTATTTAGTCCATCTTGTGATGCTCATTTCCGCTTGTAACTCTGATTACCACTTACTCGCTACAACTCAATCTTTCCTTTATGCAACATCTTTTACAAACTGGAAAGTGGGAGATTGGAGGCAACAGAGATGTGGTTCTACAGAAGAATGCTGAGAATACCATGGACTGCCAGAAAAACTAATGTAGAGGTGTTGAAAGAGTTAAATGCGAAACGGACCTTAATCAACAATATAAGAAAAATGCAATCTTCTTTTTTTTGTGGCCACTTCATGAGACAGGCAGGTTTAGAGAACATAGTCACAACAGGCAAGATTGAAGGTACCAGAGACAGAGGGCGACAACGTGAGAAAATATTAGACAGTTTGACAACCTGGCACGGCAAGGAAACAACGACTTTAATACATAATACTGTGGACAGAGAGCTGTGGAGAGCCATGACCTCCTACGCCAGCCGGCATGGCACCTGATTATGATGAAGATCTTTTACAAGATGTCATGGATTGTGATATTTCAAAAATTTTATTTGTGTGATTTCTTCTTCGTTTCATAATCCTCTTTCATATATTGTGTTGTCAGAACCGTTATGTTCCATTTATTCTCTTTCTATGAAGTTGTCCCTATTCTTTAATATATTGAAATCTGAAATCAATTGGCTCTGCCGTCTGTTTGTTCATTGTCCATGTTTCTGAGACATACATTAATATAGAGTAGTTTTGATAGGTAGTTAAAGTCGAGGAGTGAACCGAGATCACTACTCTTGTTTTTCCTAATATATCAATGCAATTTACTGTATAATTAACTATAAGTAATAATTGTAAAGTCAAAGGGAAGCGAGCAAGAGGTAGGCAGAGATACAAGTGGGAGAGTAACATTACACGATGGACAGGTTACAGTCTAGCAGAGTGCACCACCAAGACAAGAGACGAGATGTTGGAGATACGTTGCAGCCAACCTTCGTTGCGGAGACGGCACTTGATGATGATGATGAATAATTGTTAGTGGCGTCTCAATGTCTGATATTGTCGTGTTAAAAACAGTTAATAATATGAAAACATGTCATATCTGAGAGAAAGAATAAATAAACTAAAACGGTATTGGATATTGAGTTCAGTTAGAAATTATTTTTGTCCTCAGCTTCTCTACTTTCTTAAGTAACACAATGCATGTCGCGGAGGTATTTTTACAAAGAGTGATCTTTACAAAGATCACGGACAAATGAATTAAAGAGACTGTGTAAGTCTTCAAGATTTATTTGAAATCCATATAGATACAATTGAGATACCAAAAGTGTGATAAAAAATGTGACATCAATGTGGATTAACAAGAGTGATTAATAACGTTTTAGTGGGCTTCAAACTACGAAATGTTACACTGTGTCGCTATTCTTTGCTCCATTTTCAGGAATCGCAAAACACAGACGATAACCAATCCATATTCATTACTTGATTTGTCTACTTGTTTTATTAGATTTTATTGTTCCTGTCTCTGCCCCCAAGAGGACCGAGTCATCTGCACATCCACAATACTACATCAATATGAGCAAGAACAACAAAAGGGCGAGAATAAATAACAGTGAACGTTAAAGAGGTTTCCTTTTTAATGGAATTAACGATCAGCCAATTTCATGTGGCTAGTCAGTTTATCGGTGACCATCTACAATTATAAGGCCTGCTGGTTCATGGGGAATCATCATTCTAAAGTGACGCGTTTTACTTTTCCTGTGATTTTCATTGGTTGTTGACACACTGTATGCACAAATTGACCACAATGAGTGAGATCGACTCCCGGTAAAGACTAGGATTTTTTTTGTAGGAGAGTAAATTTAAAAAAACCCACCCCGTACATATCGTGGCTACAAACAGAACAAGTTATGCACAGTCTATCCATCTTTTTCCTTACTACATTAGAGACTTTAGGAAATATGGCGCGGGGTGATAGCAGTGTTATTTCTGCTTGCCGATAAGAAAAAGTGATGGGCACCCAGTAAAATTCTGCTCAATGAAATACTAACATTGAAGTATAAATAAACTGCCAGAGAATATCCAACAAAGTGGATACAACGGCGACAGTCGGCGTATAAGGGAACCTATTCGCTTAAACGTAAACATGATCTAGTCTCCGTTGTGCGTGAAGTATATTGGTTGGCCTTGGATATGTTTGGCATGCGACTCCAATTATGTAAATAGCGACGAATTAAAAACCCAACAATAATGAAAAACGTAACGAATAGGGTCCGAATTAATTCAGCTGGGAGGCTTGTACTATCAAGAACCACGATTCTTCTCTTCTGTGTTCGTTCTCAAACTCCTGCAGATTAGCAGGATGTAGTCCAGAGAACGGAATGCGTTGTGTCATGGTTTACAGCATTGCTGCGATATCTGCGCCTTTCGGCCTGACACATCCGACTTCAGCATGGCTTTGGGTCACTGACCCTATATGGGATGGGACAGTCAACTCCATCCCATAACCTCCTTAGTCGCCTTTTAAGACATGCGTGGAAGGTATAAACAGTGTTGCTATTGTTTGCTCCCCTTTCGGGACCCGGGAACACACGGGCGAAGAGCCATGATAAAACACAACCCAAATATTTAAATCCGGCCTCCATTCCCATTGTCATCCACTGACCGTCTTCTAATTTCCCCCTAGCTTTCGACGTCGTTTGTGGTGACCCAACCCCCACCCCACCCCCCCACCCCCAACTCTAAATTTGTCTTCCACATGTACACTTGTCGGTATGTTTGTATAAGCCTGTGTTTACAGTTTTTATCGTAGACATTAATCTTTCAATTTGTCTGTTTTGACAGTAATGATTCCTATTCTCGTGGCGTTTCTCTCACCTCGTTCTGTCTCTATTTCTGTCTCTCAATAATACGATAAAAATCCATTTTTCGATGCGCAACTAAGTTATCATCTACTAAACGTACAAGTTATTTTGTGTGGCTTCGTTGCATGGAGATGGTTTTGGTGTGAACTACATTTAGACGTTTATGTCATGTGACGTATTCCTTCAAGAACGTTGTCTTCCCAATGAACTCTCTGAACCTCTCTCTGTCTTGGGCAATGTGGCTTGCATTTTCTAGCAATGTATTCATGTTATCTTTAATGTTGTCAGTCCATCGTCTTCTTGGTCTGCCCCTTCTCCTCTACCCATGTACTCTTCCCCCCATTATTTGTCTTTCTAAACAGTTATGTCTCTTTATATGACCAAACAGGCGTAGTTTTCTTTTTGTTATTGTGTTTAGTAACCAACACTCTGGAATATTCAATGTTTTTATAATATCTGAGTTTCTGATTTTATCATTCCATGATATTCGAAGTATCTTTGTGTAGCATTTCAGCTCGAATCGTTGATCCTCGGAATTATTTAGACGTTTATAATTCAATAATGTAATGATTCTGTGTGTTTCTTGTTTGTTATCTGTTTCTTGGCACAAGTCCCTGTGGGTCCATAACGTGGAAATAGTCATTGTTTCCTTTTTTTATTATGTCTTTGTTATTTGATAGTTAGACCATACAGTACCGTCATTACGTCAATTTAGTATTCATCGTAACCTTGTAGTATCAGCACAAACAGATGCCCCCCTTTCCCGACCCCCAGTTTGTGCTAATAATTACAAATTGGCACACCATGCGATCCTGATATGATCCTTTTCTCTATTATTTATTTATTTATTATTATTATTATTATTATTATTATTATTATTATTATTATTATTATTATTATTATTATTATTATTAATAATAATTATTATTATTATTATTTATTATTATTTATTATTATTATTATTATTATTATTATTACTTGTTACTAGATGGACGTGTATTGTGGCACGTTAAAAGCTCACCAACCGAGCTTATTGACAACACAAGAGACAGAGAGTCGTGGTGAAACATGATCGCCTACGCCATTCGACATCACACTTCATTGATTATTATTATTAGTTTCACGATCAGTATTATTATTATTTCTATGAGAAAATTCTTCCTGCGTATATTGTGTACAGTAAATAAATGAAACTAAGTGCTGCTTAAACATCATCAGTATCAGGATATCTATAACATCATCAATATCAGGATATCTATAATACCATCAATATGGGGATATCTATAATATCATCAATATCACGATAACATCATCAATATCAGGATATCTATAATATCATCAATATCAGGATATCTATAATATCATCAATATCAGGATATCTATAATATCATCAATATCAGGATATCTATAATATCATCAATATCGGAGTATCTATAACATCATCAATATCGAGATATTTATAACAGCATCAAAAGAATCGATGGATGCGCAAAATACGACAACATATTTTGTAGTGAAAACTGTACTGAGATCAGCAACATATGAGTGTAGCTGAAGCAGTGGATTATCCAAACTTATTTTGAGGAGTTTCGGAAAACAGGAACTGCTGGGGCAAAAGTAGAACACAGTGCAGAGTATGACAAATCACAGACAACGTATGTTTATTTTTATTTTATTTTTTATTTATTTTAATATTTTTTGTGGATGTCCTAAGTATTTCTCACGGATAAAACATGTTTGAACAAGTGGAACAAGAATGTTCATTTATTTGGACATTTAAAAGTTAAAAAGTAAGCTAAGTTATGAACCATTGTCGTAAAACTGGATTTTCCATAAGTGTTCATCTACATAGCCTCTGTTTGACCATAATCCGCATGACTAGTGTCGGCTTCGTGATATTCGGTTAGTGATGTCGCTGGGTAATATGATCGCAGTCCAACATCCGTTTTCGTTATTGCTTCCCATTAGTGCCTACCTATGTATTTTGTGGTTAATTTATCTAAATATTATATCCATAAATAATCTATAGTTAATTGAAATATTCATTTTGTATGTTAAATGTTAGGGTTCGTTATATTTTACATAATTAATCCTAACCCTAAATAAAATTATATTTAAATTAATAAATGATAAACATAAATTTATAAACATAGGCAAGGGAAATAATCACACATGTATGCACTAATTGGCGCAACGGGGGTTGAACTTCGATCATAGTACTCTTGACTTTTCCAGAGAATGAGCCCTGGTGCCCTAACGTCCTGGTGGCTGAGTGAACCACATAAGTCATTTTTATTTCCTACCACGAATACTGAGTTGACACGAAACCAGGGTCTGCTGATTGGCAGGAAAATGGGTTAACATTACACTACCGCAGCTACCTTACTTGAACATCATCGTTCATTAACTTGAATGATCACTGAAAAATAATACTCACGTGTAAGACAGGTAATGAAGTCCTACTAATTGACGACTAAAACACTACACACTATCACTAACGGATGTAAATATGGTACATATAACAAAACAAAACACAGAATATAATCTACAGATGACAATACACAGGACAAAGTCGACGTTTCGGACCAATAGGCCTTTTTCAAGATACGGACATAACATAAAAACATAAAAAAACCACAAGTAAAAACGAATGCGTATCCAGTGAAATGTGATAGTAAGATAGATACCGGAAGCATACGAACAGGAAGTACACAAAGACGATAATACAGGTGGAACGAGAGGAACAAAACAATGACGTAACAAAGACCAATACGACCGAGAACTAAGCGAAAGAGTGGTCGGAATTGAGTACAAATGGCTTGATTTGGTCTTTGTTACGTCATTGTTTTGTTCCTCTTGTTCCACCTGTATTATCGTCTTTGTGTACTTCCTGTTCGTATGCTTCCGGTATCTATCTTACTATCACATTTCACTGGATACGCATTCGTTTTTACTTGTGGCTTTTTTATGTTTTTATGTTATGTCCGTATCTTGAAAAAGGCCTATTGGTCCGAAACGTCGACTTTGTCCTGTGTATTGTCATCTGTAGATTATATTCTGTGTTTTGTTATATGTACCATATTTACATCCGTTAGTGATAGTGTGTAGTGTTTTAGTCGTCATTCAGTAGGACTTCATTACCTGTCTTACACGTGAGTATTATTTTCCATTATGTTCTACTAGCAGTACCACTTCTAATGATCACTGAACAAAGTTCTTATACTTGTGTGTATAAACATACTGCAAATTTCCTGGGAACATGTCATGTGCTCAATAACATAACATGCACCTTCATCAACGAATGTGTCATGTGTAACTTAAATCTAGAAGTAATAAACACATTCTTGATGAGAACAACCAGACGTTAGTCAATCGTTGCAGATCAGGTAAAATGCAACTAGCGTCCCTTGTCGACGTAGATTTAACCGATACCCGCTAACTAACACACAAATCTACGACCCTCACGGGTTACGGGTTTATTAATGTCGTCTTATCGTGTCTTGTCCTATACATGTGTGCCGCTAAGCGTCATGGGAAGGAGAAATTTTCTTTCTTTAGCTAACTGTTGCTATAGTCCAGCCTTGGTGTTCTAGTATTTCTCTGATGTCATCTATGCATCTTCGTTTGGGTCTTCCCCTGTTTCCCTTTTCAGATGTTCTTTTATTGAAGGCTATCGATGGAATGCGATATGGTTCCATTCTGAATATGTGGCCGAACCATGTGATCTTTTGTGTGTCTATGTATTCCTTGCATGATATTGTTTTCATCAGATTTCTTATAGTGTCATTGTTTATTCTATCTCTGTTTCTTACCCCCAGTGCTGTTATCAAGTTCTGCATTTCGCATACCGCGAGTTCTTGTTTCAGTTTCTCTGGCAGGGTTCATGTCTTGCATTAATAACACAGTGTTGTCATGAGACTGTGTTTATTAACGTTATTATGGAGATCATGTCGATGTTCTAGTGTTTCTGCAGTGGTGCTAACTGATTTAAAACTGTGTTTGCTTTCTAACATCTTCTCTATTCTTCTATAGATATTATAGATAGACAGTACCTACTGGCTAAAAGGAAATCCAGCCTTTTGAAATGACTCAAGTGAATATTACCTTGATTTTCATTGGATGTCATACATAGTATAATCACATTGACCAATGAACATCATGGGAATAGTCACATGAGTCACTAAGAAAAATTGAGCAGTAGGTCATATATTGCTGATTACGCCTAAACCCCGATCCCAAAAAATGTCATTAATTTTGACTGACCTTCTTTTCCATGCTTTTCATAGGCTTGCGACACACAGTATACTCATAAAGAGTCTTTCCACAACTACAGTCACCTGGACTCATCTGTAATCATCCTTCTAAAAAGACGTGATTGGATATTTTACGTTATTTTCATCAATCACTTTTTGTTTACTTTTTGTCGACCAGCCAATGAAAATGACGGGACGGTCATATCGTGTCACTTAGAAATAATGTTGCTTTGCGATGAGTTCATAGGACTGCATTGACGCGGGACTCGCGCAAAGTGACCATTACTCAGCCAAGGTACGCGAGGATGTTGGTTATTGTAAAAGATCTTAATGGGAGGTTTTGAACACACCACAATTTGTAAATCTATAATACTTTCTGTTGCCGTTTTTTCTCACAAACTCCAACAGGATTTATGTTCTAGTGGGACAATCATCTACCAGATATCCAGCAGGATATAATCTAGAGAACTGATAATGCCTTGTTTCACCGTTTCATTTGCACTAATGACCCAACACATTGTACTTCGGTGCCATATACATAAATGTGATTCAATGATATGTCTTTATCTATAACTTTATCTATATTTATATGACATCTTAACTATGGTCAATGATTCTGATCCCAATGCACAAGTTGTCTATGGCTATGTTAAATGATTAAGGAGAGGGGTGTGGGAGGTGTGCTTATAAGAACATGGGACTTTACGACCATCCCTTTTCTGAACTTTAGTGTCACTCCTTGGATTGCAAACTGAATAGCTACACTTTTGATAAAGACATTTACTGCTCAATGCTTAGGAACATGGTGCATTTACGACTACACCAACGCTACACTGATGGTGGCACTGCTGTGAAACGAGATTACGCTCACGTATGTAAAGTAAATGATTAAATGAACATGCTCTGAATTTTGATGTGGGAGTTATCCTCCGACTAAGGGAAACTGTGTTGGGTATGTGCTTAAACCCTCGTTCGCCAATATGTTTTGGGCCACAACCAGAAGCACAGAATAGCAGCACTGTTACATGTCGAGCATATCATAATAAACGACTAAGTAGGTTTAGGGCGGCGGAGTTAACTAACACGTAATATATAGGATATATGTGTATGAAAAAAAAAATATATATATATATATATATATCTATATATATATATATATATATATATACGATATATATATATATATATATATATATATATATATATTCCGAGTGACCCAGACGTATTGCTGAAGTCTAATGTGTCAAACCGAAAGGCACAGATATCACCAACAATCTGTAAGGAGTGTAGCACATGTAATACTGCACATTCCTTTCTCCAGACTAAATCTCGATGATCTTTGGAGGTTTGAGAATGAGGAAATAAGAAGAAAGAATTTTTAAACCGAGGAATGTTGCTTTCAACCGGAAACCGATTCCCTAATTATATACTGAAGTGAAGATAATCTTGAAATGCCCTTCATTGGCGTGACCAGTCATGCAAGAGTGCAGGCTAATTAATGAGCAAGCGGATATGTATTATTGATATACACATGGTTCATAAACTGCCATCAGAAAGGTAAATCAGCATAAAATACGTTTTCATGGATAAAATAATTATATCAATTACAAAGATCAGTGAGATTTTCCAATGTGGCAACAGTATCGGAATGTGCGTCTATGGGCTACGTTGACATTGTCATCGCTCTCTTAGACTATACGGTTACATAACGGTTTTCAACCTGTGGTTCGCGACCCTTTAGGGATCGAATGATCCTTTCACAGGGGTCGCCTACGATCATCAGAAAAGACATATTAAGAAGTAGCAACGAAAATCATTTTATGATTGGGGCTCACCACAACATGAGGAACTGTATTAAAGGGTCATGGCACTTGGAAGGTTGAGAACCACTATGTTAGATGATGTGAATAATGGTCACACTCAAGAGTTTATGAGATTTAAATAAAGATTGACAAAGCTAAGAAATAAAACTATAATATAGATATATGACGATATTGGACGTAAACGTTTAGAATCTGACGTTATTACAAATTAATAAATGCTCTTACACAATGAACATGCAACTAGATGATGCAATTGATGCCTTTGAGAAGTGGATACAAAGAAGAGTTGGGAGAACTTCATGAAAAGAGAAGACAGCGAACAATGAGGTTATAATGTGCTAACTGATTTTAAACTGCGTTTGCTTTCTAATATCTTATCTATTCTTCTATAGATATTATAGATAGACAGTACCTACTGGCTAAAAGGAAATCCAGCCTTTTGAAATGACTCATGTGACTATTACCTTGATTTTCATTGGATGCCATACATAGTATAATCACATTGACCAATGAAAATCATGGGAATAGCCACATGACTCACTAAGAAAACTTGAGCAGTAGGTCACTTCGTGTTGAAAATAAAAATAACTATTAAGGAAAACAAATATCAAACAAATAAAGTATGTTGGACATATTAAAAGACATGACACCTTGTTGAAGACATTACCTCAGAGGAGGCGAGAAATGGGCATGCAGAGATACAAGTGGGAAAAATAGAATACGTGATGAACAGGTCACAGTGTAGCATAGTGCAACAACAAAGGAAGAAACGGAGGATATTGTAGGTCGACTACAGTCAACATTCGCTGCGGAAACATCATTTGTTGATGACGTTGATCACATGTTTTGTTCAATATTTCTAAAGTAAAATAATCAGACATTCAACCCAATGAGCTGCACTGAATATCCGGTTTTTTTCTGATGACATCCTGGCATAGATAACTCATCAAGAAGAAACAAGAAAGGGTCCAATGCACTCATGCGACATTACATTATATTCAGCATTGGTATAGACAGGGGTTCTCAAACCTTATCAGACGGCGAGCACCGTCTCCATATAATACTGAGTTTCCGAGCACTATAACTATAATATGAAACAAATATATATATACTTATTTTTTAAATACTCATGAGGTTATTGACAGTACTTACGTAAAACACACGATGTATCAGCTTTACAATGAACGCACGGATATAAGATTATAGGGTATGGGTAAGAAAAATTACAGATAACAGTATACAAGACAGTTTCAATGTAACAACTTTAAGGACTATTTTCAAAAGGATACAAGACAAACAGTGAGCAAACAGTATGTATGACCTTTTGCGTCATGAGGAAAGTCATCAAAAAGAGAAATCAAGCGAATGAGTATTTTCTCTCATGAATGGAAACTGTATAAGCGATCATGTCACAGCAACAGAAGTAACAAATCTTGACAAATAGTAAAAACAGTAAAAATAATGGTACTATCACAAAAGTACTAGAAGGCATACAATTAACAGCTGAGACATCCACGGAAACAATAACGTATGCATACATAAGTATTATCATAGAGAGGCCCATAGGAAATTAGAACGAAAATAAACAACTATGCCTGAAAACACAAGGAACAACAACACAATAAAGATCCCCCCTCCTCGAATCTAAATAAATGAATGATCAATATTAAGACCAAATGGCTTAATTGCCATGTATTTTCTTGAAATCGACATTTGAAGCATGGAAACTGTCTTGTATACTGTTATTTGTATTTTACCTACTAATATCCTATAGTCTGCTTATGCGTCCGTTGTAACGGTGATCGACTTTGTATTTTACTAAGTAATATTATTATACAGTTTCATATTATCATTATTAACCGGTTAATGATATATTTGTTGAATGATCTTCGCCTTCCGCCGAAGAGGAATGTGTTGGACCACTGGCGCACAAAAAAAAACGGCGACACAACACATTTCCATTCTCTGGATTGTATCCTGCTGGAAATCTATATTTAAACCCAAAAAAAAAAGAGAATGAAGGTTTTGACAATGATCCTGCAAAAAGAGAAATCCAGCGGGAGTTTGAGAATGAACGCTGAAAAAGAAGAAGAATACCTACCCAGAATACCAGAAATGACAGACGAACTGAATGTGAGCATGAAAAATGGCCATATAATATTCTTCAGTGTACCATGCACACCAACCCCCCCCCCCCCCCCCCCCCAAAACAAATTTTTAAAAATTCGTGATTAATGCAATATTTGTTTCGGTTTGTACAAAGTTAGTTGTATCATGATGCTGTTCGCAAGTACATTTTTTGTTTAACTCACATGATGAGAGCACAAAGTGTCAGTACGAAATTACTATGTGCTAGGGAGTAACGGGTTGAGAACACCTGGTGTAAAGAATCCAGCTGCCAGGTCAATTTTGAGAAATTTTCCTCCTCTGCGTTCGCTCTACTAACTCCTCAAAATTAGTATAACGTTCTTCGGAGAGCGGAATGCGTTATTAATAGCTTATATCATTGCTGCGATATCTGGACCTTTCGGTCAGATACATCCGAATACATCAGAGTATCCACGACGAAGACAACGTTCTGAAAAGAATGTCACTTGACACTTATATATGAATGTCACTTATATATATACATAACAAGGAGTTAATGACCAGGTGGACACAATCGATAGGTTAAATCATGTCCAATTAGCAAGTATCTTTTATAAAAGTAACTATAACAAATTTGCGTTTCCTGTATGTGTGGTATACATATATACATTGATAACTCCGTAACTTTGTGTCGTGTCGTGTCTGCCCGGTACAGAAACCACAACGGCAGGACCGCTTTCAGTGAGTTTCCACACGCAGACTACTTAGATAATCATTTCTCCCGTGGTAGATATTGGAAATCTTTACAGTTCTCATGTGATCCGGCAAAGATGACTACTGATTACCCTTTTACCTCTGACAGCTGCACAAATTTCAAATAAATGTAAACAAATAAAATTGCTATAACACGTTGCATATCAATCGATTTTTACTTTGTTTTAACAGGTTCATTATTCTTTCTTCTTGCCATTTGCTAATGTCACGTATATATTAGCTTATGTGCACATCGTAGAATATTGTGTACATCACCCTTTCTGTTGTGTTCTTAAATTAAAACCCATCGGTCGTTTAATTTACCGGTAAACGCGGTTGTCACTGCGTTCTAGAAAGAATACGTCACATGACACATATAAGAGTATGTAACATTTATAAAACAACAATTTTTCACTGTCTTTCGTGTGACAGGTGTGATGGGTGTTCGATCCTAGACATAATTGCGTTTTTTTTTTGTTGTTGCATTGTTTGTTGCTTGTTTAATATGTAGGAGCTCAAACATATCAAAGTCATCGCCGTAATATAAGAAAAATATTCGTATCTAGTCTATTTGTATTCTTTGTTTTAGTCTTGCCGTGGTAAAGCCGGGTATTACTTCTAGATAGAGAGTGTGCGCGTGCATATATATATATAAGAATATACTCAAATACATAATCAAACTCAATTACACAACGGTACTTATGCTTGTATGCATGTCCATATGCAAATTTCTTTCATCATGCATACAAGCATAAGTACCGTTGTGTAATTGAGTTTGATTATGTATTTGAGTATATTCTTATATTTCATCATTTATATCAGTATAGCATTGTGAAAGACCATAAGAACATGTAACTATAAAGAAAGGAAGGAACGTAGAAGTTATATGTATTTATATATAAATATATTATCTATTGTCAACTTGGTTTGTAGGTATCCATCGATCTCCAAATGTTTTAACAGAATAAATGATGTTCTGCCCTTAGCCATCCTAGCGTTTTTGTCCTCTATATCCTCCTGCTTTGTCAACCACACCACCCAGGTAAGTAAAATCATCCTACTCTTCAATCACGTAATTAGTTATTTTCGTATGTCTCATATGGATGACGCTGCACACCAGCACCTTAGTTTTGTGTAACAAAATATTTGTGCGTATCAAATATTATGACTATCATAAATAATCAATGTCTCGATTCAATTAATCCTCCACTACTATTATTCGAGAGAAAAGTTAATACTATCACACTAATCATGGCTTGATATTGTGTAGACAGCTCAATTTTAATTCTTACACTTACCAAACATTGCAATTCTGATGTTTGTATGTTTGCTTGGGAAGGAAATGTTTCTCTAGAGCTTTATTTCATACTCAGAGGGCACAAACTGTCAGTGGTGTGGAATACTTTCAGAAGATAATACTCAGATGGGTTAAACAATAATTGTATAGATGGAGTATTATTGGGCTTCCACAAAAACAAAGTATCGATATATAAGCATTTCAACTACTAGGGCTCTGCTGGTTGTATAATCGTTACTATCTGATGGTCCGCTAGTGAAACCTTTAGATCAGTGTTTCCCAACGTGGGGCCCACGCCCCACAGGGGGGAAGTTTGATTGTCCAAGGGAGAAATTCAAACAATTGTTATAAAGCTTCAATTAGGAAATAAATCAATTTTTCAATATAAAAATATGTTTGTGTTACATGGGAGGGGGCATCAGAATTTTAGAAAAAACTTAGGTGGGGTGTAATAAGAAAATGGTTGGGAAACACTGCTTTAGACAATCGATAAAGCTGTGCAATTCTAATACACGCAGAATATGTATTGCTATTGCAGTAGAATTATATTCTAAAAGCATACACAATCTATGTAGCCGCACCGATACCATCCAAAACAAGTACACTGGAAAAACATAAAACATGGCGTTCAATTGAATAGTTTCTTCTTTGAACAAATTTACGCATCAATGTGTGCAGAATGAGATATAAGGAACAAAGACAGATTCAGAAAGGCACACAGCATAAAACCTATAGAGATTATAACTTTCAAACATGACAAAAATTTGGAGTATCACGCTGATTTCAGAGCTCATTACGAATGGAAAAACCATCATATCATCATGCCTTAATGTGGATCATGACACAGAATAAAGTAAATACATATGGATAGGAGCATAAACACGTACATAACAGTAGGATCATGACGCTTGATTGCTTTTGTATGTTTGGGAAAGGAAAGAATCATACAATTTTCTCAATATTATTCTTTCTCTCCGATCTCTAATAAAAAGTGTTTCACGCAGTGCTCGTCTGTACGTGTCTGTCTGACTTAATGAAGAATGTTTATGGCTTGTTAAAAGAAATATACATTGTTGGTTTGTCTATCACAAGGGGTGGCCATCTCAGTTGGCATTCGTCACTGATGGTGAATTTCATGATTATGAATGACGCATTACTCACCGGTGCTAATAATAAAAGAGAAAGCCTAGTCATATAAACGTATTCACTATTAATTAATTTCAAGGAATCCACGCAACATAATGATGGTGTTCCTCCTTCGCAAGCGAAGATGAGCATGGCATGAAAAAGATTAAATGAGATGGGGAAAAAAAATTAAAATTGGTAATTTAACTAATTTGGTTTGTGATTTCGTAGATGCTCGATGACTCCGATTCGTGCACGGAAAGTTCTATTGCAGTGCATGCAGGAGTGCTGAAGGTTCGGGGTAGTCGAATTTTCGGATTTGTCCTTCCGCTTCTTGCGCTTGTGAATTGCCCGCAGTGTTCTTTCTTTTTCAAATTTCATGATGTCAGAAGTGATCTGGATGTGCCAGGCTGAGCGATCAAGTGCTGTAGTCTCCCAGGAGCTAGGATCGATGCTGCAGTGCTTGAGAGAGCTTTTTATGTGATCTTTGAAGCGCTTTTTCGCCCTCCACTTGAACGTTTACCTTCGCACAGCTCCCCATAGAATAATCTCTTTGCAAGGCGCTTGTCTTGCATACGGACAACATAAACATACTCGAGGAAACAGAATTTCTCTCTCTCAACTCCTCACCATGACTTATTACATTCTGACTATTGCTTTAGTCTCACAACATTTTCTCTAATCAACGAATTCGGGGATTCACGTGTATCAACTGTGTGCCCATGTTAAAACGTACACCTCAATTCCTTGAGCTGTTCAAGACAAACGTTCACCATTAACCTCTCTCCGTATTCAAGACCGGGGGTAGAGAATTGAAACCCTTACTCTCTCCTACATCCTAAACCAAAGTTCATCGAATATTGTATGTCTCTTTACAATTATGTCAATATGAATATAGTATTAAAGAAAGGAATGTGGGGTTTGTATGTGATATAATGTGAAATAATTTCTACAGTGTAAAAGCAAACTGGCGCATTGCATGCAAAAGGTTGACCACCCCCTGATTTAACATTGTACTTATAAGACGCTTAAGGCTTATTCAGACACAAGGTGTACAAAGAGAGATCAACAAAATTACATGAAAAGTCAAATGCGTCATTTATAAGGTTGTTTTCCGATTGCGCCCACGGGATTTCTATTGTCGATTGGTCACGGTTTACACTATACAAACATATTTATATATCAGGATAATGAATTCATACAATATAATACACTGGAATATATGACATGAGATGAAATCCTTATTACAAACTGTGTTCCTTGATATCCCCCAGCACAAGCAAGATACACAGACAATAGAAATCTCATACGTTAAGCCAGTTCACCGGCACGGAGAAACTGGTAGGGGGACATAATATAATACCCCAAACCTACAAGAGAAAGTAGAAAACACTAATTTCCGCAATGTAACCATTTTTTTTATTACAGATACAGATTTTAAAAGATTATTCTAGACACTTTACGTCATAATAACAATGTTCTTTTCCTAGACCTCATCTCCTAATCTTTTCTGGTGGTAGATAGACTTATAATATGATATACCTCTTCGTGGAGCTTATCTCGCAAACGTTCAATGTGATTACACAAATTTAAAAATTCTCAGACACGTCGAATATAATAAACCTCTTTACAGATCTCATCTCAGACACGCCGAATATAATAAACCTCTTTACAGATCTCATCTCAGACACGTCGAATATAATAAACCTCTTTACAGATCTCATCTCAGACACGCCGAATATAATAAACCTCTTTACAGATCTCATCTCAGACACGCCAAATATAATAAACCTCTTTACAGATCTCATCTCAGACACGCCGAATTAATAAACCTCTTTACAGATCTCATCTCAGACACGCCGAATATAATAAACCTTTTTATAGATCTCATCTCAGACACGCCAAATATAATAAACCTCTTCACAGATCGTATCTCAGACACGCCTAATATAATAAACCTCTTTACAGATCTCATCTCAGACACGCCAAATATAATAAACCTCTTTACAGATCTCATCTCAGACACGCCTAATATAATAAACCTCTTTACAGATCTCATCTCAGACACGCCGAATATAATAAACCTTTTTATAGATCTCATCTCAGACACGCCAAATATAATAAACCTCTTCACAGATCGTATCTCAGACACGCCAAATATAATAAACCTCTTTACAGATCTCATCTCAGACACGCCGAATATAATAAACCTTTTTATAGATCTCATCTCAGACACGCCAAATATAATAAACCTCTTCACAGATCGTATCTCAGACACGCCAAATATAATAAACCCTCTTTACAGATCTCATCTCAGACACGCCTAATATAATAAAGCCTCTTAATATATATTAACTCACAAATATCGAATATGATAGACCTCTTCATAGATAGTATCTCGATAAGCATTTTCATGGCATAGTGGATACGTCTTTTGTCCATTTACTCGTGTGCACAAGATGTCACGGGTTCGTTTCAGGTTGTGACTGTTTACAAACGTATTTCCTGGGAATACTGTACGATTATCTCTACGACATTATGTGATGTGCGAGGTACTCTTGTCAGGAAGAATACTACTTCGCTGAGAAAGAATGAATACATATGAGGAATCCCAAATACAGTGTAGTCGATCCTCTACACCTCTTAAATTCTTTTTTAATTTCATAAACTTCTAATGAGTATCTTTGTTTCAATCTCCAGGGATTACCAGCGATGAAGGTTTTGTTTCCTATGTGCAATTTTGAGTGGGAATTTTATCCAGAACTTTCTTTCATACTGTAAGTCGCAGAGGCATGCAATGCTTTAAAATGAAGCCTCCTACTCGAATGAGGCTTACATGTTTATGTAAGAGAAAGCATCTACTAACACTGGGTTTACATGTGTATGTACAAATATGTTCCATCATTTTGTATGCAATAACATGAACACTTAGCGGTCGTCACTTTAGAAATTTGTTAACGGTCCTTACGACCCCTTCCCCGCTTAGATCCTCAGTTTAGCTTCATTTTCACTTTTCAACCACGTCATAATTCCAGGAAACTACAAGTCAAACCGGGATAATGACCTGGTAAAATGAATGCTTCATGAGTACGAGATTTGTATACGGGTATATCCAAATTAACAGTGGTTATAAAAATAATTTATATTTTTTGGGAACAATAGTAATTCTATCTTTTCCTTTCTCTGAAATATATTTTTTTCAAACACTTTATCTTTGTCTGAAATGCAAAGCATGCCTTTAGTGCATTAAATTCCAAACGCTTTGTGCCTCCCCCCTTTTGAGATCGCATAATGTGCCGCCTCCCCCAGTTTGTGAACCGCTGTTGTAAATGGGTATTTTGCAAACTTGTACAGTGACATGTAACTTTTAAAGATCACATCTCGTAAGCTTCGACTGTGAAATGTATTTTTGAAAGCGCCCATCTCATATATCGCTAATGCAATGGTGGGCAACCTTTTTTGATCGGTGGGACAGAGTAAGCATTTTCCAGTGTGAGAAGATGACAACAAACTCTTTCAGTGTGGATAGATAACAACACGCATTTTCAGTGTGGGAAGATGGC
>CM067298.1:89463925-89495872 GCA_034231615.1 Meghimatium bilineatum
AAGTTTTGCCACTCACTGGAAAGACACATAATAATATACACAAATCGACTTTTTGACCAAAAGGCCTTTATCATGAATATATTCACGTTAAAAACTACGTATACAAACGGCACTGTTGGCTTTTGCATAACAGAGCTAAATATAGATATAACTGGCAAGAGTAAGAGCTAGAAGATCAGAGGTGAAACAACACACACAGAAAAACAAAATACATCTAATAAATATCGATGAAACAAGGCAGAAATGACAGAGCAGTTGAATATCATCTATACGACTGACGGGCATTGATCCCAAATAGTTAATACATGCCAAATGTATGTATGTATATATATATATATGTGTGTATATACATATATATATATTATATATATATATATGTGTGTATATATATATATATATATATATATATATATATATATATATATATATATATATATATATATATATATATATATATATATATATATATATATATATATATATATATATATATATGGCGATTCTCAAGAACGTGACGGGAACCGCCATCTCAGAAGCCCGAATTAATGGCCGACACCCGAATGTCATAGGCACCCCGGTGGCCCATGTCATTAGAGTGGTCTGCAACAGGAGTGCCAGTCTGATTGTTATGATGCACAGTTGTTTAAGGAATCAGTCTGCGAGCCTCCTTCTAGTCTCACGAATGTACGTTATGGTGCAACGTCTGAAGATAATGGCTTAAGTGACGTTGCGGGGCACTTGTGCATCTTTCTTTAATGGTGACGGTGACTTTGGGGAATATGACATACGTGATCTGTGTAACATAGGCACAGGTGTAACATTAACTACGGTTGCAGTTAATGGTGCCAAAATGATTAGGAACGTCAGGTTTAATGACTCCGTGCTTATACATCCTTGATGTTCTTGTCACGTCTGAAATCAGCCAGAGATGGATCATTGAATACATCACGCGTCTTGGAATCCGACTGAAGAAGAAAAAGGTGTCGAAATAGGACATGAGGGACAGTAGAGGTATGGAGATGCAAGGTGAGAACACGTTTGACCCTGTCCGTGGAGGAAGAGCTTCGAGTGTTCTTTAGGTTTTCTTGGCGGGAGAGGCTGCATACTCGAAACATGGCAGACTCGAGGATCTTCTCATGGTATAGGCGACAACGAAAGAAATCCATCACCCACATGGGATTTCTCGAGAAAATCCTCTTCCTCACTACACTTGCGCCGCGTGAAGAGAAGTTGAGAGATAATGGCATGGGAATCGCGACAAGCAGAGTGATGAGATGAGGTGTAGAGGACGAAGCTATGGGCATCAGTTGGTTTGTAGTACATCTATGTGCTAAGCAGGAGGGTTAAAATGATGACAGATATGTCAAGGAAGTTCACATGGGAGGTATAAATCTTGGAAGTGAGCTTGATGAACGGGAAAGTTGTCGATGATGAAGTGTAGAAGCATGACAGTTGAGCCTCACTAATGTCCGTGATGCCAATCCCATCATCCATGTGCCTACGGAAAAGCAGTGGAATAGGTCCACCATAAGATTCCATACCTGTTGCTTAATGTGCACATAAACAAGCAGACATAGATGGCTCCCATCTCGGTGCCCATGTTGACAAAAGAAGCAGACATAGATGGCTCCCAACTCGGTGCCCATGTTGACAAAAGAAGCAGACATAGATGGCTCCCATCTCGGTGCCCATGTTGACAAAAGAAGCAGACATAGATGGCTCCCATCTCGGTTGCCCATGTTGTCACCACTGATATGATCGAAGAATTGTACTTAAAACTCAAAGGAGTTGAGAGTGAGCACAAACTCCACAAGACGAATGAGAGTAGAGTTAGACACAGAGGGAGCTGAGGATGCTTGTCAAAAGAAGACTTGCAGGACCTTGAGACCCTCAGTATGGTATAGAGGCGGATAAGTAACTATTTGGTAAATGATAATGATGTTCGTCCGTCGTGATCGACGATGACCAAAACCTCAATCATAATAATAATAACAATAAATAATAAAATAATAAAGTTAATAGTGCGTTTTTAAATGACTAGCAAGTCCAATGCGCGCACAAAATGTTCTTTTACAGAATTGACAACAATAGAAGGTATCTGTGTGAGGTTGAGATGTTTTTTCTTTTCTACGTGTCCGCTTCTGTCTTGCAGTTTCTTGTCTGACTTCTGCCGCTAGTGCTCCCGTTCTAATGCTGTAACGCCATGCTGTTCTATCCTGAGCGAGGCTCTCCCAAGCGCCTACGTCAATGTTAAGATGTTTCAAGGATGACTTGAGCGTGTCTTTGAAACGCTTTTTCTGTCCACCAGCTTTTCGAAATCCTGCCTTGAGTTCTCCATAATATATTTGTTTTGGCAAACGCGAGTTCTCCATACGCACAAGATGGCCTGCCCAGCGTGCCTGCGCCTTCATAAGTATTGTGTGGATGCTTATTGAGGTTGATTTTTCCAAGACCTCGTAGTCTGGTACTTTGTCCCACTAATGGATGTTTAGTAATTTACGTAGGCAGGTAAGATGGAAATGATTTAACTTTCTTGCATGTCTAGCATACACTGTCCACGTTTCGCAGGCGTATAGTAAGGTTGGTATAACAGCAGCATGATATACTTGTAGTTTGGTGGTTGTTCTTATACCTCTTCTGTCCCATACATTGTTGCGTAATCTGAAATATTTGGTAAATAACAAGATGTTGGTAGACCTTGAAAATTTTGGTTGTTTGTGAAGAAAATCAACAATCGTTTTTATTTAATATATTTTTTTTTATTTTCAGGGTAGGATTGGGACACACAAAGAAAATTGTCTCAAAAGAAAAATATAAGATTTAGAATAGTTCATTACAGTATAATAGTATGTGCCTTTGGGGCCTACACATTATGCTTTATAATAATGGCGTATTTTAGTGTTTTTGACCCTCTACAGTAAGTAGTAGCCAACCCTTCATCAGCCATGATAGGTTACAATTGCTACCATTCTTTTTCTCCCCTGTTTCGGGTTTCTGAACTTATTTTATTCTGGAAACAACATACAACATTTTAGTTTAGTATATTTAATATAGACCTATTTAATTATTTCTTACCCAGGTTTACAAGATGTTGATTTATGAAGATATGTGAGCTCACGAGGATTTCGGCCAGCAGCAACAAGTTAACATTAGTGCAGACCTGGTGAATAGATGCAACAATTTTACATTAGCGCAGACCTGGTGGATATATGCAACAATTTTACATTAGCGTAGACCTGGTGGATATATGCAACAATTTTACATTAGCGCAGACCTGGTGGATATATGCAACAATTTGATATTCACTTATGATATGCATGAAAGTTTAAGTGTTACTACGTATTTTCAAGACAAATTAAAAACAAAATCATTGTTTTAAAGAAGAACAGTCAAAATGTGCCGTGAACAGGAAACGGACATTTGACTGTAAATTATTTTTCTTCAGAGCAATACAACAATTTAGCCAAAACAGATCATCATCATCAAGTGCCGTCTCCGCAACGAAGGTTGGCTGCAACGTATCTCCAACATCTCCTGTCTCTTGTCTTGGTGGTGCACTCTGCTAGACTGTAACCTGTCCATCGTGTAATGTTACTCTCCCACTTGTATCTCTGCCTACCTCTTGCTCGCTTCCCTTTGACTTTACCCTCAAGTAAGGTCTTCAATAGGGTGTCATGCCTTTAAAGTGTTCAAAGTATTTTATTTGCCTGATCTTTATTTCTCTTAGTAGTTCTTTCTTCATATTAAGTGTCTTTAGTACCTCTTTATTTGTTTTCTTCTCTTTCCATGATGTTCTCCCTATTCTTCTATATACCCACATCTCAAAGGCATCAATTTTGTCTTCTAATTGTTTATTTAGTGTCCATGTTTCTGAGCCATACTTTAATATGGAATAGATGTAGCATTTTATAATTCTCATTTTTAACTTGTTTGTAATTTGTTTAGATATTAATAATTTCATCATGCCAGTGAATGTACTTTTAGCCATTCCTATTCTCCTTTTAACTTCTGTTTCACATCTGCCATCATTTGTGACTATGTGTCCAAGATATTGATACTGTTTTACTTTTTGTAGTTTCTCTCCCTGTATGTTTATGTTTACCTCCTGTTCTTCTGTGTCTTTGCTGATTATCATGGTTTTTGTTTTTTGAATGTTTATATCCAGTCCATATTCATTATTTGATTTACTGACTTGATCTATTAATCTTTGTAGTTCATGTTCACTTTCTGCCAAAAGAACAGTGTCATCTGCATATCTAATGTTGTTTATTATTTTCCCATTGATCTTGAGTCCTGGTATTTCTTCTATATTTTTAAAGATATTCTCTGTGTAGATATTAAATAGGCGTGGTGATAAAATGCATCCTTGTCTTACACCTCTTCTTATTTCTATGTATGGAGAGTAGCTGTTTTCACACCTTATTGATGCAGTTTGTTCCTAATATATATTTCTAATCAGCCTGATGTCTTTTCCATCCATGCCTATTTCTTGAAGACATTTGATTAATTTTTCATGTTGGACTCTGTCAAAGGCCTTTCTGTAGTCTATGAAGCAAATATAGATACTTTTTTGGACTTCTATATATTTATCTATCACTATCCGGATACTCAGTATAGCTTCTCTGGTTCCTTTTTTTTTCCTAAAACCGAATTGTTCTTCACCGACCTCCATGTCTATCTTGTTCTTAATTCTTTCATGTATTATCTTGAGAATTATTTTAGTTAGATGGCTCATTAGACGTATAGTTCTATATTCTTTACAGTCCACAGCCCTGGGCTTCTTAGGTAGTGGTATGAATATTGATGATGTTAGGTCTTTAGGTATATGGCCTGTTTCGTATATGTCATTGCAAATTTCTGTGATAGTATCTACACCAAATTCATTTATAGTTTTTATTATGTCTGCTGTTATGTTGTCAGAGCCTGCAGCTTTTCCACATTTTATTGAATTTATTGCATGTTCTACTTCTGATTTCAGTATTGCTGGTCCATCATTGTTGTGTATTGTTGGTTTTTTGTTCCGTTGGTCGTCAAACAGTTAGACCATCATAAACTGCGTGGTGTCGTACGAATTTAATCTATTAATAAAGCCATAACCCATTTATATATTTAGTGATGCGGGAAAACCTAACTGTAGTTTTGATGTTGTCTTGCTCTTGTTGTATGTGTTCCCTCATCTGGTTATTTCATATTTAACTGTTCCCAATAAAAGGGTAATAAACCTGATGGCAAAGATCATTCGATGAGTGACTAGAGTATGATGAATGAGTAGAGTATGATGAGTGACTAGAGTATGATGAGTGACTAGAGTATGATGAGTGAGTAGAGTATCGGGACACCAGGGTAGGAAATTTTAAAAAAATAACAACATTGGTGACATATTCACTTACTTCATCACTATCCTGTGCCAATCTAATCAGCCCTGTCAAAACACCACCGAAGACGACACCAGCCTTGATGCACATCGGTATTATCTCTAAGCCAAGAGTAAATACATCACCAATTAGTGACTTCCATTTTGTAGTTGTTAGGTGTACGTCTTTCCTTTCACGGATAATGTCTGTGCGCTTCAATGAGACGCATTTCTTGTTTAAGAATGAGATCATGCTCTCTACAAGTTGTGATAGAAATATCAAGTTGCTTTTCTTTTCAATCTGAAAGACATAAGTAAATAATTAGACAACAGTAATATACGAAAACTATTTTTTACACACACAACACATCTCACATCATACAGACATACACCATCGCGTGCAGATATCGCAGCTAAGATGTAAACAATGACACACCGCTTTCCGTTCTCTGGACAATACTTTGTTAATCAGAAGTAGTTTCTAAAAGAATTAGGAAGAAGAAGAATTGTATTTAACCTTCTGGGTCGACAATGTCTTCCTCCCGTTCAATATAATTTGGATCGCCAATGTCTTCCTCTCATTCAATATATTCTAGGTAGCCAATGTCTTCCTCTCATTCAATATATAATGCACCCTTAATGTTCTATAATGAGAAATGTTTGAACCGCAATATCCCATCGAGTTCTGTTAAAGGCGTTATGTCCCAAGAAAAGAAACACTCTGTTCTTATAATATTATCGTCAGAGATGAAGATAAGTCGTGAAGAAGGTCAGGACATGCGTGTATACATACATTAAGAATAGAATGTTGTTCGTCCATCACAAATGATGATGACCTTTTGTTACATAAACTATTGAAAATGTAGTCCAAATTATATTATTTGTTATGAGTTCGTAAAGGACTAATAAACTCTATTCGGGCCACAAATGTCCATGGACAGTTTGGGCATTGAATGACCACTGTAGAAGGTTTTTTTTGTCTAACCGTGACTTTTCACAAGATGATACGCCTTTTCTGACTGCAGAGCGCCATGTTGATATATTTTGTGCAAGTTCCTCCCATGTATCTTGGTCTATTACAAAAGCTTTCAGTGAGGTCTTTAATGCGTCATTGTAGCGCGTCTTTTGGCCATATTGAGATCGTATGCCCTTATGCAACTCACCATAGAGAAATATATTGTGATGATCTAGTGATGATCTGGCAGAAAAGAATGACAACACGGTTACCTGCCAAGCATGTGGTAAGAAGCGACTAAGGAATTGGCTGTACCATCTCATACAGGATAAAAATGATACAGATGTTATGCTGATGTCGGCTATGTCAGACCAAAAGACGCAGAAATCGCAACTAAGCTATACACCATAATATAACGTATTCCGTTCCCCGCACTATATTCTGCTGATGTGTAGAAGTTTGAGACATTCCATTCTCTGCACTATATCCCGCGGATCTGTAGAAGTTTTAGAACGAATGCAGAAGTAGAGGGTACCTCCAAATGGTTACAAACATTGATGTGATTTGTTGTCTGCATACAAAATGGTGGAAAATGCCTTCGAATATACATACTAGATTACGCTTTGAGTGAGAGGTTCCTTGTCATGACTTCGAACATACACATATTCAAACATATCCCGCTGTGAATGAGAGGTTCCGACACAAATCATTACCATAATGCTGTGACTTTAAGTCTTCCGGGTACGAAGTAAACCTCTAAAGAACCCTCACCCCCACACCAATTGCACACAGGAGACCTGAATGATTGTTTCTTTGAGAGCTCCATGAATTGCGAGCGAATAGCTCTTACTTCCTATGTGCAGTGCGTTTGTTTTCCTCAGCTTTCTTTCATACCCAGGAGACTTCAGCTTTCGACTTAGTGCGATGCACATTGAAGGAGCCTTCTACTCAGATATGGGTATATAATTGTATGGATGACACGCAACAAAGCTTCCATATGAGAGGTTGCATGGGTAGTGGGCCATTGGTAAGACCCATAGACGCAATCTCATGTGCAAACTTGAACGTCATCTTTGGTAATTCACGGAGATCGAAACAATAACATATATATCTTCTCATTTAAAACATATACATTGGATATTCATCGGATTATATTTACATGAATCAACTGATTGTATTTAACATTGTGCATATGATACGTGGACATTTCCCAAATGCGCTATTCACTATTAACACTATGAATTCACGATCAATTCGACCGCTATTTTCACTGTCTGCTCACTAAGTAGTACCAACAAATGACACAATCGTATAGTACCTTATAATATCATCGATTATCTTCATAAGAGCAGCTAAAAAACGCAGAAACGGCTTAGAGTCTTTAGTGTGAACACATCCATCTATTGATTTCAATTTTCATTAGAGTGCAAGATGCCAACATCGTTCTTAACAAAGAATTTACCACTAAAAAAAACAACTTCATTGTGGTTTGAAATAGTAAAAAAAAAAAAAATGGCTTCTAACTCCAATAATGCTATGTGGACACCGCATGTGAAAATTGTTTAGCCATCTCTCCTGGACCATATAGGTTTCCTATGTTTCACTTCTACAGAGAAGGGTACCGAGGAAACACGCATGGTAAACCAGGAGTTTAGTTTCTATTATCAGTTGTATTTGTCTCCTCCTCCCCTTCCCCCACCAACTTTGTTAGTCTGTTCATTTTTATAGATGCATTGCCAATCCTGATGCTTATTTCGTGATCAAGTGTTAATTTATTGTTGACTGAGGATCCTAGATATGATATCTAGAAGCGATATGTAATACCGTGAAATAATGTTTGAACAAGAATAGATATGGCTTACAAAGACTAGTTGCACTAGGCAGGGATAATATACTGTTCAAAGAAAACACTCAACTTTTTTGGAGTTACTTTTATAAAAGATATTTGCTGATTGGACATTATTCAACCAGTCTACTGTGTCTACATGGTCATGAACTTCTCGATGTTACCTGAATTGTACTCACCTCATGATTCGTGAGGTCATGAAAGAGTTCACGGTCAATATAAGTTTTGGCAATAACGCATGACATGTTCATGAGAATCTCCTGAAACTAATTGAACTTAAATCTCTGATCATATTATCGAATGTCTATAAACGATTGACGCTCCTCGAATAATCAGCAGAACATTGATTGCGCAATGCGCAAGTATAGTTAATCTCACTACATAAAATAATACACCATAATTCGACTCTTACAGACTGCACAAGCACAAAGTGTAGGGGTCAGACAATTTAATGTGGTTAGAAGTACCATTGGTTGCCTTGGAGGCGATTTCAACAAACTGGTTCAGTGACAGATCGGCCGCACAGTTGAAGACCGCGAGTCATAACTTCTCCCAAAGACCGTTTCATACGGCTACGCTACCTCAGAAATTGATTTGTATGTGTTTCCTCCACAGTTCACTCAAATGAAACAGCTCGTCGAATGACAGATCAAACTGTCAGGTACCGGCTGCACGACGCTGGTCTTTGGGCTAGAATACCCTACAGAAGCTTGTTCTTTCTTACGGACCGGCAACGCAAGAACCGACTGCAGTTGGCGGACCAGCATCGCCAATGGACCGTTGGGAATGACTGGAAACGGGTTTGGTTTAGTAATGAATGATTTTTTTGTTCTCCTGCGACACGATAGACGGAAAAGAGTTTACCGCAGAATCCGTAAGAGCTACGCCCAGAACAGCGTTGATCAGGCTCCTCCACATGGTGGTGGAGGTGTACTGATGTTGGAGGGGCGATTAACTTCATAGGAAGAAATTACCTGGTGCAAACTGAATGACGCCTGTATGCCGAACGATACGTCGCTGAAATTATTGGTCCTCAAGTCCTTCCGATTTTTCAGCAGAATAGCGTCGACCTCATATGGCACAATTCACCACCCAATTCTTCGCAGACAACAACGTTTAGACCATTATGTGACCAGCCATATCATCAGACATGAACCCCATAGAACACTTATAGGATGGACTCGACAGACGATTCCGCCAGCGAGACGTGACTACAGCCAATCTCCAACAGTTGTCTTTTGAACTGCGGGAAGAGTGTGCAGCCATCTCACAACAACAGATGCAACGGCTAATCGGATGCATGTCACGGAGATGTCGATCTCTATAAAGGCCAGAGGAGGTCATATACCTTACTGAAACGGAGGCCTCACTCGCAAAAAATAAAAGTCGAAACTAAATTAATAAACATCATTTCATTGTTAAAGTCTGAAAAAGGTTCTTCATGCCAAAGTTAAACAATTAATTCCGTAGAATAAATGTTGGTACACGTTTAAATTTGGTATCTATTAGCTCTGCAATAATATAGAGTTTCTTTTCTTTTTAAACTGTATTAATCTGCCACGACAGAAGTAAACAATCGAGTGTACACAAAATTAAAGTCTCAAGTTCCTCATCTGAATCTGGTCTGATGTGTATACTATTCTCTTTAACTAGTTATGTTACAGGCTGCAGCCATTTGTCATCCGAAAAACAATGGTTGCCCCGACTATTAAATATGGAGTGAAATGGTATAGTGCATGCTTCTGTGATTACAAACTACCAAAGGATGTTCTGTAAAACGTGGATCACATAACGCTTATGAACGTTGGTGTCCATAATCAACATCATTATCATTGTGCAAAATGTACATATGGCTTACACGTAAAACCAGAAAATGCAGAATTTGAAGGAAACTTATCTGACTGGAATTTGTCAGTACTGGAATAACTTACTTCTAATAGTAACTAATAGTAAGGAATTTAAATGTAAAAATCTTGTCACTTTTTTGTGTACTGTTTGTGTCTTTTCAAAAAATTTTATTCTCTTTCCCCCCTCCCCCCCCCCCCCCACTATTTGTGTGTGCATTATTTTCACAAGACAACTGCTTTGTGACACACAAAAACGAGTCGGCAACACTAAATACAACAGAAACATCGTCCGAAATGAGGACGTTTTGCTTTATTGCAATTTTATATATCTAGATTAACATTAATATTAACCGATTTTAAATAAATTATAATATAATATCTTGTACTATTTTAATGGAAAAAAAGAGTTAGTGCTTTATCCTAAAAAAGATTAAGCGCTTTCTAGTGATATGTAGTTACAAGACTAGTATTATTATTATTTTATTATTTATTTAATATTTTGACGAAACGACGTGGAAACACTGGAAGAGATAACTAAAAGGGGAAAAAAGTGAACTAACTCGCAGCAGACAACACGTGGAATAATCTTGTGAAATGAAAGCATTCGTGGAGCTAAATTTCAATTTGTGAAATTTGTCACAGCAACAGTGAGTGTTGATTGGCGCGAACAACGCGATGTTGCTCTGTTTCTAAAACACTCAGTTCCCCAGAGACACAGCCGAAACATGGGGTACCAGATTTTATGAGGTGTTGAAGAAAACATTTACAGCTAGTGCCTTGCTGCTGATACTTTCTGAAAGCATAGAGGAACATACAGAGGCAACTGTAGTTGTTTAGATGTTTTTTCTTCTAAAGTTCCTCGTAGTAGTATTTCTTTTATTTGCTAGTAATTCCACTTGGCAGGACCAGAAATACTTCGGTAAAATGGCGCGAGATTAACAGTTGGTTACTTCTCAGAAATACGTCGGTAAAATGGCGCGGAATTAACGATTGTCTTATTTCTCAGAAACATCCGTAAATGGTGCGGGATTAAGTTGTCTTATTTCTCTTAAATATCCGTAAAATGGCACGGGATTAACAGTTGTCTTATTTCGCAGAAATACGTTGGTAAAATGGCGCGAATTAACAGTTGTCTTATTTCTCAGAAAGATATCAAAAGCCGAAAGAAAAATCATGCAGCAAACAGGATTCGAACCAGGTCTGCTCAGATGGCGCTGAATCGCCCCGCGCCATGAGTCACCACAACCTCCGTCTTCCACCACACCGCATCCCTCATTATTTGTATGTGAATTATTCACGCAAGACAACTGCCTTGTGACAAAAACGAGCTGGCAGCACTAAATGCAGCAGAAATATCTACAGAAATGAGGAAGTTTTGCTAGTAATATGATCGTAGATGCCCCAATTATTGCCTACCTGTGTAATTATTTCCCTTGTCTATGTTTATCAGTTTATGTTTATCATGTATTAATTTAAACATAATTATATTTAGGTCTAGGGTTAGTTAGTTATGTAAAACATAACTAATACTAAATCCTAACACTAACCACAAAAATTAAAATTTCAACTTGTTGACTATTTATTGATATAATTTTACACCAATTAACCACATAATACGTAGGTATGCACTAAATGGAAAACAAGAACGAAAACGGAGGTTGAACTGCGATCATAGTGTCGTTTTGCTTTATTGTGATTTTATAGAGAATTAACCACATTGTACTCATGTTACCCCATATGTTATCCGTCCTTCTCAATGAAGCGGCATGCCGCTAGCCGAGGTTACAACTCATAGCACGTACTCCGTAGCGTCAACGATAATTTTCAAAGATCTCCGGAGAAGAAAAACTATCCATTTTACGAGAATAAACCAGATAACTTGAGGCGGATTTGAACTCTAGACCTTTCGAGCACATAGCGAACGGCTTAAGCACACCTAGAAAATAAGGGAGGTTTAGGAGAGAATATAGATACCAATTGGTATAATTCTGGCATTCTTCTTCTTCTTCATCGTTCATTCTCAAACTCCTGCTGGATCTCCTTCGTAGCAAGACCATTGTCCTGCTAGATTTCTAGCAGGATGTAGTCCAGAGAATGGAAATGCGTTGTGCTGCCGTTTTATTTGCGCCAATGGCCCGGCACATCCGTCTTCGGCGGATAATTTTGACAGTGAAATGCTATTATTGGAATATCGGCGTAATATGAATCATTGATCCTTGTGCTGATGTTTCTAACGTGGCACTCATAATATCCTGGTGGGTTTTAGACTTTACTATAAATATTTTTGATTATGAATAGGCGTCATGTCACAGCACTGGGGGCATTCCCATATATGCACTGTTTGCATTTCCGCCAGACATCCAAAAATGTATAAGCTCAGTTTCCCAGTCAGTTGACGATTATGAGTATTATATAACTTATATAACAGAAGCATTACATCATGCGCGTCGGCACACATGACCTACGTCAATAAAAAAAACACACGCACGCACGCACACGCGCGCGCGTGACGTTCATTGGTACGTGAATGTATGTAGGTAGGTATACATAAATTGGTAGCGTATCATATTCAACCCAATATTTTTGGGCTGTAATAATTTTCTAGGCAATATAAATTCGTTCAGTAGTTTGTAATTGCATTCTGAGCAGTCCGGATGCACAAATACCTGTGGCGGGGGGTCGAATCGGTACCTTGGCCGTCACGAGGCGCTATGTGCCACTCTGCCACGTATATATATACACACAATTCTTCTTGCTACCCATTTCTTCTTGTTCTGTTATTTGATACAGTTTTTCTCGTACCGATGTGGAGGCCGACATTGTGGATCACTTTACGAAGCTGGTAGTCTGGCGTAATAATTAAGCAGAAGATAAACTGAATGATGGAGAAGAGAAAGTTGGCCAGCAAATGTAAACAGGCTGATGCTTCATTTTTTTCCCCGCATGAACTTTTTTATTCTTTCTCATCAGCAGTCAGCTATCTTGGTGGCCTCATTAAATTTTTATCCCACATAATCTTCAGGTGTTCATATCGCTGCTTTTATCGGAAGCTTATAAACCAATGCGACCTTTAGACAAAGCTGTCAACGTGCCGTTTTCTGGTAGTTTAAGAGCAACAGTGTTGCCATTATTTTATCTCAAAAATGTGTATGCATAGTTTAGAAACATTTTAAAAACCAAATCGAATGTAGTTTATTTGGTTACAACTCTCATATTTTCTAATTCCGCGACACTTATTCTCATACCTGATCTATTCATTAGGGGATGTTCATTAATAATTTTAACAATATTTAGAGATGTTATTCCCTCCCTCACCCTGCTTGTCAACATCTATTTAAAAATCTAAGTTCACCTCCACCTCCCTGTTTTGTTTAAATTGTGTTGATTACATGATATTTGTTTCACATTTTGTTTTTGAACAAATGTTTCAAATTCAAAAAATTAAATTGATGTACACAAATAGTAATACGGACGTCAACTTTTATCACCCCGACCCTTTTCTTTATTTACAACTGTCAAACATTTTGACACCTTCTCCCAGGTTGACTTAGTGCCTGGACAGCACTTACAATGAATAGCACAATTCGGTGCATCACAAAGTACAATTGATCTTGAGGCTGAGGAGAATTATCCTCATGCTTCCTACTTGAATTAACTGATCTTAAGTACGCTGGGGTAGCTGATTTAAAAAATCTAAGTTATAATATCTCTTTAAGCCGCAATTTATATATATTGCAATTCATTCATTCTACTCATGTTAACCCTATATTTATCATCCGTTATTCGGATGCTCTATGTTTGTGTTCCTAAGAATAGTTCAATATTTGTACGGGTTTTTCATTGTTGTTGCAATAGTCCTTGTCTTGGTTTGTCCTTTCTCAGTGACTTGAGTACAGAGGTTGAATGTCTTGACGAGTACATATCTTTTTGGGGATGTGGTTAGTCAAAGATGGAAAATCTTTTTACTTGTGTTGCAAGACGATTCGGTACCGCTAGAATGTTTATTTGTTTGTTTTGCGTTCGCTCCATTGTAACCATCACGGGTATCCGTGCGATTTCCGACAGGAGCGTGATTACGTTGTGCCACCGTTATGCGCCTTGTAGACCTAGCACATCCGATTTCGACATGCCTTGACAATTCGGGTGGGCTACCCTTAGCCTGTGACAGCCTCTATATCTGTCTCCAGGCACGCGTAGTGGCGACTCTTCGACCAGACGATTTTTGCTCTCGTCTGACTCGCACGAGATGTTCCACTGTCTATGAACTTGCCACCTGTAATTGGACGTGCTGTGCCTGTGCCCATTGGGTACTGAACCGTTTCTCATCCGTGAGCCTGGTTTCTTAAGGGGAAGAACTCAACAGAGGAGTTGGACCCTGGCTCTTTCGCCCTCTTAGCCGAGGTGTCGTTCACCGACATCGTGTACCCCTTGTCCAAGTTCGAGGCTCACACCACGCGTTTGAGAGCAAGGCGTTCTCAAGCTGAGCGTCCTTGTCCCAATAGCGCCTGAGCCCATCAGGTACTAAACCCTTTCTCTCTTCAAGTGTATTTCCGGCGTAGGAAAACCTGACAGTAGAGTTGGGCCAGGGCTATTTCGTTGTCCCATATGTGCCTGAGCCCATCGGGTACGGAACCCTTTCTCTTTGCAAGTGTACTTCCGTTATAGGAAACCTTGACAGTAGAGTTGGGCCAGGACTACCATCGTTGTCCCTTTCTTGCCTAAGCCCATCGGGAACAGAACCCTTTCTCTTCGCGAGCATATTTCCGGTTTAGGAAGGCTCGACATAAGAGTTGGGTTAGGTCTTCTTGCTTTACCAAACGCCAATGGATGGGTCTGGGTCTCTGCCTGTAAGGAACACAGATAACTAGAAGCTCGTCTCGAGCTGACGGAGCTTGTAGTTCCCCTTTCCTAGGGACTTTTCACTTTCTATTTGCAGTTCGCGCTGCCCTCTAGCGCTGTTCTGCACTTTCATTGTTTCATTGTATTCGGTATGAAATCTATTTGTCTCTAGCCATGCATCTACCTTCACGTGCATTTTTCATTGGACGCCCCTCCAATGTTCGGACTGGACTGACTAGCTTCACTGTATGTCGACAGTGTCGCTAAATGTGGTGATGCTGGTGGTGTCGGAGATATTGTCTGTCTCTTGTGCAGTAAAATGTCTTTCCATCTGCTACCTCCACATTCTCGGACACGATCCCCAAATGATTTGGCCAGAATCAGCTCGAATTGCTGTATTTCTGTTTCCAGGGTGCACCGCGAGTAGGTACATTTGGGATCTTGGTTATCTGCCAACCCTGGGTCCGCCTAGAGCAATGTGTTCCCTTTGCACCACACCGCTTTAATTCCCGTCAACTTAAGAATTATTTTCATTTGTCCTCATGCTTCCTACCTGAATTAGTTTTGAGTATTGCAACTGTGAGTCTTCTTTTTATCTCAACTGAACAATCTCTGGAACTGTTTATATGTGCTCCCAGATATTAGAATTTGTTTACATATTCCAATCCTATATTGTTTAATTTTGATTATTGGTTTCATGTTTATTTTATTTTCTGTGATAATTTTTGTTTCGGTGTGTTTAGATATACATTTTGGATCTCGCAATATCTCTTTGTTGCTACGACTAGCTGTTTCAGTCTCTCAGGATGTGTCGTAAGGTGGACTGTGTCGTCTGCATATCTAATTTCTGGAATCTTGTACCCACCAATATTTAATGGATGAAACTTATTTTCTGCTTGTTCTTCTCTTACATTTCTCATTATATTCTCTGCATATATATCAAAAAAGATATGGGGATAGAGTGCACCTCTGTCTCACTTCTCTTTGTATAGTGATGTTTCTCCCTCCACAGAAATAGTTTCAATATATATATACATATATATTGAATTAAATTCATATTAATTTAATACATTGGATAATGCTGATGTAATCCCATTAGTCGTCAGTAGGTAGCTCATGAACAGCCCATAGGCTTCCTGACAAAAGCACAGGTTCTCTCTCCTCAGTAGAGTAACCGAAGTTGTATAAAGTTTGCTGTCTCATAAAAGGCATGGTGGGTTAGGGAATTTATGGATGTATGTATGGTTCACAAAGAGATGCACAGTGCGGCAGTATCACGGAATGGTCACCTCAAGTCAGGAACGTAGTATAAACCTTTGTAAATAACTAGTTTATTATCCTTCCGTAAACTTTGTTAACCCATCTGCAATGATGGTGCATCTCGCATACTGTGTCTCGTTGTTAGGTTGTTTTATTGTCTTATTTTGGTAACACATACAACTATTTCTGTTAATTGTGGATTTTGCCCTGTGTTGCTCCAGCCACCCATTTCAAGTTTCGGATTGTTACCCGACACCGGAAATTCTACTCTTTATGTCCGCTGACCTGCATCTCCTCGTATACCATAGGAATTATGTGACAGAAGACAAAAGTAAGAAATTAAAACACGACATGTATTAACACATGAGTGTGGAGCAAACATGACATATATTTAACCCACGAGTGTGGGGAAAACATCACATACATTTAACTCATGGGTGTGGAGAAACTTGACATACATTTAACACATGGGGTGTGGGACAGCAGATCATACATTTAACAGATGAGTGTGGGGACAACAGGACATATATTTAAGCCATGAGTGTGGGACAACATGACATGCATTTAACACATGAATGTGGGACAAAAGCACATGGTCTTCTCTAGGATGTCATTGCATTTGATATGGCCAAAATATTGTAGGTTTCTGTAAAGATCCATGTTGGTTAGCCAATTTTATTCAGTCGCCTGTTAGATTTCTCATATCTTTGAACATACTATCACTTCTTCCTTGTTTGTTCATCTCTATCTTGCTGTAGGTTCCAGTAGGCCCCTATATATTTGTTTTTGTCAAATCTTGTATTTGTGTGTGACATATGTCAATACATATACAGACTATTTTACAAAATTTATCTAAATGCATTCGATAACAATGATATGGTGTTCTCTAGGCTGTCATGGCATTTGATATGGCTAAGATATTGTAGTTTAATCTAATGCAACCAAAATAATATACAACTAGCGAAAATAGGTATATGCTTATACCGGTTCTGTCATGCGCTAATACAAGATGTTCTACCGCCAATATGGTAAGAACTGTACATTAAATGAAACCCAGGAGTGGCAATTAAAAGGATGGCAATCACAGACATTACGATGCACAAGGAAGACCAATCACACACACGACAAAAGCAAATATGTTACCAAAGCTAATCTGTTGCTAAGAAAAGACCAACCAAAGAAAATGTGTTGTGAAGAAAAGATTAACCAAAACAAATGTGTTGCGAAGAAAATACCAATCAAAGATAACCTGTTGTGAAGAAAAGGCCAACTGAACATAATCTGCTGCAAAGAAATGACTAACCAATGATAATCTTCTTCACAGAAAAGATCAACCAAAGATAATCAGTTGCGAAGAAAATGTGAATCAAAGATAATCTACTGTAAAGAAAGTCCCGATCAAAGACAGTTATTTGCATACGGCATTACAATCCGAAATGAGTAATATTAATAATTCTACGGGTAGCAAATGATTCAGAAGAAAGGAAGTAATGTGTTGCTTTCCTAACAAGACACCACAGGGTGTGAGGAACATTGAATGATGTCATTCGCGTCACAGGGTGTGACCACCATTGAATATGCTGTCAGCTCACGCCACATAGTATTACCACTATTGAATATGATATTTCCGTCGAAGACGGATGTGTCGGGTCATTGGCGGAAATAAAACGGCGACACAACGCATTTCCATTTTCTGGACTACATCCTGCTGGAAATCTAGCAGGACCATGATCCAGCTAGATCCAGTTGAAGTTTGAGAATGAACGCAGACGAAGAAGAAGAATATGCTATCCTTCACGCCACAGGGTGTGACGACCATTAAATATTATGTAATTCACGCCACTGGGTGTGACCACTACTGAATATGGTATTAGTTCACGTCACATTGTGTGACCACCATTAAATATTCAGTCATTCTCGTCACAGTGTGTGACGACCATTGAATATGCTATCCTTCACGCCACATGATATGACGACCATTAAATATTCCGTCATTCACGCCAGTGTGTGACCAACAATAAATATTCTGTTATTGACGCCATAATCTGCGATGTCCATTAAATAGTATCACTCACGCCACAGGATTTGACGATAACTGAATATTCTGTTATTCCCGACACATGGCGTGACCACCATTGAATATTATGTCAGTTCATTTGAATTATGTTCTGTCAACTCATTGGTATGAACAAGAAGAGAAATATGATCAAGCCATATTGTTAATTTCCTCATTCTCTTTCTCTTCTGCGTTCGTTCTCAAAGTCCTGCACATGAAGCATGTAGTCAAGAGAACGCAATACGCTGTGCTAAAACCTTGGATACGATAACTGCGTCTTTCGGCATGACATATCCGACTTCAGTATGGCTTCCATGTAACTGTCACCTTCTATGACATGGGCTGCCAACTCCTCAGCAAATCTTCTTAATTGCATCATAGCAGGGTATAATATTCCCTGCATAATATTCATAGCAGGTAACAGTGCTGCTATTATTTGCTATCGTGGGACATACATAGCAGGTAACAGTGCTGCTTTTCTTGCCTTCGTAGGACACAGACAGAAGGTAACAGTGCTGCTTTTCTTGCCTTCGTAGGACACAGACAGAAGGTAACAGTGCTGCTTTTCTTGCCTTCGTAGGACACAGACAGAAGGTAACAGTGCTACCTTTTCTTGCCTTCGTAGGACACAGACAGAAGGTAACAGTGCTGCTTTTCTTGCTATCGTAGGACATACATGGAAGGTAACAGTGCTGCTTTTCTTGCTATCGTAGGACACAGACAGAAGGTAACAGTGCTGCTTTTCTTGCTATCGTAGGACACAGACAGAAGGTAACAGTGCTGCTTTTCTTGCCTTCGTAGGACACAGACAGAAGGTAACAGTGCTGCTTTTCTTGCTATCGTAGGACATACATGGAAGGTAACAGTGCTGCTTTTCTTGCTATCGTAGGACACAGACAGAAGGTAACAGTGCTGCTTTTCTTGCTATCGTAGGACACAGACAGAAGGTAACAGTGCTGCTTTTCTTGCTATCGTAGGACATACATGGAAGGTAACAGTGCTGCTTTTCTTGCTATCGTAGGACACAGACAGAAGGTAAGTGCTGCTTTTCTTGCTATCGTAGGACACAGACAGAAGGTAACAGTGCTGCTTTTCTTGCTATCGTAGGACATACATAGTAAGTAATAGTGCTGTTATTGTTTGCTATCGTGGACATACATGGAAGGAAAAAGCATCACTATTCTTTGCTTCCATTTCAGGCCTCGCCATCACACGTGCGTCACCAATGACTATATGTACATGAACGGTAATTTGGGAGGAGGAGAAGGGGCAGTCCCAGAATAAGATGTACTGACGAAATTAAAGATAACATAAGTACATCGTTGGAAAATGCAAGCCGCATTGTACAAGACAGAGAGAGGTTCGGGAGAGAATACGTCACATGATACATGAACCGTGACATCTCACAGGCGTCACCATTGACTATATGTGCATGAACTGTGGTGACTGTAAAGAGAAACATACCTGAACTTTTGTTAGCAGGTGTAGTAAAATTGTGAGCAATTCTTTGGCTTGTTCTTCATCTGCTAAATGGTAAGCAGTAGGCAGGAAACGTTGAAGTCCCGAGCGTATGCCTTCGTAGATGTCAGACTGTTGGGGCTCAGCAAGAACGAAAATAACAAATGGTCGCAAGAGCTCGACAGACACACAGCGAACTCTGAGGAAATAAAAGTAATTTAACCTCAAGAAAAATAACATTAAAATAGCAAAATACTTATTCTTCTACATTCGATCGCACACTCCTGCAGATTAGAAAGATGTAGTCTGGAAAAATGAATGTTTTGCGCCACGATTTACAGTTCAGCTACGATAACTGCACTTTTCGGCCTGGCACATTTGATTTAAACATGGCTACTGGGTCATATTGACCATCTATGGGATGAAATTAGTAAACTCCACAACAAATCTTCAGTCGCTTCCTACGACATTAAGTAATAGTGTTGCTATTCTTTGAAAAGTACATTAAAAATACCTCAAAAGTGGCAAAAGAGAATGAATGCTACAGACAAGCAATCATGGTGTAAGGGAAGAGCAAAATGAGATGGTACGATGGATCAGGTGGGAAAGAGAGAAAGGGGAGAGAGAAAGAGGCCAAAAAAGGTAGGAACAGAAGAGAAAGAGCGAACAGCAGGAAGAGAATATGAGCAGCTTTTGAGGTGAGTATTTTTAATGTAATTTTAATTTACTTGCTACCATATCTTTTCTTTTGTTCATCTCACTTTCTTCAGTCTACTTTCTCCTCCATACTTACTACTAACTTCTCCCCATACGTTTTTCTCACCTGTCATGCTTCCACATCTTTTCTTCCCTCATTACCTATCTGCTATTGTCCTCCTCATTATGACCCTATTTGTCTCCATGTAAGATTTGTTTTATTGTGGTCATTTGTTTGTCCTGATGACGGCTTTATAGTCGAAACTTCGTCTGTCTCTGTATCTCGTTGTTGGGTTGTTTTATTTTGGTAATACACCTACCTATTTTTGTATATCTTGACATTTTGCCCAGTGTTACCCCAGCCACCTACTTCCTGTTTAGGGTTGTTACCCTACACTGGAAGATTTATCCCTTGGTCATCTGTGGCATGCTGTCTGTTGGTAGTGTGGAAGGGCACGATCTGTTGATCATACACAACTTAATCTGTTGTCTCTTGAAGTGTTCCAATAGTGGTATTGCTTTTGTTATCTGTCTGATGTTACCGTTTCTAATTCTATCTCTTAATGACACTCCTAGTACTCTTCGTAAATTCCTGCTGTGACTACTTTTCTTGTTTCTTGTGCTGTCATTATCGTGGTTTGGTACTGGTAGCACAGTGATGGGATAATAATAGTCTTGTATAATGTAACTTTATTGCCTATGTTGACATTTGTGTTCTTAAAATTGCGTGACATTTGTCCTAGGATTGTGTATGTTTTGTATCTCTTTATTGTTTGTCCATTCACTCACTATAATGCTTCCTAAGTAATTGATGAAAGAATTAAGAACAAGATAGACATGGAGGTCGGTGAAGAACAATTCGGTTTTAGGAAAAACAAAGGAACTAGAGAAGCTATACTGAGTATCCGGCTAGTGATAGATAAATATATAGAAGTCGAAAAAAGTATCTATATTTGCTTCATAGACTACAGCAAGGCCTTTGGCAGAGTCCAACATAAAAAATTAATCAAATGTCTTCAAGAAATAGGCATGGAAAAGACATCAGGCTGATTAGAAATATATATTGGGAACAAACTGCATCAATAAGGTGTGAAAACAGCTACTCTCCATACATAGAAATAAGAAGAGGGGTAAGACAAGGATGCATTTTATCACCAAGCCTATTTAATATCTACACAGAGAATATCTTTAAAAATATAGAAGAAATACCATGACTCAAGATCAATGGGAAAATAATAAACAACATTAGATATGCAGATGACTGTTCGTTTAGCAGAAAGTAAACATGAACTACAAAGACTAATAGATCAAGTCAATAAATCAAGTAATGAATATGGACTGGATATAAACATTCAAAAACAAAAACCATGATAATCAGCAAAGACACAGAAGAACAGGAGATAAACATAAACATACAGGGAGAGAAACTACAACAAGTAAAACAGTATCAATATCTTGGACACATAGTCACAAATGATGGCAGATGTGAAACATTAGTTAAAAGGAGAATAGGAATGGCTAAATGTACCTTCAATGGCATGAGGAAATTATTAATATCTAAACAAATTACAAACAAGTTAAAAATGAGAATTATAAAATGCTACATCTATCCCATATTAATGTATGGCTCAGAAACATGGACACTAAATAAACAATTAGAAGACAAAGTTGATGCCTTTGAGATGTGGGTATATAGAAGAATAGGGAGAACATCATGGAAAGAGAAGAAAACAAATAAAGAGGTGCTAAACACACTTAATATGAAGAAAGAACTACTAAGAGAAATAAAGATCAGGCAAATAAAATACTTTGGACACATTAAAAGACATGACACCCTATTGAAGACCTTACTTGAGGGTAAAGTCAAAGGGAAGCGAGCAAGAGGTAGGCAGAGATACAAGTGGGAGAGTAACATTACACAATGGACAGGTTACAGTCTAGCAGAGTGCACCACCATGACAAGAGACAGGAGATGTTGGAGATACGTTGCAGCCAACCTTCGTTGCGGAGACGGCACTTGATGATGATGAAGTAATTGATTCCTTTACCTGTTTAAGATGTTGATTATCGATGGAGATAGTGATATTTCTTACTTTTTTTTTTTGCTATTGCCATTATTTCGGTCTTTTCAATATTAATCTTCATGTTGAATTTTTTATATGATGTGTGGAGTCTGTTAACATGTTCTTGCAATTGTTCTTCTTATATGGTTATTAGTACTTGGTCGTCTGCAAAGCGTAGTTCGTTCAATTTGTCGTTAATGTTATCTCCTTCGTTGGTACTTGTTAGTTTATAGATATGGTCGATTTATTGCATTACGAAAAGCCAGACATGAACGGTGAAATTTACCGTATCTGTTATTGCCGACTTGCGCTGAAATTGCTGCGAGCAGTGACCACCAAAAGCCATTCACGTTTATAGCTCATTTGTAGAAATCACCGTAGTAATCCCACAACGCTAGCTAAATCCGGAGAGTTGTCTGGCCAGAGAAACGTAACCAAGAAATAGACAGGAACAGGACATCCTGTGATCCCATTTTGTATATGCATGATAATGTCTGAACAAATGGGTAGACGATGAAGTATGCAGGATATATCTGGGCCACAACCATTCTGATATTGACCACTATATTTGCGGTCAGAAGCGACGTGTTTCCTACAGTGTTATAATCGGTGGTGAATGTATGTGCAGGATTTATGTGATAGTCAGTAAGAGAGTTTAGCTTTTGTATTCTCATTTTTCCTTTAGTATATTCTTGCCTACATTATTCTTAATAACGAAATTGTAAATAGGGGAGTAATGCGGTTTTACACAGCACAAAAATATAACAAAATCGATGTTTCGACAAAAAGTTCTTCAAGATTTTGACATTTAATCCAAGGTTTATCCTACTGGTATTGACTAAATTTAGAATAAACCTTGAATTAAATGTCACAACGATATTTATAAGAATGATTAGCGCCGAAGTGAGATGTGTCGGATTATTGGTGCAAGTAAACGGACGATACAACTCACTCTCGTTATCTGGACTACATCCTGCTGGCCATCTAGTAGGGCCATTGTTCTGCTATAAGAGAGTTCCGTTGGAAGTTTGAGAACAATAATAACAACAACAACAAAATACGAATTATTAGATATTGAACTACTTTACTAGTTTTGTAGATGTTTCGCCAGTGAATGTATCGTATTGTTAGTCTCAACCTATTATCTCTATCACTACGAGGCTGATCTGTTTATGTCAAATATCTTTGTCGTAATACATACATTTCTATTGCTAGTAATACAATATAAGCTGGTTATTTAATTTGTACCTCTCGTGATGAGATACGCTAATTTCAATTGTTGATGTGAGTACAGTTTGGTCGCCAGTGTGTTGTCGGGGCCCGAAAGGCGAGCAAAGAATAGCAACACTGTTTACCTTCCACGCATGTCGTAAAAGGCGACTAAGGAGGTTATGGGATGGAGTTGGCTGTCCCATCCCATATAGTGTCAGTGACACAAAGCCTTGCTGAAGTCGGATGTGTCAGACTGAAAGGCGTAGATATCGCAGCAATGCTGTAAACCATGACACACCGCATTCCGTTCTCCGGACTACATCCTGCTAATCTGCAGGAGATTGAGAACGAACGCAGAAGAAGAAGTACAGTTTGGTTATGACAGAGCTGATGAGCATAAAAAATAACGATGTCTCAGTTCAGGTAAACATATTCTCACAATCTCCGAAAGAAACCAAATATATAATGTTTTATGCCATAATATAAAGCCGCAGAGGTGTATGCATACGATAGGTAAATATTTTAATTGACAGTAAAGTAACTCCAAGACTGTGTACATTGGAATACAGTGTCAGGCCTATAATTGTTGCGAGCTGAAGTTCAGTTTTTAATTATCGTTTCTAAATAATCATATAATATACGAGATTAATATAGTTCCTGTGTATGTACACATTTTCCTACATATATATATATATATACGTAAATCCTTGAACTAGACAAGAGGACATATATACACGTTTTACAAGTGTAGTCAGTATTAAAGTTATTCTGAAGCATGAAAATACGAAATTATTAAACATTATCATTCAATCGGGGCACCCATTTGTCACGACATACAATAATGTCAAAGGGAGCGGATATAAATGGATATTCCCCATATGGATGTGGAAAGCAACGGGAAACTACCACATTATTCTCTCAAGATGAAAGTCATGGCGACCGACACACAGAAGTAGGCCTACAGTAGAGGTGAGAAAGAGAGTTCTGCAGTGATATATAACCCATATACTAACATATTGGTGCAATTCTTGGACAATAAACAGACTGGAAAGTGGGAGATTAGAGGCAACAGAGATGTGGTTCTACAGAAGAATGCTGAGAATACCATGGAGTGCCAGAAAAACTAATGTAGAGGTGTTGAGGGAGTAAAATGCGAAGCGGACCTTGATCAACAATATAAGAAAAAGGCAATCTTCTTTTTTTGGCCACTTCATGAGACAGGCAGGTTTAGAGAACATAGTCACAACAGGCAAAAATGAAGGCAGCAGAGACAGAGGGCGACAACGTGAGAAAATATTAGACAGTTTGACAGCCTGGCACGGCAAGGAAACAACAACGACCTTGATACATAATACTGTGGACAGAGAGCTGTGGAGAGCCATGACCGCATACGCCAGCCGGCATAGAACCTGATGATGATCATTCAATCGATGTACATTAGCTTGAGTCTGAATATCGGGAAGACGGGCAGAAACAGAAGTAAACATTGTAGTTAGTATAATCATAGAACTTAACACAATATTATGAATAAAAGTAAACATTGCAGCAGATATAAGCACATAGTTTAACACAGCACAGTATTACAAACAGACGTAAGATCTGTAGTAGATTCAAGCACATATTCTATAACAGCGCTGGATTACAAAGTGAAGTACATAATGTAGTAATGTTATCACATAATCTACCGCAACACTGTATTACAATCCGACGTAAAAATTGCTCATATATTCCCAGATTCTATAACAACACTGTATTACAATCGGACGTAAAAATTGCTCACATAGTCACAGATTCTATAACATCACTATTACAAACAGAAGTGAACATTGCAGATATATTCACATATTCTATAACAATAATGTATTACAAACAGACGTCAACATTGTACATATATTCATATATTCTATAACAGCACTGTATTAGAAACAGAATTAAACATTATATATATATATATATATATATATATATATATATATATATATATATATATATATATATATATATATATATATATATATATATATATATATATATATATATATACATACTCACATATATATTTTATAACAATACTATATTAAAACAGAAGTAAATATCGTACATATATTAACAGATTGTATATCAAAATTGTATTACATACAGAAGTAAACATTGTACATATATTTACACATTCTATAGCACCACTTTATTACAAACAGACGTATACATTGCAGATATATTCACAAATATATTAACTTATTCTATAACAACATTGTATTACAACCAGAAGTACACATCCTGTACTCGCAATGTGTGAGTTTCATTTGTGTTTCTAGTGATTACAAATATGTTATTATCCTGCGTTACCAATCTTCACCTATACTTCGTTTTGAAGTTTTGAAAATAGTAAGTGTATCCTTCCTAGTAAGTGTATGGAGAGGAAGGCACATCACACGCAAAAGAGATCAGCAATAACAACAAAAATAGCAACCATCAACATCTGCGGCATTAAAGACAAGGAAAAACAACTCATAGAAGAAATGATTAAAAGGAAAATAAAAATTTTAGGAATTGCAGACACAAGAACAAAAGGTAGAGGTGTGAAGAGGGCACACAACAACTTTACAATTACACATTCAGGTGTAAACGAGAATGACAATGCGAAACATGGTGTAGGGTTTATAGTGGAAGAAAAAACTGCCAAAAACATTTTAGAAATAAGCTATACTTCAGAAAGAATAATGAGCATTACAATATTAGAAAACAACAAAAGAACAACTTACATACAAATTTATTCCCCATGCAACAACAACCAGATAGACAGTGAAGAATTCTATGAACTATTGAATGAAAACATAAACAAAATAGATAAAGAGGATGACCTAATAGTAATGGGAGATTTTAACGGAAGGCCAGGGAAAAGAACGAGTGAAGACAGCAGATACCTAGGACCTTTTGGGGATACACTAACAACAAGAAATGAAAATGGAGACAGATTACTAGAGATATGCAGTCAAAACGAACTATACATCACGAATACTTTCTTTAAACACAGAGAGTCACACATCTATACTTGGCACAAATGGAACAAGCCTGAATGCAGAAGCCAGATTGACTTCATATTAACAAAAACCAAGAACATAAGACAAATCACGGACAGTAGAGCCGTACCTAATTTATCAGATGATACAGACCACCATATGGTGATGGCTACCATCAGAAAGCCAAATGCAAGCGAACATATTGATAAAATACACAAGAAAGACAATGACAAGATCATTAGAATTAACAAGCTTCAAGATGAAAACATATTAAAACTCTTTGAAAGACAAATAGCAGAAAAATACAAGAAATTAAACCCAGAAACAAGATCAGTAGAAGAAGAGTGGACACAATTTAAAAGCTCAGTAATGAACACAGCTAAAGCAATATGTGGTACTAAACAACGTGGTAAAGCGGGGAAAAAGAGCACCACGTGGTGGAGTGAAACTATAGGACAAGGCGTGAAAGAGAAAAAGAAACTATACAAAGACTGGAAACATAACAAAGAACAAGAAACATATGAAGAATATGCATTAGCACGAAAAAAAGTAAAACAACTGATTAAAGAAGCTAAAAGTAAATCATGGTCTGATTTTGGCAAGAACTTGAATAAGGATTACAAAACAGCTACAAAACGCTTCTACAAAACAATCAAAGTTATGAGAACCAGAACAGAAAATCACGATCCTACAGAACTAATAAATGACAGAGTAGGTAATCCCATTTCAAATAAGCAAAGAGCATTAAAAAGATGGAAAGAATACTTTTCTGAGTTACTAAATACAACACCAAGCAATAATAAAGCAAAAGAAACCATAAAGAGTTGTAATGAACAAGAGCCAAATATTCTCAAAGAGGAAATTGCCGAGGTCATAAAAAAGGCAAAAAATAACAAAGCTCCAGGGATAGATAACATACCACTAGAAATTATAAGAGCAGCAGGAGAAACAGGATTATATTGGCTACACAGAATTTTTAACACAGCGTGGAGGCAACAGAAGACACCAACAGACTGGAGAAAAGCTATCATAGTGCCAACATGGAAAAGGAAAGGCAGCAAAAGAGACTGTAACCAGTACAGGGGAATTTCCTTGTTAAGCCATGCAGGAAAACTATATGCAAAAATACGAGCTCGTAGTAGAAAAAACTGAGACCTGTAATAGAACAACAACTTAGCAATACACAGATGTGTTTTAGAAGAAATAGAGGTTGTACTGATGCAATATTTATTCTGAAACAGTTGGCAGAGAAGTCAATAGAATACAACCAAAATTTATACATATCCTTCATAGATCAAGAGAAAGCATTTGACCGAGTAAACAGAGAAAAACTATGAGAAACATTAAACATTTATGGAGTATGCAAACATTTAATTAACGTTTGTAGAAGTCTCTATAACAACAGCAGTTGCACTATAAGAACAGCTGCAGGCTACACAGAGGACTTTGTGATTAGCACAGGAGTAAAGCAGGGATGTGTATTATCCCCACTACTTTTTATTACATACATGGACCATATAAACAAAACAACAAATTCTAATGAAGCAAATTAACTGCTTTTTGCAGATGACCAGGTTTTATTCCACAACAGCATTAAAAACCTGCAAGACCACCTAAACACAATAGACACAGCAGGCAAGCAATTTGGAATGAAAATCAACATAGATAAAACAGAAGTAATGAAAATTGCAAGAGAAAAGGAGAACATCAACATACAGATAAATAATAAACAACTAAAACAAGTAGATGAATTCAAATATCTGGGCAGCACATTGAGATATGACAACAAACAAGAAGCAGAAATAAACGCAAGATGTAATAAGGCCTGTCAGATCATTGGTCAATTAACACCTTTACTAAGAAACAAAGATATTACACTAGAAACAAAGAAAGCGCTTTTCAACACCATTTTCTTACCAACATTGTGTTATCAGTGTCAAACTTGGACATTAGATTCTAGAACAATACATAAGATTAATACCACTGAAATGAAATGTGTGAGACGTATGATTGGAGTTAGCTTGAGAGACAAAATCAGGAATGAAGCACTAAGGAAACAATTAGGGATCAAACCAACAATAGAATACATACAGAAACAACAAGTTAAATGGTACGGCCACATAACCAGACAGAAAGAACAAAGTATTATCCAAAAAACACTTAGCGATACGAAAACAGGAGACCTATTGGACGCCCTCGTAAAAGGTGGATAGATAGTGTATTAGAGACACTCGGAAATATAACAGCAGAGGAGGCAAATAGAAGGGCAAAAGACCGTACACTCACTCTCCCCTCAACACCGAAAGGTACATGAGGACAGAAAGAAGAAGAAGATCCTTCCATGCATGTCGTAAGAGGCGACTATGGAGTTTTGCGGATGGATTTCCCATGCTGTGGTTTACAGTGACCCAAAACCCCATGCTGAATTCAGATGTGCCATCTCAAAAAGCACATATGTAGTCAAGCTGTAAACCATGCCACAAAGCATCCAGTTCCCTGGACTACATTCTCCTAACCAAAAGGAGTTTGAGAACGAACGTAGAAGTTCGGAAACCTACTTCTCGACATGACAACGTTAAAATAATTCTAGTTTCATGTTGTTTTTTTTAATTTATTCAGACTTCTGCTGTTGATTTCATTCTACATGGCTGCCCCTTTAACACTGAATCATGTGACCTACCATGGCGTTCTTCAATATTTATAGGACAAGGTGAGTTAACTCAATTTTGGGAGTACTGTGTTTGAATTCAGCTGTTTGGTTTGCAGACTCAATGCTTGTCTGCATGAATTCTTTAGTAGCTGTATCGATAGTCGTGGGCAGTCAGATATAAGTTTTATAATGGGTCAGAATATAGCAGCAAAGGGGAAACTATAAGAATTACATAAGATACGTATGTATGTGAAAGATAAATAGAAGAATAAAAGGATTGGATGATTAGATGAGAAATATGTAAATGAGGTATGGTGATACCAGGTTAGATGAGTAATGGTTACACGAATATATATATATATAGGTTGTTCGTCCATCACAAGTGATGATGACCATTTGTTGTTACATCCACTTTTGAAAATTCAATTTTAGTTATGTCCTTGATTATGAGTTCGTAGATGGCTAATGAGCCCTATTCGAGCTGTAAGTTTCCTTGGACAGTTTAGACATGGAATGACGACTGTAGACGGATCTTGGTCTATCCGTGACTTTCTAGCTGCTCTCAGCTGTTGAGCTGCTGCATTTCTTTTCTTTTCACAAGATGATGAGCTCTTTTTTATTTTAGAACGCCATGTAGATCTATTCTGTGCAAGTTCTTCCCATGTATCGTGGTCTATTTCAAAGGCTTTCAGTGAGTTCTTTAACGAGTCCTTGTAGCGCTTCCTTTGGCCACCTTGAGATCGTATACCCTTCTCTAGCTCACCATAGAGAAGTATCTTTGGCAGACGATGGTCTGGCATACGCACCAAATGACCTGCCCAACGAATCTGTGTCTGCATCAGGATCGTGTCAATGCTTGGGATACCAGCTCTATCAAGGACAATAGTATCTGGAATCTTGTCTTGCCATCTGATGTTCATAACTTTTCTGAGACAATTTGTATGAAAATGATTGAGGTTTTTCACATGACGTCTATACACAGTTCATGTTTCACTAGCGTATATATATAGGTAGCGTATCCTATTTAGGACGTAGCCATCAACCCAGCATTTTTTGGTTGTATTTTAATGATTTCCTAGGCAATGTAAATACGTTCAGTTGTTTGACATTTCTTTCTGAACGGTCCAGATACACAAATGTCTGTGGCGGTGATAGAATTCGGTATCTTGGCAATCACAGACGCGCTCTGCACCACTCCGCCACAGAGCCGGACTAGTACATCCATCCACCCATTCATTTATCTAACTATCTATATGTACGCTGTAGCCATTGTTTCATTGTTTGCCTTGCGGCGTCAGAGGTAGAAGAGTTCTCTGGAGATGGCCTTCATGTGTGCTGTTTGTAAGCTTGTTACCATGGCTTCTTTGATTTCTGTGATCCATCCTTTACATTGTCTGCTTCTGGCTGTATATCCGTTATGTCTATGTCTCATGGTCATCTGTGGCATGCTGTCTCTTGGTAGTCTGGAAGCGTGTGAAAATCCCTTGATCTGTTGTCTTTTGATGTGTTCCAATACTGGTGTTGTTTTGGTTATCAGTCTGATGATATAGTTTCTAATTATATCTCTTAATGACAATCCGGGTATACCCTTATACATGTCTTTTCTGCTGTCACTATTTTCATTTGTCTTGTACTAGCATTGTCCAGGTTTGGCACTTGTAGTACAGTGATCAGATAGCAATAAGTCTTGTATAATGTAATTTTAGTGTCTATGTTTACATTGTTGTTCTTGAAAATACGTGTCATCTGATCTGTTATGTTTTGTTTGATCTATTTTGTATGTCTTTATTGTTTCCTCTTCACTCAATATAATGCTTAATAAGTAAGTGAACCCCTTTGTCTGTTTAATGTGTTTATTATCGATAGAAAGAAAGTAGCATATCCTATCCAGGACGTAGCTATCAACCCAGCATTTGTTGGCTGTGGTGATTTTCTACGCAATATAAATACGTTCAGTAAATACGTTCAGTAGGTTGCCATTGCTTTCTGAACGGTCCGGATGCACAATTGCCTGTGGTGAGGATCGAACTCGGTACCTTTGCCGTCACAGACGCGCTCTGTACCACTTCACCACAGAACCGGACAATTATCGATAGAGATAGTGATATTTCTTTCCTTCTTTGCTATTGTCATTATTTCTGTATTTTCAATATTAATGTTCATGTTGAATTTTTGACATGTTGTGTGGAGTCTGTTCATATGTTCTTGCAATTATTCTTGTGTCTTTATGGTCGTCTGCAAAGAGTAGTTCGTTCAATTTGTCTTTTATGTTATCTTCTTCGTTGGTACTTGTTAGTTTACAGATGTGGTCGATATATGTTATAAAAAGTAGAGGGGATAGGAAACACCCCTGACGAAGTCCTAATTGGATTTGGAACTCATTAGACAATCCTGCATTAACTCTTACTTCATTTTGGCTATTAGTATAAATTCCCTTGTATGTATTGATTAAATGTTCTGGTACTCCATATATTGATAGTGTTTTCCATAGTTGTTGTCTGTCTACTCTGTCGAAGGAATTTTCTTGGTCGTCGAATGTGATGTATAATTGTCGTTTTCTGTGACTCTTTCTGTCAGTTGTCTAAGTGTAAATATAGCATCCGTACAGCTTTTGTTCTTACGGAAGCCCATTTGTGTGTGTTTTAAGTTGTGGTTTAATATGTGATCGTAATCGTTATTCTATTATTTTGTT
>CM067298.1:89495972-89498472 GCA_034231615.1 Meghimatium bilineatum
ACACACACACACGAGAGAGAGAGAGAGAGAGAGAGAGAGAGAGAGATATATATATATATATATATATATATATATATATATATACATACATTTGGTATTTGGGATCAATGCCCGTCAGTCGTATAGATGATATTCAACTGCTCTGTCATTTCTGTATTGTTTAATCGATATTTATTAGATGTATTTTGTTTTTCTGTGTGTGTTGTTTCACCTCTGATCTTCTAGCTCTTACTCTTGCCAGTTATATCTATATTTAGCTCTGTTATGCAAACGCCAACAGTGTGTTTGTATACGTAGTGTTTAACGTGAATATATTCATGATAAAGGCCTTTTGGTCAAAAAGTCGATTTGTGTATGTTATTATGTGTGTTTCCAGTGAGTAGCAAAACTTTATTACCACGTTCCTTTATTTTGCATGGTGACGGTTAGTTTTGCTGCAGTGAGTGCATATTAAAAATAAGCTCATCTCCCTCTTTCCTCCTTGATGATTTCCCCCCTAAAATACCATTACTATTCTCACAGAAACGAGGTGATTAGCGTTTTTTTAAAAGTATCCTGACCACCTTTTTTTCCGAAGCCATATTCACGACCCTACTCAAGTTTCCTCACATGGACTGTGTTCAATGCCCGCGTCCAAAACTATGAATATGGACCCCCTGGGCTAGCTCTAGCTTCGGCGTAAGCAACGTCAACTAATGTCAGTTGTTTCGCCCTTAAGGATATGTTTTGATTATCCTATCCGTGACGGCAGCAGTCCACTACATTCTATAACAGTGAGGTGGGTAGGTTGTTTGTTAGCCTCCAATATAGGTGTCAATGGCTACGTTGATGAGCCTCAACAGAATTGTCACAGACTACGTTGATGAGCCCTAGCAGGTGTGTCACAGACTACGTGGATGAGCCCTAGCAGGTGTGTCACAGACTACGTTGATGAGCCCTAGCAGGTGTGTCAGAGACTTCGTTGATGAGCCCTAGCAGATGTGTCACAGACTACGTTGATGAGCCCCGACAGAAATGTCACAGACTACGTTGATGAACCCTGACAGATGTGTCACAGACTACGTTGATGAACCCTGACAGATGTGTCACAGACTACGTTGATGAACCCTGACAGATGTGTCACAGACTACGTTGAGTTCAGAGTGAATTCAAAAAGCGATATGTTCACTGTCTATGAAAGATAATTATAAAAGGCATTTGACCGTTCGAAAATCTTGAGCATTCAGACGTTTCCTAATATAAATACGTACCTACAGTTTTATATACAGGGTTAATCACTCCCTTGTTAATCGTTCCAGTATCGAGCGCTGGAAGCAAACAATCCTTAACAACATGTCATCTGAAGCTTAAAAATCCTCTCTCGACCCTCACCCTGTTCCGGTTTCCACAACTGACAACCAGTCTCACATTGCTGGGATATTAATCACTATGCACTTTATACTGGAAGATATATATCATGGAGTCTACGTGAGTTGTACCAATGTTTCATTGGTTCAAATGAATTGCTTCTCTGTCTCGTAATTCTATTCTTACTTTGGTAAATGAAAACTTTCATCTGAGGCTTCTCAAAGTGGAGGAGGATATGTCTTCCCCGAAAAGGGGAGGGGTATAAGATTATTTTTGTTGGCGATTAAGTGACAAGGGGCATTAGGGAGACTTTGCTACAACTTTGAGAAACTCAGAATCAATCACAAGGAACAAAACAATAAAGTTAATTAGCAAGTACAGGAAAGAAGATAAAATCGGCAATAAGAGAAATGTTTACTATGTTCCATGATGTTTTTTTTCCCCCTGAAAGGTGTAATACGTCATACGGTGGTAGTAACCTATTGCACGCGAGAGCCACTCGCCAATCTATATACCACACCGGTAGTCGGTAACTTAGCCCATGCTATATATAAAACCATATCAGTGAATATGACATAATAGTTCTCGTTGTATATCAAATTTGACGTTACTATTCATCAACAAGTCTTCATTGAGTTTTTACTTTCGTCTTACAAAAACTGGATCCGAAACTTTGGTATAGCTGCAATCAGCTTTCGGAGAGTATTGTTTAAGTAAATCTACGGTAAATCAACGGTAGGGAGTACTTTAGACCAGCTCCCACAACGACGAGATCGTAGCACGGGTGCAGGAAATAATATATTCTTGGTGGGCTGGCTGATCAGATATACGTCCCTAGAGGACAGAGTGTCACTGCATAATTTGACAAAACTGTGCATGAACGACTTAGCGATGTTGTGTGCAGACGCTCCTCACAAGCAATTTGAATGCACACCATGACAATGCTACTGCACACAGGTCTGCAACCATGAATGTATCTTTAAACATAATACAATATTATATTGCACCCACAACCTCCATACACACCCGATCTTGATCTGCGTGGTGATTTTGTCCCCGTGTTTCTGGAACTTGTAGATAACAATGAAAAACGCCGATTTAATGAATTTGATGAAATTCAAATCAATGCGTCGAGACAAATGAGGGCTATTCT
>CM067298.1:89500972-89520972 GCA_034231615.1 Meghimatium bilineatum
CTAAGTCAACTGAATTCTACCACAAACAACATTCACGTTACTACTGAATTCTGCCGCAACATCCAAATTACTAATGAATTCTACCATATTTAAGTTACAACTGAGTCATATCACAAGTAAATTTACCACTGAATTCTGCAGTAATATTCATAGCAATTTACCTCTGAAGTCTATCATAAGTATTAAAATCAATTTACCACTGAATTCTACAACATTCATCTCAATTTACCAATACATTGAACCACACTTTTCAAGTAAATGTACCACTTAAATATCCACAATATTGTAGATATACACCAAAATTTGAGCACTCATTAATGCAATCAAGATTATAGATATACACAATTCAGCGCATTCAGTTTTGTAGATATACACTATAAGTACGATACACACACGCACGCACACACACACACACACGAGAGAGAGAGAGTGAGATATATATATATATATATATATATATATATATATATATATATATATATATATATATATATATATATATATATATATATATATATATATATATATATATTACATACATACATACCTACGTGTACACTAATAATTTCGCTCGTTAGCAAAATGATACAAGAGCAAGTAATTGATACAAGACATCAACGCTCAATTTTGCCACTGCCGTGTACACAGATTAAATAGGTACATATTTAGACAAACATAGTTATAATTTTTATTCCAGTCTTCTTGATGAGAAATATGTACACAAACTATATATTCTATAGCAATGATGGATTAGAAAGTACATTCGGTGAATAGGTTGGACATGCTAAACAATGGTTAACAACCGCTAGGATTTTACTTAATTTTAAATGAACGCATTGTTCAAACATTTTTATTCAAGTATTACTCAAACATATATCACAAGCAGTGTAGGAACAAACAATACTTAAGTTCATGATTCCTTCACGTAGATATCTTTCTATCCGTTGTCATATTCACGTAGAATAGCAAATTACAAATACCCGATTCGCATAGGTAACGCGTGGCTATTGACAATAAAGGCCTTCTAACAGAATTAATTAGGACCCCGTTTGTTACGTTTTTTTAATTATTGTTGGGCATTTGATTAGTCAATATTTACATACTTGGAGTCGCATGCTAAAAATAACCAAGACCAACCAACAGATCACACGGAAATTGCCCCCTAGGTCATGTTTAGGTTTTGGAAGACCTGTAGTACTGTTATTAGCCACGGTCAGTGTCACCTTTGTTTATGTCGAAATGATTCGTTGTCACATTCACGTCGGACATCTCTATTCGTTGTCACATTTAGGTAGTTCAACTTAATTTGTTTTCACGTTTACGTATTTGCGTAGGTTATCTCTGTTCGTTCACGTACGTTATTTTTAATTGTTGGTGGCCTTCATGTATATCCACTGTAGTGCTTATCACGTTCATAAAGATAGTCTCGTGGTTGTCACGTTCACAATGATCAAGTCTCGAATTTGTCACGTTCACACATATCACGTTTCATGGTTGTCACGTTGATAAAGATCAAGTATCGTAGTTTTTCACGTCGTTCACAGATATCAGCTCTGGGGATTGTCACGTTCATAAAGATAAAGTGTAGTTGTTGCCGTGTTCACAGAGATCAAATGTCGTGGTTGTCACGTTCACAGATATCACGTATAATGTTTGTCATTTCACAGAGATCCTTTCTAGTGGTTGTCACGGTCAACTAATCCAATTATAGTGGTTAACAAAGATCACTTCTAGTTGCTGTCACGTCAACAAAGATCCAGTATTGTGATTGTCACGCTCAACTAGTCCAACTATAGTGGTTATCAAGTTTTGTACCCACTGAAGTACAGTTCTACCCTTTTTTTCCTGCAGTGTTGTTTAGTTTGTCTTTTAGATGTTGCAGTTTACCACCCTTGAGAGCCTGCAGTACATTCTGAGACAGTGTCAAGTATTATGAGGGCATATTGTTCTATTGCTTGAACCTCAGCATTGTAGTTGGAGCAGAGCTGTCCTGCAGGGATGGACTTTGTTTCAGAATCATGAACATGATATGTTATGAAAGATGCCAGTCCCTCCACTTCTGATTGCGTTTATAGCTAATCCATTCCTAAATGCATGTTACGACGATTGTTCAGGAAATTGTTCGTGGTTCATGCTCATTTTGACAGGTTTTGCAGAAAATGTGTTTCCTTTTTCTTTGAGACTGTTGATTGATGTATTTACATGTTTGGAATCATTAGTATGTTCCCATGATACAGGGTAAAGGATAGGTAGCAGGGGTGATGGTTGAATTTATGGGTATATCTGATTGATACTGTTTTCTTAACATTATGGACTACGTTTTAATCGTCCTAGTTCTCGGTGATAAGTCTTTCCTTCATGTGGTTTCTTATCATGTTACATACGCCTGCGAAACGTGGACAGTGTATGCTAGACATGCAAGAAAGTTAAATCATTTCCATCTTACCTGCCTACGTAAATTACTAAACATCCATTGGTGGGACAAAGTACCAGACTACGAGGTCTTGGAAAAATCAACCTCAATAAGCATCCACACAATACTTATGAAGGCGCAGGCACGCTGGGCAGGCCATCTTGTGCGTATGGAGAACTCGCGATTGCCAAAACAAATATATTATGGAGAACTCAAGGCAGGATTTCGAAAAGCTGGTGGACAGAAAAAGCGTTTCAAAGACACGCTCAAGTCATCCTTGAAACATCTTAACATTGACGTAGGCGCTTGGGAGAGCCTCGCTCAGGATAGAACGGCTTGGCGTTACAGCATTAGAACGGGAGCACTAGCGGCAGAAGAATTCAGACAAGAAACTGCAAGACAGAAGCGGACACGTAGAAAAGAAAAAACATCTCAACCTCACACAGATACCTTCTATTGTTGTCAATTCTGTAAAAGAACATTTTGTGCGCGCATTGGACTTGCTAGTCATTTAAAAACGCACTATTAACTTTATTATTTTATTATTTATTGTTATTATTATTATGGTTGAGTTTTTGGTCATCGTCGATCACGACGGACGAACATCATCATCATCATCACATCATCACTATAGTTCTGTATCTGAATTAGGCTTTTAGTATCTCTTCTGTATGTTAGTGGCTGAAATTCTGTACATTTTTGCATTTCCAGTATTAACGCGGTCTTAATAGCTCCTGAAGTTTGTTCCATTTGTGTTTTTTTTAAATTGTTAAATTCTTCCTGTTTTGTGTGGAAACTTGTGGAACGAGAAGAACACGAACAAAGAGATTCTGATAACATTGAGTACAAAAATGTAGTTTTAAAAGGAAATAAAAATCAAAATATGTCGAACATATTAAAAAACATGACATACTGTTTTAAAAATCCATGTTTGTGAGCCATACATTAATATAGAGTAGGTGTAGCATTCATATAATTCCCTTGTTAATTTGTAATTTGTTTAGATATTAACATTTTCTTCATGTCATTGAATGTACATTTAACCATTCTTATTCTCCTTTTAAACTATGTTTAGCATCAACCATCATTTGTAAGTTCACAGGAGCTATGTGCCCTATATATTGCAAAGCTTAGAACTAGTTACTAAATGCCTTAGTTCATTTCCTCGATGTAAGCATCTGTTGCTGATTGCTGCTCTTAATATACGACTTTTTTTTTACAACAGATGTAGTTGATGTTTTTAAAAGTACAGCTCTTCTGCATATATTTATATACACCCTCACGTAGAGATAAACAGATAGGAAACAGGAGTGTGTGCATGTGGGTTTGTGTTTTAGAAGCAGAAATACGTTGTAATGAAACTATATTTCCCAACAGCATTTTTATGCGGCTCGTCTGCATCCAGTCTTCCAATTGTCTGTGTTCGTTTCTAAGGCAAATATTATTTTATTGTTCAGACTCCATTTGTAAATCACGAATGTATATTTTGTTGACAGTCAACGTCTGTGCCATCGAAAACGTGTATAAAACTTCTTTAAGAATGAAGGGTACAGTCTGACATGGCCTGATCATTAGTAAATGTGAATGGTTAATGATTTCAAAATCGCGTATATCTCGTCTATCTTATTTGTCTTTGCGTCAAATTGTCTCTTTAATGCCATAATTTCTGGCAAAGTTTCTGACATATGCAAGAAATACATTATTAATTGCATGATATAATTGTTGCTGTACGTTTAGTTTGTGTTCATCGTAGACGAATAGGACCAGAGTTCATTAATTATTATTAAATAAAAAGTCGTTAGTGGGATATAGACATTAAATTTCACATCCCAAGCAGTCATTATTATTTTTGTTAAATTGGAGTTCAGGTGTAGCTAATATGAGATGAAAGTATTCACTTCAGTGGGGTGCGCAATCGGGGTTCTTAGAATGTCCATGATACGGTTATGAAATCGTGCTCATCTGATGACCGGACTCGATATGCGTTTTTGAACCAGTATATCCATAAATTTGGCACAGTTCATCTCTTGGAAATTAAAATCTGTCATTCAACCTCTCCAAAAATATCAAATCTTCTTAATTGGAATTTTATCCCATAAATGAGCGAATAATCACCATCAGAATAAAGGGAGCAAAAATAAATATCGCCATTACACAGATTTAGGCCCCAACATCAGCGACAGATGAAAAATAAATTGAAGATTTTTACGAGCAACTACAATTCGCGCTTGAAAAAATAAACAAACACGACATAAAAATAGTATTAGGCGACTTCAACGCAAAAACAGGTCAGGTCAGAGATCAACATGACTGAAACCAAGGTACACACGGTTTAGGCATTAGGAACAATAACGGGGAACGTTTGCTAACCTTCTGTGCAGTGAACAACTTAGCAGTAATGAATACATTTTTCAAAAATCACCTGAGAAGACTATACACCTGGACGTCACGGACGGAAAGACCAGAAACCAAATTGATTATATATTAATAGAACAAAGATGGAAAACTAACATCCTTCAATGCAAGACACTACAATGCGCAAACTGCGACACTGGTCATGAGTTGCTCATTGCAAAGTTCAAGTCAAAGATAAAGAAGACAACACAAACTTCAATCATTACCAGATACGATATGACACCGATACAAAAGAATACAACATTGAAATTCAAAACAAATTCGAAAAAAAACTGCTTGAAATACAAGAAGAATACACTCCAAATGAACTTATAAACAAAATAAGTGATATTTTCAATAACTGTGCAAAAAGCATGCTTCACAAAAAGAGTAAGAATAAGAAAGAGTATACATCAGAAAAACTATGAACATTATCCAAGAAAGAAGGCACATTAAAAACAGTATGTAAAAATATAACAAAGTTGAGATGAGGAGACAACTGATAATGACTACGGTGTGTGCCAGGCTGTAACTACTCCGGTCCTGCGTATCTAGTAATTTATTGCACTATCTGAACATATATGGGACGAGTAGATGAGACTTTGAGCAGCTCTTGCCTTTTGTTTTCTCACGTTTCTGTTGAGCAGCATTGTGTCTAAAGATCTATGCAGCAGCTACACAACTCATGATTCTGCAATGTCAGTGATATCTGTCTTTTGCTAGAATCTCCCATGAAATATTATTTATGTTAAAATGAGACAGTGAAATCTTAAGAATGTCGTTAAAATTCTTCTTCTATCATCCGGCCTTGTGGGGGCCTTTTTTGAGTTCTCCGGATAGCTGTATGAGTTTTTGGTAGACGAAGATCTCTCATGCGAACCTGGTTGTCGGCCTAACGTGTCTGTTCCTTCATCAACATTGCATGTTTGCTTACAGATATAGATTTCATCAGTACTTCACTATCTGGTATTTTACCCCACCAGTTGATGTTACAAGTAAATTCAAGTAGGAAGCAAGAGGATAAATTAAAATTCTTGTGAGTAACGAGAAGTGAACCGGTCCCTATTGGTGCCGTTGGAACGGACTGGTTTAATTTCAGTTACTCTCAACGGTTGATGTTAATATCTTACGAAGACACAGGTGGAAATAATTGAGTCTCGTAGCGTACCAGACATAGACTGTCCATGTTTCACATGCATAAAGAAGTGATGGCATTGCTGCTGCTTTATAAACTATGAGCTTGGTGATAGTTGTTATTCCTCTTCTGCCCAACAAGCTTCAAAATGATTTCCAGTTATGTTTTATTTAATGTCATGTCATTCTCAACATATAGTATGTTTCTTATTTTTGTTTTCAATTGAGGAAGCTTGAAAATTCACTCTCATGATGATGATGTGTAGAATCAAAGACTAGTCAAACATGAAAAAAATTGTTTTAAAATCACTATTTGTTTAGTATTTATTTTTTTCAGCAGGCGGTTACACAGAAAAACCTTTACAACCCCTTTTTTGATCACGACCCATGAATTGAAAGTCCATGATCTGGTTGAAACTATTTATTTTTCTTTAATATTAATTTAATCAATTACTATTGGGAGCCATGGTAGTGTATTGTTAAAACATGTGCCCGCTAATCCGGGTTAAGAAATGTGCCCGCTAAGCCGGGTTAATACATGTGCCCGCTAAACCGGGCTAAGACATGTGCCTGCTAGCCAGGTTAAGACATGTGCCCGCTAATCCGAGTTAAGACATGTGCCTGCTAGCCCGGGTTAAGACATGTTCCCGCTAACCCGGGTTAGACATGTGCCACTAACCCGGGTTAAAACATGTGCCCGCTAACCCTGGTTAAAACATGTGCCCGATAACCCTGGTTAAGACATGTGCCCGATAACCCTGGTTAAGACATGTACCCGGTTTAAGACATGTGCCCGCTAACCCGGGTTAAGACATGTGCCCACTAACCCTGGTTAAAACATTTGCCCGCTAACCCGGTTTAAGACATGTGCCCACTAACCATGGTTAAGACATGTTCCCGGTTTTCAAATCAACTCGTTATTGATTGTTTGACATCAAAATTGATTTGTGGTTCATTTAGCCACCTGGAAACAGAATACATGGGCTCATGCTCTGGGAAGGTCGAGGAATGGCGACATCGCTACTGAACAAGTGCAGTAAGGGACTCTAGTCAGGCGGTTTCTGGTCAACCACTGACTAAGGAGCTGAGCGCTTATGGGAAACGTATGCTATGATGCTGGTTTTTAACTCATATTGTTTTTGTTGTTCGTCCATCACAAGTGATGATGACCATTTGTTACATCCACTTTTGAAAATTCAATTTTAGTTATGTCCTTGATTTTGAGTTCGTAGATGGCTAATTGTTTTGTTCGCTCGAGTTGTTTCAGAGGATCCATTGAGTTGGGTTTCTGTTGGTGTTCATATAGTGAGTGTCCAGTCTTTGAGCTGGACCACTGTTGTAACCATTCTTGTCTGTAGTTGTTTTTTAGGATTTGTTTGCATGTTTGTAGGGAGATTTTTGGGGAAAACTGGGGGGCGGCAGCGCTTCTCTTAGCTAATTTATCAGCCATTTCGTTTCCAAGGACTCCGGTATGGTCAGGTATCCATTGGAGGGTGATTTCTGCACCAAATGATGTCGACAGCTGGTCAATTTGCCTGTTGATATTGCAGCCAGGGGGTGTTTTTTTGGTCTCCAAGTCTTGGAGTGCTGATTTTGAGTCGGAGAAGATGACTATGTCTTCAGGTGGAGTAGTTCCGTTCTCAAAGTCCACAATAATTAAATTCAGAGCTTTCTCAAATGCTATTATCTCTGCTGTATAGTTAGAATAGATATCTCCGAATGGGCAAAACAAATTTGGGTAGTCTTCTGGGTCTGTGTTCGGGTATTTTATCACAGCTCCATACCCAGCATTTTGGTAGCATTTTGTGCAGATCCATCTGTGTATATGTGGATTATTTCTGGTGGGTATGTATGGATTGTGTTATAATAAATATACTTACCAACGTTTGTGGTGACGCAAAATGCCGTTCATCCATCCAACATCACCATGTTGTTGTCGACTCGATAGTAGAATAGTTAATGGACCCCATTACCCAAACACACCTGACCTATTTGCCCGTGGTTCGAAAACCGAGCGCTTACATTGTACTAGTTTGCGGTTAGATGTATTATTCACCTATCTAACTATATAATGTTCATTCGGAGCTGAATGCGGTGCATAGAGCAGAAACAAGAGCTCTCCAGTTTGAGCGATGTGGTGCTACTGTGTGTAGTTCATGTATGTCGTTGAGACCATTAGTTATACAGAATACATTGTCGCCTTAAAATTCAACAATAGTTTTAAAATCAATGTTCTATCTAGGATAGTCTTCAAGTGGTATTATATCATTATCTTAAAATATATTGAATGATGTTCTACATAATTTGAAACCTTGACAATATATAAATTATATCTAAATAATGTGTTTTCAGTTCAGGCTGTCATCTCTAACTGGTCGGACCAAGTGCATATCTTGTGTATGGCAACGCTGATCAAACCCTTGCTACAGATCATTTCTGTACCAAAGAGTAATTCGATGTCGGGTCTCAGCAAACACCACATAGTTGTACAGGATGTTGCTGGACGACTCCTATTGGACATACAAAGTAAACTTACAGCAGAATCGGAAGAAACTAGATACCAGGTAAATGGAGCGTATATTACTGTACACAATTGTCAAATGTACTTCAAATAGACAACGTACCGTGTCCAAATCAACCCACACATTTGAATACCTGTTTAGCGCATCCTTTATAACAAATATCTCTATTTAACAACACTACAAAATCCCCAGTTCCCAGTTATATTTATTCTCTATTGTTTGTACTATGTATAACAAAATTGTGTTATTACATACATATTTTGTCAGTCTGTATCAGGTTGTTATAATGGGAGTTGACTAGTATGTTGTTATAATGGGATTTGGCTTTTATTATGCTGTTACAGAACGTATCTCTGACCATAGAAAAGGTAACGCGAATCATTGTTTCATAGATCTAGAATCGGTTGTGCAATGTAGGCTTCATTGCATTGATTGTGTTTCTTGTGAACTATCATTATATGTAGCCCAAAACTACATTTTTATACGGTACCATTGCTTTAGTTATTTAGATATATCATCATTGCACATGACATATCTATAGGTGCTCCGATCTACTGAGTATATACGCAATTCCACTATGATTAACATTTCCAGTATTCTCTGTTGTCTCGGTGATGATGCTGTTCCTCCGTCGCATGCGACGGATGAACATCATCAAGTTCTGTTTCATTGTGTGTTCTCAGATGTTTGATGACCCCGACGGATGAACATCATCAAGTTCTGTTTCATTGTGTGTTCTCAGATGTTTGATGACCCCGACGGATGAACATCATCAAGTTCTGTTTCATTGTGTGTTCTCAGATGTTTGATGACCCCAATCCAAGGTCTGTAAGACCTGTTGCAGTATAAGCAGGAATGTAGTTCATCTTGCAGTAAGGGAAAGCAATCGTGTGTCTCGTTTTTTTTCTATCTTTTGAATCGTGTGTTGTGGTCTACTCCGTTTAAAACTTTTAATACTCGCACTTATCTGACCATTCCAGGCTGGACGGTCAAGAGCTGTGGGGTGCCAAGAGCTTTGGTAAATATTGCAGTACTTGAGATGTATTAAACTAGTCATTGAAACGCATGTGTTCAGGCCTCCACTTGAATACTTAGCACAGTTCACCATAGAGAATTCTCTTTTGAAGATGTGCGTCTGATATGCAAACGAATGGCCCAAGGAAATTGATACCTGATCAATAATGCATGGATGGCTTACATCGTGCACTTTTCGACTTTATCCATATCAGTGGCGTGATCCAGCCATCGAATGCCAGGAATCTTTCCAGAAAGATAAAAAATTAAGCTGCCAAGAATAGACAGTCCAGTATTCAGCCTGATATAGCAGCGAAGGCAGAACTACTGCACGGTATACTCCAGGCTCAGACCGTACCAGATCCAGACATTAATTCCACACAGAAGATCACAAAACGCTGCACTACCGCGAGCAATATGCAGTGTACACTTCGTTGATTATTGTGGTATTTGACAAAGTGCTGCCGAGGTATCGACACTTGTTACCAATCTCAAATGTGGACACTACCAACAGAATCTAAAATAAGACTTGCTACAACAAAAATAACTTGTCTACGTAGAATCCTTGGCGTAAAAATAAGAGACAGAATCAGAAACGAAAACAGAAGACTAACAAACACATTGACAATCCTGGATTAGATCGGAAGACAACAAATTAAGTGGTTTTCACATGCTTCCAGGCTACCGTCAGATAGTGCTCCTAAAAAAGTGTTACTGTACAGACACGATGGATACAAAACCAGGGACAGACCTTGCAAACAATGGCTTATAGAAATAAAAGTCAAAGAAAAAAACATATATGGAGCACACAAAAGGACATCTCCAGATAACTCTTCTACCCCTGACGCAGCAAGGAATAATGGGGTATAAAGCGAAAAGAAAACACAAGACATCTTGCTGGCAAGACCGTAGATTATCGATGGGAGTTCAAACACCCCCTCCGACTTAGAAAATTATCACTTTCAGTACTATTGATTTAACAAATAGGTGGCCAAAGCTAACAACCACCACAATTTCCTAGAGGGTTTGTATAAGTTTCCTTAGGCTGTGTCTACTTAGGTATTGTTCATACTATAGCAATTGATCTGAAACAATTTTAATCTCGATCATCCAACTCTGAAGTCAGCGCACAAACCACTGAACTAACGTGGCGTGGCTATGCAGGCATATGTCAAATCCTATCTTGTAATTCAACAAAGCAATCATGATATATAAGAACATACCTTTGTACTGGAACACTAGTTCAGGTACAAGTGGCAACGTAGCCTTGTTGGAAAGTAAGGCTCATCATTGTCAAGTGTGTCTTTCTGTGTTCACGTAATAGTAAATTAATAACATAATTAAGAAGCATCGAGGATTTATAGAAAAAAATAATAAGACAGAAAATGGGATTTCAGTTCCGTTCAGCTGACACTATTTCATGTCTGTACAGCTGACACTAAGTCATGTCCGTTCTGCTGACAGTAATTCATGTCAGTTTAATGACACTATTTCATGTCCGTTCAGCCGACACTATTTCATGTCCGTTTAGTTGACATTATTTCATGTCCGTTCAGCTGACACTATTTCATGTCCGTTCTGCTGACACTAATTCATGTCAGTACAGCTGACACTAATTCATGTCCGTTCAGCTGACACTGATTCATGTCAGTTCAGCTGACACTAATTCATGTCCGTTCTGCTGACACTAAGTCATGTCAGTTCAGCTGACACTATTTCATGTCCGATCAGCTGACACTATTTCATATCCGTTCAGCTGACATTAATTCATGTCCGTTCTGCTGACACTAATTCATGTCCGTTCTGCTGACACTAAGTCATGTCAGTTCAGCTGACACTATTTCATGTCCGATCAGCTGACACTATTTCATGTCCGTTCAGCTGACATTAATTCATGTCCGTTCTGCTGACACTAATTCATGTCCGTTCTGCTGACACTAAGTCATGTCCGTTCAGCTGACACTAAGTCATGTCCGTTCAGCTGACACTAAGTCATGTCCGTTCAGCGGACACTTTTTTCATGTCAATTCAGCTGACACTAGTTCATGTCTGTTCAGCTGACACTAGTTCATGTCTGTTCATCTGACACTATTTCGGGTCCATTCAGCTGACACTATTTCGGGTCCGTTCAGCTGACACTATTTCGGGTCCGTTCAGCTGACACTATTTCAGGTCCGTTCAGCTGACACTTTTCTGTCCGTTCAGCTGACACTTTTCTGTCCGTTCAACTGACACTATTTCAAGTCTGTTCAACTGACACTATTTCAAGTCTGTTCAGCTGACACTATTTCAGGCCCGTTCAGCTGACACTATTTCAGGCCCGTTCAGCTGACACTATTCGCCTCGCAAATTACGCATACACGATTTCCGTGTACGACCAATATGCATCTAAAAAAAAATATGTGATTTTAGTCAATACTTCCAACGTGATTATTCTCAAGTTACTATAAATATGTCAGCGGTGAATCAATACACAGTCAACAACAACAACAACAACACACACGTTGTAGTGTGCAATGTCTAATTTATTCTTTCGTCCTTGAACAGTTTCCAAAAAAGCAATGGTCACTACAGCTGGTGATATATTGTCGGGCAGCAATAAACCCTCCAATCCGCAGTGTTGACTTGTTAGAGTACTCCCGTATGCTGATTCCTCATCCCATATGACATTTTCCACACTTTTAAGGGGTTTCATTTGCACGAGTTATCTTTTATCTTTACACTGGGAACATATTTTTATAAGTGAAATGTCAATATCCATGTTAACAAAATAAAATTATTAAATTTTCCACTAGAGTGTCAGTCCGCAGTTGGCCAAGTCATCTGTTTCGTTTGTTACTTTCTGTTTCCCTTTTCCAGTCTAGTTTTTAATATATACAGTAACATATGGCGCCATTCTGGTTTGAAAAATCGAGTTGTTTAGTTTTCATTGATTAAATTTTATTGTGTACATTTGTCATGTCCCGTGTGTGGTAAATGTCTTTGAAAGTTACTTTAACATGTTGAATGTGCATGTTCCTGTTCTTTGTAGAAATGTTTTACGTGCTGTTTTCTCATCAGTTGTGTTCGGATTTTTTTTTAAAATTAGCTTCTCGTACAACTTTCGTAGGTCATTGTGACATATTTCTTCAACGCTGACCTCCATTTTATTTAACCACTATACGTTCTGATATAACTATGGATTCGAGCGCAATTTTCTGAAATATGAGACTTACTGACTACTGGTAAATCAAGCCTTTAAAATGAATCGTTTGACTATTCCCTTGATTTTAATTGACTGTCAAATAAAATATAATCATTCTAACCAATGGCAATCACGGGATTAGTCTAATTATATATAATCCACTGGATTAGAGTGGATTTAATTATATAATCTACTATTAGTTACATCAATTCTATATTAATGTATGGCTCAGAAACATGGACAATAAACACACAATTACAAGCCATAATTGATGCATTTAAGATATGGATATGTAGAAGAATAGGAAGTACATCATGGAAAGGGAAGAAAACAAAGAGGTTCTAACAACATTGTTTATGAAGAAAACATTATTATAGGAAATAAAGATCAAGCAAATGAAATATTTTGGACATATCAAAAGACATTAAACCTTTTTGAAAACCTTACTTGAGGGTAAAGTCGAGGGTAGCTGAGCAAAAGGTAGGCAGTGATAGTAGTGAGAGAATACCATCACCAGATGGACATATTACAATCTAGCAGAGTGCACCACCAATACAAGAGCCAGGGGATGTTGGAGGTATGTTGCAGCCAACCTTCGTTGTGGAAACGACATTTAATGATGATGATGAATTTCCTATAAATTATTAGGTCTTATATCAGAGACGGTCATGTTTTGAGACTGTTGGAAAGCGCATGCGCTGAAACGAGCTTTCATTAGAGTCACAGATACGACTTTGCTAAATGAGAAAGGAAAGGGGGGATCTTTATAAAAAATAACAACTTTCTTTACTGTAAGTAGGGAGGGTTTGAATATCTATATTAGAGCAAACGCTAAAGGAAGGAGACAATGCCATAAGGCATGTGATGAGAAAAGTAAAGCTTGAACATTTAGTAACCACCGGAAAGATCAAAGGGAGAAGAGACAGGAAGAAAAGGGAGAAATGCCTGGGTCGGTTGTCAATATAGCACAAGTAACTAAATGAAAAATATACTGTGTAATATGACCTTGTCATTAGAGGTGAGAAAGAGAGTTCTGCAGTGCTATATAACCCCTATACTAACATATTGGTGCGAGTCTTGGACAATAAACAAACTGGAAAGTGGGAGATTGGAGGCAACGGAGATGTGGTTCTACAGAAGAATGCTGAGAATACCATGGACTGCCAGAAAAACTAATGTAGAGGTGTTAAAAGAGTTAAATGCGAAACGGACCTTAATCAACAATATAAGAAAAAGGCAATCTTCTTTTTTTGGCCACTTCATGAGACAGGCAGGTTTAGAGAACATAATCACAACAGGCAAGATTGAAGGCACCAGAGACAGAGGGCGACAACGTGAGAAAATATTAGACAGTTTGACAACCTGGCACGGCAAAGAAACAACAACGACTTTGATACATAATACTGTGGACAGAGAGCTGTGGAGAGCCATGACCGCCTACGCCACCCGGCATGGCACCTGATGATGAACTAAATGAACTTATTAACAAGACAAGAGACAGAGAGTTATGGAGAAACATGATCGCCTACGTCAGTCGGCATGGCACTTGATTGTTTGAATGCCGTAGGTCTATATAAGGAGTGGGTATGACAGCTTTAGGCCTCTTCTTGATAAAATATAACACATTAATACTTTAAAAACGTGTAAATCAATGTGTAAATCATTCCCACCTCTTTAGATGTTTTCACACACAAAATTACATCTTAAATAGCACAAACATGAAATGTGTATCCTCTTCTTAGGGGAAAAACCGTCTTTCTTACCGAAGTCTCTACGGCCATGGAACCAGTTACCTTCTCGTTTTTTTAAATTATTTATTTGTGATTACTAAATATAATGTTGTATTTGCCTCATTGTGTTTGGGAGTGAGTGGATTTGAACACTACAATTTTAAGTCTCCAGTTTTAAATCTAATTTTAAAACCCTCTCTCCGAGACCCTTATGTACGGCTTGGTCTTCAGTCCTCTATACAACAACCGATCAAGCAGTCTTGTCATATTTATGGGGTTTCCTATATTTTCTGTCTCATGTAATATGATAGTGATTGCCTGCTATAGGTTTTATTCGTGGACTGGCTAATAAACAAAAGACTCATTAACTTATAGAGAGATATGTTTTTATTTTAATTTTATATTAAACTGTCAATGAGAAAATTGTTTGAGGGTAGAGTGCAAGACAAGATAATACACTTAAAAGTTTTAGCACGAGGTTTAGTTCTAGTTTCATGTTTGGTACATATTTGGTTCTAGAGTTTGTCTTAGGTAGGTTATATGTTTAGGTTTATGTTTAGCTTTAGTTCTAGGTTTACGTTTGGTTTAAGTTTGATTTAGGTTTAGTTCGAGGGTTAGATATAGTTATGTGTGTAGGTTTAGCTCAAAGTTTACGTTTGGTTTAGCTCTATTTGTAGGTTTAGCTATAGGTTTAGGTTTTCCAGTTATGACCCAGAGTCACAAATCCTGCTGAAGACCGCTTCATACGGCTTTTTCACCTATGAATCGATTTGTATAAGCGTCCTCACTCCGCTCAATGCCAACAGTTCCTCGAATTTCAGATCAAACGGTCAGAAACCGGCTGCACGACGCTGGTCTTTGGACTAGAAGACCCAACAGAGATTTTGTTCTTACGGACCGACATCGCCATAAGCGACTGCAGTTGGCGAACCAGCATCGCCAACGGACCGTTGAGAATGACTGGAGACGGGTTTGGTTTATTGATTAATCACTTTTTGTGCTCCAGCGAAACATTAGATGAAGAAGAGCGTGGATGGACCTTGCAAAAGTCACCAGTTTCTCCGACTGATGAGAAATATCAACAGAAGATCATCATCAGGTAGCATATCCGGAACATGATGTAGCAGTCATAAGTCTTGTGACTCTTTCTAATTCACTATTGTTGATATTGATTGAGAACTTGATAGTGGTTTTGTCGCTTGTCATAATCTTGGTTTTGTTTCCATTCAGATATAGATTTTGTTTTTCACTATGTTCTTTAATGAAGTTTATGAGGTGTTCGAGACCTGCTTCACTGTGCACCAATAATGTTGTATCATCAGCATATCTTAGTTCTGGTATTTCGTGCCTCCGATTTTGAGAGGATCGAAGTTATTTCTCTGTTGGTCATTTCCTGCATTCCTTATTATGTTCTCTGCATAAATGTTGAAGAGATGTGTGATAGGACACATTCTTGTCTGACTCCTTTTTCCACGCTGAACCAATCAGATGTTTCACTATTTACTCTCACGGCTGCTTGTGGTCTTGGTATAATGTTTTATGAGACGGATTATGTGTAGCAGGAAAGAGATGTCCTTCATGATATTCCAATATTTTTTTATGTAAACAATTTAATGCTTCGGTGTAGTCAATAAAACAGGTGTAGATGTCGAATATGTTCTGCATATTGAAAATATGGTCTCTGGTGCTTCTGTCCTGTCTGAAACCTGCCTGTGCTTCATTTAACTCTTCTTTCAGCTTATATTGTAGTCTTTTCATGATGATTACAAGAAGTATTTTTGCTTGCTTGACTAATCAGTGCAATACCGAACGATACGTCGCTGAAATTATTTTTCCTCGCGTCCTTCTACTTTTCGCTGCACGAGGGTAGATTTTTCAGCAGGATAGCGCTCGACCTCATGAAGCGCATCTCACCACCAAGTTCCTCGCTGACACGGTCCAGACCATTCCGTGGCCATCCATGTCATCAGACATAAACCCTATAGAACACTCATGGGATGAACTCGACAGACACTCCGCCATCTAGACGTGACTCCAGTCAATCTCCAGCAGTTGTCTCTTGCATTGCGGGAAGAGTGGGCAGCCATCCCACAATAACATATCGAACGATTAGTCGGTTCAATGTCACTCTCAGAGGTCAGAGGAGGCCATACACCTTACTGAAACGGAGGCATCACTCGCAAATAATAAAAGTCTAGTTTATCCACGTTCAGTGTATCCACGACGAAGACAACGTTCTGAAAAGAATGTCACTTGATACACTTGAAGCATACAGCTAAGAACAAAATCTTCAGTTATACATACAGGAACCCCCCCCCCTCTCAAGATAATAACAATAGATAAAACCAAAGTACCACCAAGAATTACAATGAATAACATGGAACTGGAAAACGTCGACAAGTTCGATTATCTGGTTGTAAATATAAACAGCTTATGTGATTTTACAATGGAAATTAGGAAAATATTCGCGATAACGACATGAAAAGAAATGAAACAATATATATGGAAAAACTGTTATAAAGAGACAAAAGTTTTACTTCTTAGATCATACATTTTTCCAGTTGCTTTCATACATTTTCAACATATGGCTGTGAGACTTGGACAATAAATAAATCATCATCATCATCAGGTGCCATGCCGGGTGGCGTACGCGGTCATGGCTCTCCACAGCTCTCTGTCCACAGTATTATGTATCCAAGTCGTTGTTGTTTCTTTGCCGTGCCAGGTTGTCAAACTGTCTAATATTTTCTCACGTTGTCGCCCTCTGTCTCTGGTGCCTTCAATCTTGCCTGTTGTGATTATGTTCTCTAAACCTGCCTGTCTCATGAAGTGGCAAAAAAAAATAAGATTGCCTTTTTCTTATATTGTTGATTAAGGTCCGATTCGCATTTAACTCTTTTAATACCTCTACATTAGTTTTTCTGGCAGTCCATGGTATTCTCAGCATTCTTCTGTAGAACCACATCTCTGTTGCCTCCAATCTCCCACTTTCCAGTTTGTTTATTGTCCAAGACTCGCACCCATATGTTAGTATAGGGGTTATATAGCACTGCAGAACTCTCTTTCTCACCTCTAATGACAAGGTCATATTACACAGTATATTTTTCATTTTTCTGAATGTTGTTTTTGCCTGTCCTATTCTGCATCTTATTTCTGTTGAACTTCTTCCATCTGCTGTTATAATTGTACCTAGATATTTGAATTGGTGGACCTGTTTTAATACTATATCATTCACTATGATCTTGCAAGGTGTGTTATTTTCTTTCTTTGAAATAACCATTACTTCTGTTTTCTTGATATTTAGGAAGAGACCTTTCTCTTTGCTTTCTGTGACTACTACTTTAATTAATTTTTGAAGGTCTTCCTCACTTTTTGCCATCAGAACAGTGTCATCCGCATATCTCAAATTATTTATTTTATGTCCTCCCACTGATATTCCTGGGATATCTACTATTGCACGCAATATGTTTTCACTGTATAGAGAGAACAGGTCTGGTGAAAGCACGCATCCCTGTCTGACTCCTTGTTTTATTTGTTGAAAAGGGCCAAATTGCTTTCCTACTCTTATTGCTGCTGTTTGTTGCCAGTACATGTTCTTGATTATTCTTAAATCCTTGCTGTCAATGTTCAGATTCTCTAGCATGTGTATAATTTTGCTATGTTTAACTTTGTCAAAAGCTTTAGTGTAGTCTATAAAACAGAGGTACAGATCTGTTTTTACCTCTATAGACCTCTCTATTAGTGTTCTCAATATATAAATCGCATTGTTGGTGCCTTTGCCTTCTACAAATCCACAAATAAATAAATAGAATGGAAAAATAATATTGACTTTCGAACTGAAGTATTATCAACCCTGAGACCGCCGAGAGCAATGCGGTACTCTTTGCACCCCATACAATTTTATAAGGAAGGGATTTTACCTAAAATGGGTTATTCATGTGTATTCATTACCCACGTTTTATTTTATGGGAGGGGTATTACCCACATTTTTGTTTATGGGATGGATATTACCCACATTTGTTTATGGGATGATACTACCCACATGTTTGTTTATGGCAGGGGTATTACCCACATTTTTGCTATATTCCTAGTACTAAAAGTCATGTTCTGATTTGATGGAATGGGGAGTTGAACACCCTCCACTGGCTTCATCTATGTGCTTGAGCAGAGTGCATCACTGCTGCACTGCAGTTTGAATAAGAAAGTACAACTGAAGAGACAAAGCAGGTTGTCTAATAAAAAAAAAGTATTAGTGGGTCACTGAATTGTATTGTAAATGGTGAATCTATTTATGATCATTAATGAGGCAGTGTGGATTTAGGTTATAAATGCTACATTTACAGATGGCGCCACTCACAGCACACATCAGCTCTCTTGGATATAAATCTGTACTCATCAGTGACCTATGCCAAACTCTGACAAAGACATGCGCAGATTCCAACTCCAAACATCTTAGCCCAGAACAAAGTGTGAAATTCTGGCTAGTCAATGTATGTGGAACACTACACCAGACCGAGGTTTGCTCCAGTCAGTTAACTAATCTGGTATCTGCCATCCTTGTAATCTCAAACTCAGCAGAAGTCACACAGTCAGCTGTGGATGTCATTGTGAAGATTGCACAAACTGACCAGAAACAGGTGATTAGTTAGTTAACAGATGATAAATGAATGTGTGATGATTCAAAGTAGGAGCATTCTATGTTCTTGTAATGCAAAATATGATAAACAGGTTACTGGGAATACCTAATTGTGAACAAATTTAGATAAAAATGTATATAAGAAATAAGTAATAAAACAAAACATGACATCCAGCATAGTAGTCTGCATGTTATTAGTGAAATACAAGCATACATAGAACTTTACAAGTTCATTGTTTAGTATCTCATTCCGCCTCTTACCTGGACAGTATAATGATGTATTAACAATTTATAACATAAAGGAAAACTTAACTTTTAGCATGATAGAAATCTTGGATTACGCTACTTGTAAAACCAGTGATCCACTGGAACCAGCAGCAAGTTTAATTTTTATTAAAAGAGACAGAATACATAATAGTATGCCAAGTATATGATAATCAATATCTAAATATTGAAAGAAAACCTATTTAGATCTGATTATTTTTCGAAAATCTTTTGTTTTCTACAGGCCCCAGATTTGTTGCCTCTAATTCTATATACACTGGGCCACGTCCTGAATCCAGAGTCCAGATTGATTCTTTTGGAATCCATACCACATTTGGCCACACATAAGGTTAATTTGTAAATCTGGTCAACAGATGTTTATTCAATTTTTTGTATTTCTATTTGTATAACACTTGCAAATATTGGCTATATTGACAGTAAACTCTATGCAGAGGTTTGATTTGTTTTCATAAGGCATTTTGCAATATATCTGCCCTTATCAGGGTTATTATGAGGAGCGATTTAGCCTAGTCGATAGTGAGCTTGCTTATTACCAGGCCTTAGTGTGCCAGGATCAAAACCATGTCAGGACATACAAAAACCACAAAGCGATTTCTCGTATGACATGACCGTTCCTGAGCCAGCTGTAAATGGGTACTTGATGCATATGTTGGGAAAGGTAAACACAGGAAGGAAGATAACTGGCCAC
>CM067298.1:89523472-89771631 GCA_034231615.1 Meghimatium bilineatum
GACTCATAAACTCCATTAAAGAACATATTGCAAAACACAACCTATTTCTTAATAGAAACAAGGCCAAGATTATGACAAGCGACTAGAACACTAGCAAGTTCTCAATCGGTATCAACAACACCGAATTAGAATGAGTTATCAGTTTTGAATACCTTGGTTCTCTTAACAACAGCAACGGTAATTGCTATGAAGAAATTAGATTGAGGTTGGCTATATCGTCAAAGAATCTCATACAATTGAAAAACATATGACTGAGCTGCTGCAAAACAAGAAAACTAACATTCCTAAGAGATTGCATATTCCCAGTGGCAATATATTGGTGTCAATCCTGGACAATCACAAAAAAGGTGAAAAATAAAATAGCAGCATTTGAAACTAAATGTTACAGAAAAATCCTCAGAATACCATGGACCAAAAAAATCACCAATGTAGCCATCCTGAGAGAAATGAATGTAAAATAAAACTGGCTAAACAGCATGGTTCTTTCTAGAAAACATATTTTGGCCATATCAAAATGCCATGACAACCTAGAGAAGACCATAATGAAGGGGATGATTCCAGGGGGATGAACAAGAGGCAGACCAAGATGAAGATGGACGCAAAACATTAAAGACCATCTGAACATGACAGTAACAGAAGCAGGAAGACAAGCTCAAGATAGACAGAAGTTTCAAAAGGCAGTGATGACTGCTATATCCTGTTCAGGATATGCTACCTGATGAATCCCTTGTTGTCTGCATCTTCCCCCACAGCCTTTCATTCTGGCATATCTTGTCAATGGTGTCATGTCCAGTTTGCTAAATGTTGAAAGATATTTAATCATAGATTCTGATGTTTATAATTGTCTGATGTTGAAGGACAGATGATAATTAGGTGTGATATTTATAATTGTCTGATGTTGAAAGACATGATAATTAGGTGTCATGTTTTGTCTGATGTTAAAGTACAGATAATAATTAGGTGCAATGTTTATTATAGTTTAAAGGGTATCTAATAATATAGTATAATATTTAGATTCATATGATATTGAAGGGAAGATAACTCTAATATGTTTTATACTACTTCAGACCTGAGCTCCATGGTGCTGATCTCTTGGCTTCTTTATCTGAGATATTGAATATTGCTAACCTTGAGAGAGACACAGCTGCATCTGTGCTGGCACTGGAAGGGCTGTCATTGCTCTGTCAGGCAGAGGTCATTAACTTACAGTCACTGTGGTCAGTTCTTGGTGATAAATTAAAACGTGAAACAAGACCACTGGTCATTACAAGGATTTGTCACCTGCTATCATTGGTTCCAGATTTCACTGTTGAGACTGAAGAATATGAGGTACGGTTGCTGTGAATGTGTTTTTTTTTAAAATTTCCCATGAAGTTGCTTATATAGTTTATGTATTGTTATTCTCATAAACATATAATTTAAATTATAACTGAAAATTTCAGTTCCTCTTCAGGTTTTATTTAAGGGATATATTTCATCACAAAACAACAACTTCGGAGGGATTCTGAAGTTATTTCACAAGTGGGTATCATACCTGTCAATATTTAAGAGTTACTTTTACAATATAACCTTTTCAGCCATATTTGACAATGTAACCCTTACCTCATTGATGTAACCATTTTCATATATTTTAGATTAAAGTGTTTCTGTACAGTGTAGGTAATATGTTTTCCAAGACTTCAATTGAATTTTCAGGTAAAAATTTGATTGCGTCCACCGTTGTGTTTATAAAATCATATCGAGTCATGCCTTTTTAAATTCACAATTTTTAAAAATCTAAACACTGATTCTAACCCTTCTCCCTCCTAAAAAAACTATAAACTAATTCTAATCCTTTTAACCCCCATTTACAAAAATCTATAATTTTATGCAACTTATCTAACACTGCAAATGTCACAACGGTGGACGAAATCAAATTTGCACCAATTTTCAGGGATGTGGCATAGAAATTGTATTAGCCTACAGATTTAGATGAAAGTTTACAGAGCATAGTACTTCCAGTACTATTATACTCTGTAATTCTATAGTCTTGTGAGACCTTTAGTCATACTCTATTTTATTGTTGTTCTGCAAAGAGTTTCTCTTGGTCACTCTCTTTCTTTTGCCATCTGGAACTGAATTTAGTACACATAGTGACATAATTTGTTTCATTCATTTTAAGTACTTTTTAATTTATGTATTCTTTTGATTCATTTAAAATAATGTCTGATATTAGCCCATCATTTTCTTATTGTTGTAGAAACATAATTTTGTTTGGTGTCTTCTCTGACTTGAATTCTTCAAACCAATAAGAGTTTTAAGAGTTATCTAAGATATTTATTTTCAAATTAATTTAATATGTTAATCAGCACTTGCTCTACCTTCCAGCTTACTCAACCATATGTTAACCAGCACTTGCACTACCTTCCAGCTTACTCAACCATATGTTAACCAGCACTTGCTCTGCTTTCCAGCTTACTCAACCATATGTTAACCAGCACTTGCACTACCTTCCAGCTTACTCAACCATATGTTAACCAGATCTTGCTCTGCTTTCCAGCTTACTCAACCATATGTTAACCAGCACTTGCACTACTTTCCAGCTTACTCAACCATATGTTAACCAGCACTAGCACTACCTTCCAGCTTACTCAACCATATGTTAATGCAGATATACATTGGAGTTTAACAGTTGTAGTGTGGTAAACCATAAGATAATAATAATTGCAAAATTTGCTATTGAGAATTCTATCATTAAACATTCATTTTATTGATTATTTTCAATTAATGTTATTGATATTTTCAATTCATTTTATTGATATTTTCAATTCATTTTATTGATATTTTCAATTCATTTTATTGATATTTTCAGGCATTTTTGGAGGAAGCAGTCAGCAGTTTATGGCTATACTCTTCCAGTACCAATGTGATTGTCAGTGCTGCTGCTTTTTCAGCACTAGCCAAATTTAACATGGGGCACTTTCGTGTCAGTCATTTGCCAAGACAGGTGAGAATGTACATATGTCTGCTACTTTGAATACAGAGTTTACCATTAATTTTTAGAAAGAACTAGTTATTTCATCACACTATCCACCTAGTGCTGCCAGAAGTCACAACATATTGTCCAATTTGAATCTTTCTCAAGTAACACATAACAATCTTTTTTGAGAAAGGTCCCAGTTGGATTGTTGTTAACAGGGTGACAACGGATAAAAGATATCTCAAATTGCTTAAACATTCTACTGCAGGTCAATTTGCCAAGAATCTCAGAACCATGAAGAGTTCAGAATCTATAAAGAAGACTATGTTCTGGAAGAAATATGTCAACTTAATAATATATCTATATAGTTATATGGCAAGATGGCTCACTTTTTACAGTTTAGCATATTCTGACAACTAGACTTAACTATGATACGTCAAACTGCCATCAGTGTATAGCTTATCCATTTATCTAACATTAGTGAGAGTATTGAAAACATACAGCTACCTGTAGACAGCAGAATGAGTTTTTTTAATGTATATAAAAAAACCCATCTTGCCCCATAAATAGGTTGCCTAGTAGTTAAAATATGGTGATATTATAACCATATATATCGGTCTCTCCCAGCTTTAGATAGGCATCTGCAACTTTCTCATGACCTCAGCATTTTTTCATACATTTTGAATGCACCATCTTACCCCAGTAAACATCCACCATCTTTACCCAAATCAAATTTTTAACAACAATCATAATTTCCGATGATAAAAAAAAGTTGCCTGACAAGATAACGCGCTTAAGAACTTAATAACACAACATATATTTCAGTTTAAACATTTAAAACTCATAATATTAATGATAACAGCAGTCAGATTGCCAGAAGTTGTAACAAAAAATAGATCAAACATAGTGAAAAAAACCTTATTCCGCATTGTTGAAAATTGACTTGTCCTTGACCTATCAAATTTTGTTGTGTTAAAGATTGAAATATTCGTTGTCTGATCTAGTCATGTGTACTACCGAAAAAAACCCATAGGTTCAGATACACCACACCCACTGCGCCATCCTACCCCCCCACCCCGGACCCTATATATATATATATATATATATATATATATATATATATATATATATATATATATATATATGAACTTTTAATTTAGCATGTTTGTGTGTATTGATTTGCGATTGTTGATGAAAATATATCACTTTTTCTTTTCTAGTGACTGTTATTCTATATGTGTTATTTATATTCCAGCTAATTTTATGTCTATACTTTTGCATAATACTGATATCTGAATACATCTTTGGTGTCTTAGCAGTTATCAGCTCTGGGACCTTTTTCTCTTGCAATGGTCACCAAATAATATTTTTTCTATTCATATTTTATTTTAGTTGCCTGTGAAATATAGCGCTGTAACTGTCATTCTCCAATTATTTCTGTGCTGTGATATTTTCTTCAACTGTAGGCTTTTTGCAAGGTCCCAATTGATTTAATGTCTTCGTAGGATAACTAACACCCATTGGAGTGAATTCAAATTGAATGATAAAATCATAGAAAAGGCACATCAAAATTTCATCACAGATGTTATCAGAAAACGCCGTTGGTCCTATATCGGACATGTCCTATGTGCAGACACCAACAGAATACACCACCAATCTCTTGAATGGATACCTAGAGGCAAAATAGCAAGGGGTAGACCAAAAGAAACACTCAGAAGAACAATACTTAGAGAAAGTAAAACAACCAATATTCATACTATTCAAGAACTGCACAGAATAGCTTTGAACAGACAGAACAAATGTTTTTGAACAAACAGAATTGGAGAGATATGACCTCTGCCCTATGCGCTAACTTCAGTGCAAAAGGAAAATGAATGAATGAATTGATTTAGTCTTTTCCTTAATTTCTCTTCTCAAAGAGCTCCTTAGTTTTTCAACACTCCTATTCCCTGCCAGGTTCCAGTCCAGCGTTTATGTTGTCCAGCTTTGTTCTGAGGGTATGTCCTCTATTTCTACATTTTCTACTTTATATTTATTTATCTCCTGGGTACTGTTAATATTTATTTAGGAATATTATTGTTATTCATTCTTTTACATGCCATTTTAATTGTCTGAAAAATGTATATATTGAAATTGTCAGGTCACAGAAGAGCTGTATTACCAGGCTGAAATGGCAGCTACACAGCAACAAGCTGAGGGAGGAAGTAGTGAACCCATGACTTTAGATGTGGACCAAATGTTTGCTCAAGTTCCAGGCTATTGTTACATGTTGTTATTGAAGCAACAAACTGATGCAGAAAGTATTTCAGGTGAAATAAAATATTATTATGAATGTTTGTTTCATTTACAGAATGTTATATATATAGGAAGTTCAGTCCTTTGTAATTATGTATTCGATGATGATTAATGATGATGTACTTCACAGACTAGATCAAATTACCTGTTGGGGTGGATGTTCCCTACCCCAGTGTTAGAAGGTTTATGGATACATGTTTGTTTTCCAAAAGGAGACATTCTACTGCAGAGATATCCCATGATCATCACATCTTGCTAGTGCATGGCATATACTTCCGGGCCAATTAGATCATTTCTTCTGTCTACTTTGTTGACCTATCTACATTGATGGTACATTTGGCATTCATTATCACCAAGGAGTCTGTCACAAAAGGACAAAGGTACAATGCCCACTGACCTGCATTTCTTCATGATCCACAGGGATTATTTTATAGAAGACAAAAATAATAAATTGAAATAAGACATGCAGTTAACCCATGAGTGTGGGATAACAGAACATACAACATGAAACATTTATAACTGTAGAGATGAATGTTGGAGGGATTTTCACTGGAAGAAAAGCTTTGCTATATAGTCATATCATCTGCTAGAAGTATAATGTAGCACGATGGCTTGTCTGGTACGGCCCATAGACCATGATTGTCAAGTCATAGGAATGTGAGTAGTTAACTCATACGTACAAGCGTAACAGTTTGATTTGCTTGTTGGGCTTAATATGTATTTGTTCAGTTTTATATGGCCTTGTCAGCTTGAGGATTGTGCACTGCTACCTGGTTGCAGTTTGTTTAAGTTGTGAAGTTTGTCTAGTTTGGGAATTTATTTATGCACAAAAAACAAGCACTAAGTATTAATTTGCTCATTAATTCAGCACATATGCCTTTGAAAATGTTACGAGTTGTTGATTTTCTCCCATATTTGCTTCTAATTTGCTAGTCTGTCTGAATTGTTAAAGTTATTTTTTCATATATAATCAATTAATAAATCTGAGATGATACTTCATCACCAGGTTACCAACAGTTTCTTCAGGCAATTGTTGCTAAAGAAGTAGTAAATCTTCCCAGGGGTGTTTACTATAGTTCTTTACGAAGACAAGGTTTAGCAGCTAACCAAGGCAAATCAATAGAAACTATTCCAAGATTCCTGCTCCAGCAGTATGACAAATGCAAACAACCAGGCTTGCTTCCAGGATTAGCAGGTCATTCAGCATATTTTTGTACTATTATTTTCTATCAAGTTGTTTTTAGCAATGTTTTTATTAATAGACTTTTTAATGAGATCAGATTAGATCAAGTGCTATCTCAACATAGAAGGTTGATTACATTGATCCATCTTCCACAGTGAAATCTCTTAAAATAGAAACACTCTAGCTGTGGTGGGTCTATTTATTGATGTTGTCCACCCACCTTTATCGCTGTCTTCCTCTTAATTGTCAACATTTGCATGTTGTTGTATCAATCCCCAGGAATTATGAGCAATTAGCTCTTACTTATATAGAAGTAATTCCAGGACTTAAGATCAATAAGAAAATAATAAACAACCTGAGATATGGAGATGACACTGTTCTTTTTTCAGAAAGTGAACATGAACTACAAAGACTAATAGATCAAGCAAGTCAATAAATCAAGTAATGAATATGGACTGGATATAAACATTCAAAAAAACAAAAACCATGATAATCAGCAAGGACACAGAAGAACAAGAGCTAAACATAAACATACATGGAGAGAAACTACAACAAGTAAAACATTATCAATATCTTGGAAACATAATCACAAATGATGGCAAATGTGAAACAGAAGTTAAAAGGAGAATAGGAATGGCCAACAGTACATTCGATGACATTAGGAAAATAGTAACATCTAAACAAATTACAAACAACTTAAAAATAAGAATTATAAAATGCTACATCTATTCTATATTAATGTATGGATCAGAAACATGGACACTAAATAAACAATTAGAAGACAAAATTGATGCCTGTTTGAGTTGTGGGTATATATAAGAATAGGGAGAACATCATGGAAAGAGAAAAAAAACCAATAAAGAGGTGCAAAAAACACTTAATAGGAAGAAAGAATTACTAAGAGAAATAAAGAAAAGAAAATATTTTGGACACATTAAAAGACATGACACCTTATTGAAGACCTTACTTGAGGGTAAAGTCAAAGGGAAGAGAGCAAGAGGTAGACAGATACAAGTGACAGAGTAACATCACAAGATGGACAGGTTACAGTCTAGCAGAGTACACCACCAAAACAAGAGACACAGGATGTTGGAGATCTGTTGCAGTCAACCTTCGTTGTGGAGACGGCACTTAATGATGATGTGCTCTTACTTCCTATGTGCAATGGGGGTAGTTTCTCCAAAGCATTATTTCATACCCAAAAGATTCTAACTCTTAGCAGTGTACATGCACAGAGAAAAAAGTTTTCTACAAATAAGGGGAAAATTCTAGGGATTTTGTTGCTTTTAACACCTTGGATATAACACTGACCCAGAAAAGACCATCCCCCTGACCAAACAGAAAGTCATAGCCAGTAACCTCTTGGTCACAATTTTGAGTCTACATCACATGGCTTGAGGGTGTCGTGAAACATTAGCAAGATATGTACTTTTCACTATGTACTTTTCACAAGAAACTAACTGATTACAAGATTGTTTAATGTAGTGCCAGTGGAGTACCTCTTTCAGACCTTAGATATTGTATTACCAAGAACAAACACACTACAAGGAAATATTAATTAAAAATAAGCTCATCTTCTTTGTTTTCTCCTATGTTCATTCTCAAACTCCTGCAATTAGCAGGATGTAGTCAGGAGAACAGAATGCATTATATCATGGTTTACAGCCGTACTGCGATATCTGTGCCTTTGTGTCGGATTCGTCGACTTCAGCTTGGCTTATGGATCACTTTGACCCTGTATGCGTTAGGACAGCCAACTCCAACCTCTTATATACGATGTGCATGGAAGGTAAACAGTGTTTCTATTCTTTGCTCCCATTTTGGGCCCCAGCAACACACGGGCAGTGGCACATCCACAAAGATGGGATGTTATGTATGCTCATATGATATAGAAGAGAAGAATTGTTGCCTGTCCATTACTCTCAATATCATATAAGTCATATCAGTAGCCTATTAATATACCTCATAATTTTGTCATTCCAGTCTTCCATTAACTATACTTGTCAAGCCAATGGATTTAAAGAAAAGTGTTTACATCTCTCTTTTCCCCCTTTCCCTCTGACCTTAGAAAATAAGAACATGATATTTAGCACTTTTTAGTACTAATTTATTAGCAAGCCAAAAGTGGATTAAATCTAAATGGTGCTTTCTCCCCGCCCCCAACCCCCATAAAAGTCATGAAAAGGAAATAATTGCCTATGAAAATGTGGAAATTACCCTTTTTTTAAATCTTTTAGATAAACTCCCTCCCCTCCTTATCAAAGATATATATATATATATATATATTACATGACCCTGATACCCTTCAATTGCCTGTTTATTATCTCAAAGAACCTGCTCACCTGATCCTTTTTATGTGTACAGCTTTTTCCAGATCATACAATCAACAATTGACCGATACTCTGAGTCTACATACACTGGGATGGCTACTGGAACTGAAGGCGGAGCACTTATAGGAATGCCCTGCGTGCTGTGAAGCCATTTTCTAATCAATAATCAAGCTCTTTCTGTGCATCCACAAATAGAACTAGATTTCAAAACAAGCTTACTTATTTAAATACTATTTAATACCTACTTTAAAATATGATTTAAAAAAAAATGATATTCAATGATGTCTAATTAAAATAATTTGCACAGCTGGACTGCTTTTCTGCTATGATCCACCTTTGGAGGTTGGTAGGGATGGAAGACCAAGAAAACATTATATTGTAAGGCATGGCAAAGCATTTCTGCAGACATTTGCAACATTACTGCAAGAGGTATAATATATCATTCAATCTCTTACATTCACCAGACTTTAGGCATTTTATATTTATACAAGTATGATATTGTTAAAATTTGTACCAGATGGCAAAAGAAAGTGAGGAAAACCAAGAGAAACTCTTTGTAGAACAACCATCAAAGGGGAATGACTGTGGGTTTCAATAGCATGCAAGATCTACACACAGCACCATCACATCGCTAACACTAGGGGGCACTTTTTCTGCCTTATGAACCATATCCATTGTTGAAGGAACATAGATAGATCATAGCCCTCATCACAGACGATGATGACAACAGTTTCAAACTTGTGTTGTTGAATCTCTCTGATGTGTGCGATTGACTGAATAGTGCAATCCTGGCATAGAATCCCTTACCACATTTGGGACATGTATGATCAGAATTGTGATCTATATGTTATTTTATCTTTTCGGGCAGCACAGTAACTCTGTGCCTTCAAGACTTGATGCCTCTTTATGATGCAAACACCTTTGCTGCATCAGAGTGGGCAATTCTGAATGAAAGTCTCTTAGGGGGTGGTGTTGATGTTGAAGCTCTTCGGGGTTACTTTGAGAGTACTTGAATCGTTTCTTCTGTCCACTGGCCAGTTGTTTTCCCTTAAAGAGCTAACCACACATCAGCTGTGTTGGAATGTGTTTGTCAAACATGTTCACAACATGTCAGACCCATTTTAGTTTGGCCTTCTTTAGCATTGTATGAATGCTTGCGATATTGGCTCTAGTGAGGACTTCAATATCAGGTACTTCATCTTGCCGCTTTATCCGAAGTTTGTGGATACAGCACATGTGGAAGTGATTTAACACTCTATCATTTTAAAGCATATAGCAAGGTAGTGTGCACAATGGCACGAAATACTTTGTTTTGTGGTGAACCAATACCCTTCCATTCCCACACATTGATTGTCGCACAGTCTGCCAAATGCGAGTTACTTTAGAGATTATGTTGTTCACTTTGGCATCTGTGCTATCAGCTCTGGAGAGTACTACCGAGATATGTTAATGTTTTAACTGGTTGGAGATAATTGTTATTGAATTTGATGTCTGGATCATGGTACTACTCACTGAGAGAGCATTGAAACATGACCTCCATTTTCTTAGTGTTGATGGTCAGGTCAAACGTATCATAACCTGTAGAGAACCTGTTCATGTTGCCTAGCATATCTTTTTTTGAGTTTTCAGTGAGTGCTGTCATCAGCAAACAGTACCTTTATTTGTGATGGATCTCTTTAACTTTGGTGGAGACTGAGATTAAATAGTTCTTCATCTCTCCTTTATTTAATTTTTATTGCATAATATTCACAGCCCTGGAGACTATCCATAGGCAGGGCAGTGAACATCAAGCTGAAAAGTGTTGGGGCCAGCATACAACCCTGTTTGATGCCATTTTTATCTTGAAATGCACTTGAGGGCTCCCTTCCACTTAGTACATTGACCATCATGCCTTCAAGAAGCTGCTAGATAATCTTGATAAATTTACAAGAAGAATCAAATTTTCTCATGATCTTCCATAATCTATTCCTGTTGACAGTTGACAAAGATTTTTGTTATGAAAGTCATGTAGAGATTGCACTGTTGCTCTTGACATTTCTCCTGGAGTTGTTGGGCTGCAAATATAATATTGATAGTTCCGTGGCCTGCTCTAAAGGCACACTGGTTCTCTGAGAGTAGGTATTGTTTTAGATGATGATTTAGGCCGTTGAGAAGGACTAGGACAAGTATTTTGTCAGCAATTGACAGAAGAGATTTCCCTTGCGCTTGTAAAGGTGGATGATAGCAGCATCTTTCATTTCTTGTGGAACAGTTTGTTGGTCCAGATTGATTGGAACAGATCAGTTTCTGCATCAGCATGGAGCCACCTGCCTTGTAGACTCTGCTGGCAATAACTCAGCACCAAGTGTTTTCCCAGTGGACAGTTGATTGATTGCTTTTGTAACATCATCCATAATGTTTTTCAGGAACATAGATAGATAGACAATCAGTACATGACAGACCAGACAGACCAGACAGACAGAAATATGTTAACCACTTGAATTTATTATCATATCAAAATGCATATTTCTGATTGTCGTCTTTATATTTTGTGTAATATTCATAAATTATACCTATTTTTTCATTTAGCAATATACTGGTATCATTGTGTGAGTAGAGATCTGACTTTGCATATTATCTTACCGTGCGTTGACTATTTCATCCCACATAACAATAACAGTGCAGGAATTTGTTTTCGCTATCGAGTTGAAGGAGGACTATTCAATCTTAGTAGATTGAAGGCCAAGACCAAAACTAAGACGGACATTGTTCACGACCTCTTGTTCGCCGACGATTGTGCATTAAATGCTACCAGTCTGAAAGACATGTAAGACAGCATGGACCTCTTTTCTTTGGTCTGTGATGCGTTCGATCTCACCATCAGCACAGCGAAGACTTTAGTAATGTATCAACCAGCGCCAGGTGTCCCCTACACAGAGCCAGTGATCACAGTAAAGGGACAAAAACTTAATACTGCCAATAAGTTTGTATATCTCCGCAGCACACTATCACAAACTGCGACAATTGATGAGGATGTTGCCCTGCGTATTGCTCGTGCTAGTGCAGCATTCGGGAGCCTTCGTGCCAATGTTTGGATCAGGCGTGGTCTCAGTCTGACAACTAAGTTGGATGTGTACTGCGCAGTGGTTCTACCAACACTGCTTTTTGCTGTGTCATCCTGGACTGTCTATGCGAGACACGCTCGACAGCTTAACGCTTTTCATCTTCGGTGCCTACGAAACCTCATGGGAGTACGGTGGCAGGATCGTGTACCAGATACGGAAATTCTTCAGAAGTCCCGTATGTAAAGCATCCATGGAATGCTGACTAGGTCCCAACTCCTCTGGACTGGCCACATTGTCCGTATGCCAGAAAAGTACCTTCCAAAGAGATTATTCTATGGAGAGCTGTGCAAAGGTAAACGTTCAAGTGGAGGGCAGAAAAAGCGCTTCAAGGTTCACCTAAAAAGCTCTCTCAAGTACTGCAGCATCAATCTTAGCTCCTGGGAGACTTACAGCACTTGATCGCTCAGCCTGGCACACCCAGATCACTGCTGGCATCACGAAATTTGACAAAGAAAGAACACTGCGGGCAATCCACAAGCGCAAGAAGCAGAAGGACAAATCAGAAAATTCTTCTACCCCGAACCTTCAGCGCTACTGCATGCACTTTAATAGAACTTTCCGTGCATGAATCGGACTCATCGGACATTTGCGAACTCACAAACCAAATTAGTTACTGTAATTACCAATTTTACAGAAAAAATTGTTTTTTGTTAGCATTTAATGTTTTTTCATGCCATGCTCATCTTCACTTGTGAAAGAGGAACATCATCATCATCATCATTTCATCCCACTGAAGGTTATAGTGATACAAAGTGGCATACTGAAGTCAGATGTGTTTGTGAAATCAAGCTGTCAGCTAAGTTACAACACATTCTGTTCTTCTAACTACATCTTAATAGCCAGTAGGAGTTTGAGAACAAACACAGAAGAAAAGCACTCAGACAATTGAATGTCCCCACGAAAGTATAATATCTACCATCTTGCACATATTTATCTTGTTGTAACTAGCTTTGGAATACAGAACAATTCATACAATCCATCTTGCAAATTTTGATCTTGCAAGTAGCTTTGGAATACAGAAGAAATTCATACAATCCATAAACCCATCAGGGTTTAGGAGTGCTACATTTGATGTGTCCCAAGACTAGAGTACTTCAACAATTTATTCACTGATGTGGATGAGTGTGGAAAAACTTTAACTGAATCATTCTTTGATGTCTTCCCATGATTTTTTATGCCTCCTCTGCTTTTTCCACCTTCAACTGTTCTCTGTCAGATCGTTTTTGACAGGGAATCATGTCAGCATACATGCCCAAAGTATGCAGGTTTTAATTCATACAATAATGTTTAAGGACAAAATTGCTTTATTGTTCTTTACGTCTTCTTCTTCTGCACTCACGTTCAAACTCCTGCTGATTAGCAAGATGTAGTTTGGAGAATGGATGAGCTGTGTCATGGTTTACAGCTTGGCCTGAAAAATCTGACTTCATCATGGCTTATTGTTTTTGACCCTTTATGGAATGTGACAGTCAATTCCACCTCCTAAAATACCTTAGTCACCTCATGCGACATGCGTGGTAGGTAACAGTGTGACTATTCGTTTGTGTTCCCCTTTCAGGTCCTGGCAACACATGGACAATCTATTCCTTTTTTTAATTTATCAAATAAAAACTATACAGAAGTTATACTGTTCATGTTAGTGGTAGATGTAACAATAGTTATACAGCTCATGTTAGTGATAGATGTAACAATAGCTATACTGTTCATGCTAGTGATAGATGTAACAATAGTTATACTGCTTATGCTTATGGTAGATGTAACAATAGTTATACCTCTCATGCTAGTGATAGATGTAACAATAGTTATACTTCTCATGCTAGTGATATATGTAACAATAGTTATACTTCTCATGCTAGTGATAGATGTAACAATAGTTATACTTCTCATGCTAGTGATAGATGTAACAATAGTTATACCTCTCATGCTGGTGATAGATGTAACAATAGTTATACTACTTATGCTAGTGGTAGATGTAACAATAGTTATACCTCTCATGCTAGTGATAGATCTAACAATAGTTATACTGCTTATGCTTATGGTAGATGTAACAATAGTTATACCTCTCATGCTAGTGATAGATGTAACAATAGTTATACTGCTTATGCTAGTGGTAGATGTAACAATAGTTATACCTCTCATGCTAGTGATAGATGTAACAATAGTTATACTGCTTATGCTAGTGGTAGATGTAACAATAGTTATACCTCTCATGCTAGTGATAGATCTAACAATAGTTATACTGCTTATGCTTATGGTAGATGTAACAATAGTTATACCTCTCATGCTAGTGATAGATGTAACAATAGTTATACTTCTCATGCTAGTGATAGATGTAACAATAGTTATACTTCTCACGCTAGTGGTAGATGTAACAATAGTTATACTTCTCATGCTAGTGGTAGATGTAACAATAGTTATACTTCTCATGCTAGTGGTAGATGTAACAATAGTTATACTTCTCATGCTAGTGATAGATGTAACAATAGTTATACTTCTCATGCTAGTGATAGATGTAACAATAGTTATACTTCTCATGCTAGTGGTAGATGTAACAATAGTTATACTTCTCATGCTAGTGATAGATGTAACAATAGTTATACTTCTCATGCTAGTGGTAGATGTAATTATAGACAGTGGTAGTTGCAATAAAAAACAAGATAGTAAAATTTGCTTGAAAATCTCCATGACCTAATATAAAAACAAATACTAGAAACAAATACTGTGCTAAAAAAAAATATAGACGTTATATCGTTGCATAACTTTATCATCATCATCATCATGTGATATATTCTTCCCAGAATGTGGTCTTCCTTATGGATTCTCTGAACACTGAGCGATTCTGGTCGAGTTGACTTGCTGCAGCCAGAGTCATGTTTGAAGAATCTGATATATCGCTGTGCCATCATCATCTTGGGTGCCCTCTTCTCTATTAACTCAGGCTTTAGCTGTTAATCTTTCCATGTTGTTATGTCTCTTTATCTGACCCAAAAAAAAAACACAGCTTTTTTGTTAAGAAGTTATTAAAGAGCCAGCCCTCTTCAGTGTTTATTGATCTTAACACTTCTTGATTTGTCTATTTTTTAGCTGTCCGTGGTATTCGTAAAATTCTTCATAATAGAATTACTAGATAAATTACTCCTGTAGTTTGCAATTGCTTTCAGGAGGACATTCATTTATCAAATAACACACAAATAAAACACATAAATAAAACACATTTAGTTTCCATGCCATGTTTTTAGTGGAAGTATGTATATAAGAAGTTATATCATTGTATATGTATATAAGACATCACTGTGATATTTCCATATTAAATATCAGGTTCCTGTCCAGCCTTCAGAGTGGCATCGTACCGCTTTAATGCCTCAGTCTTGGAATTCCTTCATGGAGAGGCTGTTTTTGTCCATGTTAGAGGTACTGTAAACTCCTATGTCTGCTTAATTTGTTTGCCACTTCATTACTGTAAATACGAGGCGTGTTCAAATGAAAACGGGACTTGTTACACCACGCGTGATAGAGCGCACTGATATTGATGACATTTTGCACTAGTAATGAGTATCCAATAATTTACATACGGTCACGTGTTCATCTTCCCAGCATGCATATGTGCTGCAGAAGACTGTTAACAATATGGCGGGTGTGATTCCGAACCCGTCCAAAGTGAATCAGCGTGCTGTGATCCAGTTTCTTTCATTTGAAGGATGTCAAGCAGTAGACATTCATCGGAGAATGAAGGCAGCATATGGTGACAAATGTTTGTCGAGGACCAGAGTGATGGAGTGGGTGCGTATGTTTAAAGACGGACGTGAGTTAACGGCAGATCTTGCACGGCCAGGTCAGGCGCATATTGTTGCAACAGAAGAAGCCATAGCCGTGCTTGATAAAGCAGTACTGACTGACCGTCGTCGGAGCATTCGTTCGCTTGCAGAAGAATTCCATATGTCAATTGGGACAGCCCACATGGTTGTTCGGAAGAAATTGAACTATCGGAAGGTGTTCACAGTGGGTCCCACGGATGTTGACTGACCACCATAAGGAAGAACGGATGGGGTGGAATTAGAAAGCACTAAAGGGACAGCGATTCAACAGCGACGCAGACGTGAAGACAGCGGTGACCACATGGTTCAGAGAACAGCCACGCAACTTTTTCTCGGACGGCATTCGACGTCTACCTAAACAGTGGGATGCTTGCCTAAATGCATACGGAGATTTTTTCTGATGAACCCAGGTGCATTCTTATTCACAAGTGGTTGCTTTGTTCAATTCCGTTGAAAATATTAAATTGCGTATGATACTTTTTAAATAAATCCACAAGTCCCGTTTTCATTTGAACACGCCTCGTAGTAAGCCCTGTGTAATGTTAGATATAATCACAACTTGAAATAATATAATTTTACAAAGTATGCACATATAGGTTCAGCAACTCAACTCTGCAAACTATTTATTATTCATGGAACCACAGAAAACCTCCAGACAACCGTAAAGTTTATCCATAAGACTTTATGTCTGGCAGTGAACTGCTCACAGTTGACCATAGAAAAGATCTAGCATACGGAAGATGTATCCTGCTCAACAAAGTTTCAATACCTAGTCCACAAGACAGCTTTCCATCTTAATGTTTTCAAGAATCTCTAGAATGTGATCATGCCAATGTAAACCAAGAAGCTTTCTCAAATACCTCAGGTGAAAACAATTAAGCTCCCTTGTATATGCAATCAAGGATTTGGCTTCACAATGCAGAAAAGGCAGAACAATTGCGTGGTATATATTAAGCTGGGTTCTCAAGCTCAGACCATGCTAGATCCAGATATTTGCACAAAATGCACTACATTCTAGCACAGACAATGTGCAGGGTGACATCCTTGTCAGTTGTTGTGATATTCAACACTGTAGGTACACAAACCTATTTGTATTGTTACATTTATCCTTATTAATTATAATATTAATTATGTTATTAAAATAGCAACAGTAACATGAATATATGATCGGTTGTATATGAGGAGGATAGTAAGTATTATAGAAATGCTGTTTATCTTTTTAACAAGAGTCGCAGAGCAGAGCTTGAACTCCAGGAAAAGCATGGACAGACTTCAGTCAAGGAAATGGAGAAATCTCAAGCCTGGCTTATGTATGTCATAATTTAGTAAATTATGAAACTCTTTTTGGTTTAAAGTTATAAACTCAGTTGTGAAATAAAGTTTACATTTCAGGAATAACAATTTCAATGTTTGAAAGTTGCACCTGCCTCCCACTTTATTATGTTATTGCACATAATATTTGTGAATTACTACAAAATCTATCAGAAGTCAATATTTTCACAAATAATTCTAGTAATGTCATACTAGGGCCTTACTCAAGTGAATAATTCAGTTATTTATAAATTTTTCATGAGCAGATATTTGAAGATATTTTTTGAAATGTGTTGATTTTTATCAGCTATTTGTAATGTGTAACAATAGCAGCATGGAAAGACTAGTAAAAAAAGAATGGTTGCTGGTAATATGGGAAAGGGCAGCCTAAGATAACTATGGATAAAATACATTAAAGAGTGTTTAAATATGTCTTTGTGTGCAGAGGAGAGTGCAGTAGCCTTGTTGATAGTGAGCTTGCTTGCTATCACCAGGTTACAGCATGCCGGGTTTGAAACCATGCCCGGACAAATACAAAATCAGGGTTGTGATTTCTCGCTTGATACGACCACCCCTCCAGTCGACTCAGCTGCAAATGAGACCTAACGCATGAGTTAGGGGAAGTTAAGACAACAAGAAAGGGAACTGACCACCCCACCTAATAGTTGCTGCAGCTTAGTACATGAAGAGTTATCTTCATCCCCGACGGCAGGTTGCTGCCATGAGACATACGTTTACCTATTTAGTGTGTGCAGTACATCAGTTAGCCCAAAATTGTGAGGTATTCAGAATCCATAAAGTATGTTACAAAAATAATAATGTGTCATAAGAGAATATTCAAGAAAATACTTCATCACATTTCTTTGTTCATCCAAGTATGTTACCAAAATAATAATGTGTCATAAGAGAATATTCAAGAAAATACTTCATCACATTTCTTTGTTCATCCAAGTATGTTACCAAAATAATAATGTGTCATAAGAGAATATTCAAGAAAATACTTCTTCACATTTCTTTGTTCATCCAAGTATGTTACCAAAATAATAATGTGTCATAAGAGAATATTCAAGAAAATACTTCATCACATTTCTTTGTTCATCCAAGTATGTTACCAAAATAATAATGTGTCATAAGAGAATATTCAAGAAAATACTTCATCACATTTCTTTGTTCATCCATCACAAGTGATGATCATTTGTTGCATCCAATTTATGAAATTTAGTTAAAGTTATATCCTAGCCTATAAGATTGTATATGGCTAATAAACACTCTTCTGACCACGAAGATGCTTTGACAAGCTGGACTTGGCATGAATACTTTAGTAGTGTTTGGTAGATTAGTATCTTTCTAGCTAGTCTGCTATTTCATCACACAATTATACAGGGTCATCACAGTCTAAACTTATGCTGAACTGAAGGCAGGCTTTGAGAACAGGGGACATGGGTTCTTTCCTAGTAGCAGGTGCCAGTAATTTAACAAATTTAACCCAACTTTTACGAAATGTGTAGTGAAATATGTCAAGGTAAGGGGAGAAAACTGGTACCGGAAAACAGTTTTAGCAGACAATGATTTTGACTACTGGCTGTGGAATGCGAGTAAATGAATACGAGTTAGGTGGGAAGGGGTAGAATTTGACAGAAACATTTTACTTGCTGTCTTTTGATATGCTCAAGACATGATATACCAACTCTTTTCATAATTTCTTCATGTCTTATTTTATCTAATTTAGTAACCATTGTTGCTTTTCTACGGCATCTATGCAATTGTGCAGATTGTTGTGTTTTGTTGCCGCAAATGTGCTGTGACAAAATTAGTTGTACGTTTCTGATACCATAAACTATACATTTATAGCAATCAATGGTATTGCTATTTCAAATGTTCATTCAATGGTAAAACTACAATGGGCCCAGCAAACTAGTAGGTAATTTGAATGTTCGCGGAGATCTGCTCTAGACACGGCACAGTATCATGACCAGTATTCTGACAGGCCACAGTATTACTGCATATCAAGCGATGAAATGTGAAATTCACAAATCAATCCAATGTACTTCACGTGGTTCTTTACTACAATAAGCTGCAGCATACACCACCAAAATGCAGCATTTCGACGATGTATTTCAGAATCATATTAAAGTAGTTGGTGCATCAATCAGTCATTAGAAACAAAACCAGTTCGAAAAATGAGTACTTCAGATGATGGAAACAGTTTGGTAATGTTTACATTTTGCCACATTTGTGACATTCACATAGGCCTAATGTTTTGCTGCACTTGTGACATAGGCCTAATGTTGTGTTGCATTCGCAACATAGGCCTAATGTTGTGTTTCATTCGTGACATAGGCCTAATGTTAGGTCTATAGGCCAATTTACTACAGGTAACTTAACCAGTTTTATCATGTTTAAAGTTTGTTGTAAATTTTGCCAACAATAATTTTGCGACATAGGCCTAATGTTTTGGTTGGCAACAGGTTGTTGCAACTGGTGCGTTAAAAACTAGAAACCAGAATAAATTATTTAAAATGCGAAGTAAGTATATTGAAAAGTGTGACATCGGGCACCCGCATAGTAGGAAAGAACCGGGACATGTACAGTGAAATAACCAGATGATTTTAAAATTCCTCTCTGGACTAACTTGTTGACTGTCTTGTACCTTTCTGCCTTTCCAGATTATAGTGCACTAGAACCCCTATTATAAAAATAATTTTTTAACAAATCCCTGATTGTTTGAACTCTTTGTTTTAATTTGGTTTAAATTTATTATAATGCATGCATTTAAGCACATATCCCCTTAGAGAGCACTATTTAAAAATGTGTTCTATGAAAAAGTACAGACTCTGAACTTTGGACTCTTGTGTGTATGTGTGTGCATGCATGCATGCAAGCACATTTTTTTAAATTATAATAAATTTTTTTACAGTTTCTAAGTTTCACCTGTCTCATTATGTGACGGTATTAACTGTTAAATAACCTTATCAAATATGTTCCTGTGTAATCTGTTCAACAATTTTACTGTTTCTTATTTGATCAGAGTTCGAGACTCAATTTTAGAGGTCATCAAATCAGCCTCCATGTAAGTTGAAATGAAAATTATTGTTGTACGGTATTGTATATGACCTGACATAGCTTCTGGTGTGGACTTGACAATACTATATTATTGACTTGACAAATATATTGACTTGACCAATATTATATTGACCTGATAATTATTATACTAACTTGACTAAATACACTTTCTTCCCTCACACCTGGCCAACTCTCATCTATTCCTGCATGTGTACACCAGCACATCCAGCATCATACTCCCACTCTGCAAAAAATCCATGACTACTCCCATTAGGTGGCCCCTGTCTCTTCTTAGCACTTTGCCACCAACGACAACACCATCCACCTTGATCCACATTGAGTCTATCAATCAGAATATGAGGCAATATTGATTACTGCTATTTGGGGAATGTTATCTGGCATTGTCTGGTGGCATGTGCAAATTATTTAATATGTATTTTGCTGATGTAATCCATGAATGGCATGATATTCGTTAGTCTCCTGGGGCTTTTATGATTCTGTCTCTTATTGTTACACCAATAATTCTATGTAGGCATGCCATTTATGTTGTAATTAGTTTCTTGTATATTTCGCTGTTCATATTCATGTTTTACTGCTAGAACAGTGATTGAATGAGGATTATTTTGTATAATGCTATTCTGGTGACTTCCTTCAAAATGGCATAGATTAACAGATGTTTTTCTGCTTGCCGATAAGCCAAGTTTAGAGAGGAGTTGGGTGTCACAGAGTTGAATTCTTTCCATGGAAATGCAGCACTAGAATATTGGCACAAATGAATAATCTTCTTAAGAGTCAACTGTGTTATTGGAACATTTAATGTCTGTATGTTGCAACATCAAGGAACTAATGCATTAACTCAATAAATACAGCTGGGATCTTTGAGGTCTAGCTGAAATAAGATGGACCCTGATAGGCAAAACTTCAAAGGATGTTGAGCATAAGATAAGGTTTAGCAGGGATGATAACACACATCAGCATGGAGTGGGTTTTATAATTCATAAGAACATAGTGAACTCAGTCATTACTGCACTCCCATAGTAGTAGGATTATCACATTACATGTTACTGCTCAACCCGAAGAATATTTCGATCATACAGACATATTGATAATTGATAACTTTAATGCACAGCATGAAGATGTTTTAAAGAAAATAGCTAAAAATGATATTCTTGTAGTACATGGTGATTGAAATGCTAATATAGTGTTAGACACATATGACCAATGAGCTGTCACAATGAGTAAATTTGGAACAGGAGCAACTAATCTCTATGATTATTTGATTTTGCCAGTAATTTACCCCTGCTAATTCATTGTTTCCTCATGAAGCATCGAGATGGACAACATGGCAAGCACCAGAATCAGAGATACATAGTCAAATATATTTCATCCTTGTGACCAGAAGATTCAAATCTAGTATCAATCATGCAAAGACCAGGATCTTCCTGTGAGCTGCTTTTGGCAGTGACCATGATTTCATACATCTAATGACTCTTAAGATTAGACTTAGAAAAGAATTGTCATCATAACAGAGGCTGTTGTAGCTCTCAATCTCCTTGAAGAGAATGTCAACATATTAATAGGCAAAATGAATAATACAATTATAAATACAACAATTCTAGGTGAAAAAGATTGTAGTCAATGTTTGGGCAACGGGTGATATAATTAAGTTATGTGATACCTGAAGAGAACTGAAGCAGGTAAAGAAACAAAATCCTGTCGCAGCATGGCAGTAGAAATCTTGAGAAAATATGTACCAACTTTAGAGTACAAAGATGATTTAAAATATTACTTTGATGAATTACAATATCATCTGAATCCACAACATATACAGTTATTTTTAATTAGTTTTGGGTTATATTTACATTGGAGCCGCGTTAGCACAGTGGTTAGCGCACTGATTCGCATATGAGTGGTCCTGGGTTCATTTCCCAGTTGAGGCAGAAACGTTTTCAGATCGCAACGGCTCCCAGGTCGACCCAGCCTTAAATGGGTACCAGATTAATCCGGGAAGTAAAGACTGCGAGGGAGAGGAGATGGCTACCGCCCTCATTTGCAGAGCCTGTGAAATGTGAGATCGCTAACATCTCACACCCCTACGGCATTAATAAATGCTATGGGTTCCTTTACTTTTTACATAAAAAATATGAAAATGAAATATAAACCATATAATATTAAGATATAATATGTAAATATTTGTGTGCTATTTTTATTTTATCAATTTTTATTAACAGTACCTAACACATAACATGTAACATACTTTGCATAATTTTATCTTGTCCTTATCTAAGGAGTACTCCTGCTGCTCAAGCAAACTGTGTACTAGCTTTAGCTGGGCTTGCACTATGTATACATAGATTTGCTGCTGACCTTGATCCAAGTGTAATTGAAGAATCAAACTGCAGTTCAGAGTATATAGGACATTCCCATTGGCTGACAATGACCTTAGATACTATCTTTTCTCTCATTGATAATGAATACAAGCCAAAAGGTGGCCTCCATGGCCTTTGTCAACAGGTACAATAACTAACAATGTGTGTTTTCCTTATTTAACTCTTATACTTATCATACCTATTGACAGTTAACTGTTCATATTCTGCTATAAAAAAAACCACTTAATAAACTTTCTTCCAAATAATACAGAGTATCCCACTTGGCATTAGTAAGATATTTCTGTACAATTTAAATTATGAAATTGTAGGTGGAGCATTCTATAGAAATTGACAATCGACAATAAGTGAGACTGCTGGAAAATTGTTTAACAATAGTGCTTATATAAAACACAAGGTTGATCAACCTTTGCAATGAACTCACAGACTATAGGGTATGGGTATGAAAAAATATAAATAAAAGTTTATAAGGCAGTGTCAACATTTCAACCTTAAGGTCTTTTTCAAGAAATATAAGACAAACAGTCAACAGTAGAAATAATGAATAATGTCACTATCACGAAAGCATTAGATGGCAAACCTTTAATAACAGAGACATCCAAGGTAACAGTGATGTATGTGCCATTATTTTTACTGTTCGTCTTGTATTTTCTTGAAAAATACCATAAAGTTGAAACTGTCTTGTATATTTTTATTTTTATTTTTTCATAACTGTACACTATAGTCGGATAGTCTGTGCGCTCAATGAACAGCTGATTGACTTGTGTTTTAAATAAGTACTATAAAAATTGAGTGCATTCTGGTTCATTCAATGTTATTATATTTTGTTGTAAGGTACATAAATACATTATAGTTCTCTATATATCATATGTGGCTTGTGGTGGAAATAGGAAATAATCCTAGATTTGTATTAAATGAAGGTTATGTAAAGGAAGGCTAGTTCTTTTGAAATATTAAATAAATGTATATGCACATGCTATTGCAGCTTGTAATTAATTTCCCAGATTGTTCTGGCATCCATTTCCTGAGAGAGGCTCAGTTGACATTAAAGAAGTATGTGGTTAAAAACATGTCTTTTAGCTGGAAATCATTGCTGGACAGTGGGGTTAGGAAGATAGTACCCTGAACATTGTGGCTCCCTTAGGGATTGTTCATAAATTGCATCAACATTTTAGTATCCCTTCCCCCCTATCAACAATTGTCAAAAAATTTGGTGCTGCCCTGCTTAATTATCTTAATTATGTCAAACAACATTTTAATCACCTCCCCTCAAACATTATATTTTTTAAGCAGGTACAGTATGAAAACATTGCATTTTTTCACATTTAGAAATGATTTTCTATTTTCAAAATTTAATAACTGTAGAAAAAAAAAAGTATTGTTGATATAAATTTTGTTAACCCCTCACCCAGCAACTGTCAAACTTTTTCATACTCCCATCCTCCAATTTTTGACATAATTTATGGACAGCCCCTTAAGAAGGACTAATGATATTTAATTTAAGAAGGAATAATGATATGTAACTTAAGAAGGAATAATGAAATTTAACTTAAGAAGGAATAATGATATTTAACTTAAGAAGGAATAATGATATTTAATTTAAGAAGGAATAATGATATTTTACTTAAGAAGGAATAATGATATTTAACTTAAGAAGGAATAATGATATTTAACTTAAGAAGGAATAATGATATTTAACTTAAGAAGGAATAATGATATGTAATTTAAGAAGGAATAATGATATTTAACTTAAGAAGGAATAATGAAGTAAAGTTATCCCATTATTTCATAACAATTTTGCAGATTTTCTATTAATATATATATATATATTCATTTTTAAATATACAGAAATCCACACTGGACCGCATTCCACCCAGCACCTTATGTAGTGGCATCGCCAGACTTGCAGCTAGTCAGATGGTACCAATTTATACTGCCATGGACACTGATAGAATTCTGTATTTGCTTACAAGTTTTACTGCAGCCTTGCCCTTAGGGACCAAAGCATTGGAATCTCCTCTAATGGGTTTTTGCAATGGCCTGGCTGTAGGAATGCTACTTAGCCGTTTGTTTGAAGAGCATTATTCTGAGATGACAGGAAGTAAAGTTAGTGGAATGATGTTTCCATATATTTAATATAGTAACATTAATTACTCCTAATCCAGTTTATCACATTCAAGCTAAAACAAAAACATATTCCAGTCTGTCACATTCAAGCTAAAACAAAAACATATCCCAGTCTGTCACATTCAAGCTAAAACAAAAACATATTCCAGTCTGTCACATTCAAGCTAAAACAAAAACATATATTCCAGTCTGTCACATTCAAGCTAAAACAAAAACATATTCCAGTCTGTCACATTCAAGCTAAAACAAAAACATATTCCAGTCTGTCACATTCAAGCTAAAACAAAAACATATTCCAGTCTGTCACATTCAAGCTAAAACAAAAACATATCCCAGTCTGTCACATTCAAGCTAAAACAAAAACATATTCCAGTCTGTCACATTCAAGCTAAAACAAAAACATATATTCCAGTCTGTCACATTCAAGCTAAAACAAAAACATATTCCAGTCTGTCACATTCAAGCTAAAACAAAAACATATTCCAGTCTGTCACATTCAAGCTAAAACATAAACATTAAATCTGAAATGTGCATGAATCTTTAAAATCTAAGAACTGTGATTTGTATCATCATCATCATCAGGTGTTGTCTTCACAATGAAGGTTGGCTGCAACAGACTCAAACATCCCCTGTCTAATGTTTTGGTGGTGCACTCTGCTAGACTGTAACGTGTCCATCTTGTATGTTACTCTCCCTCTTGTATCTCTGCCTACCTCTTGCTCACCACCCTTTGACTTTACTCTCAAGTAAAGTCTTCAACAAGGTGTCATGCCTTTTAATGTGTCCAATATATTTTATTTGCTTGATCCTTATTTCCTTTAATAATTCTTTCTTCCTATTAAATGTTGTTAGAACCTCTTTGTTTTTTTCTCTTTCCATGATGTTCTTCCTATTCTTCTATATATATCCACATCTCAAAGGCATCAATTCTGTCTTCTAATTTTTTTGTTTTTTGTCCATGTCTCTGAGCCATACATTAATATAGAAAATATGTAACATTTTATCATTCTCATTTTTAGCTTGTTTGTAATTTGTTTAGATGTTAATATTTTTCTCATGTCATTGAAAGTACTTTTAGACATTGCTATTCTCCTTTTAACTTCTGTTTCACATCTTCCATCATTTGTGATTATGTATCCAATTTATTGTGGTGAGAATTTAATTTTGACACCACAATTATAGACATTATTGAAGCTCTGTACAAAAATGCAATTAGTGCTGTCTTGTCAAACAATACAAATGGAGAGCTCGCCAAAACAGATGTGGAAGTTCGACAGCGATGCATAATGTCCCCAGTACTTTTCAACATATACTTAGAGCACATCATACAAGAGACATTACATGATTACAACACGTCTATATCGATCGGAGGTTGCCCTATTTGCAACTTGTGTTTCGCTGGTGATATTGATCTTATAGCTGGGTCAGAACAATCATTGCAAGAATTAACATCAAAGTTGGAAAAAGTTACCAGCAAGTACGGAATGGAAATCAAATACAGATAAGAGCAAAATCTTGGTAAACAGCAGAGACACAGAAAACCAGACTAATATCATGATGAATGGACATAAGCTTGAGGTGGTGAATATCTTCAAATACCTCGGATCCAGTATATGCAGCGATGGTAAATGCAAAGCAGAACTAAAAATAAGGCTGGAGATGGCAACATCAAGGAATGGACAGGGCAAGATATTTCCACACTCATCCACATCGCTGAGGGTAGAATTCGCTGGAGGACTCTGTGTGCTGAAGCATATGTTTAAAGATATTCACTGTATAGATATTAAATAGGTTGGGTGATAGATACATCCTTGTCTTACTCCTTCCTTATTTCTATGTATGTTGATTAACTCATTTCACACCTTATTGATGCAGTCTGTTCCCAATATATATTTCTAATCAGTTTGATGTCTTTTCTATCTATGCCTATTTCTTGAAGACATTCAATTAATTTTTCATGTTGGACTTTGTCAAGGGGCTGTAGTCTATGAAGAAAATATAAATCCTTTTTTTTTTACTAAGTATACTAAGTATAGCTTCTCTGGTACCTTTGTTTTTCCTAAAACCGAATTGCTCTTGACCAACCCCAGTGTGTCTCTAATTTTTAATTCTTTCATGTATTATCTTGAGTAGTATTTTGGTTATGTGGCTCATCAAGCTTATTGTTCTATTTTCTGTACAGTCCACAGCCCTGTGTTTCTTAGGTAGTGGTATGAATATGAATGATTTCAGGTCTTTAGGTATGTGACCTGTTTCATTATATGTCATTGCAAAGTTCTGTGATCATTTCCACAGCAAATTCATCTAGGGTTTTTAATTATGTTTACCTGTTATGTCACAGTGATTTGTATAGGTCAATCTAATTATGACTGAAAGATTTTTGTTTGGCAAAGAGTTTCTCTATTACTTTCTGATATTCCATGCTAACTAATATATATATATATATATAATTATGATCAACAAATTTTCATTCACCGAATTCTGTTACCAAATATATTATTGCCTTAATTTTGTTTTTGTTACATGCTATGAGGTACCATCTGACCAGCATCTTATATTTTTGTGTTTTCTGTGCCTTTATGTTAATTTTACCTTGTGTCATGATGTGTACAAACTCTTTTATATTTCACCAAATAATATGACCACCGTCTTCCTGGCATATTAGTTAAGTTTTTCACTTCATGCTCAAGAGGTTGTGTGTTTAAATCCCACTCATGATGTCCTGTTTACAAATTGAATTTTTTCTGAATCCCTGGGAAATATCCCTTGAAACTATGGAGTTACATGTTGTGAGTGGTAATCTTGACAGGTAGCCTGCTGTTTCATTGAGAGGGACAAAGCATATATGGGGCAACCTGAATACAATGAAGTCAACCCTCTACACTTTTTCAATTTCCGACCTAATCTTCTACTGAGATCTCATTGTTTCATAGATGTCAACTATATTCTTAATATTCTCCTCTAAATCTCTGAGAACATTGCTCTAATATTTTGCTTTACTTATTGTGTATAATTCATTTGTTTAAAAATAATGCTGAATAGCTCTTTTATTATTTGCACTTGCAAGTTCTTGTTTCAAAGAATGCTTTTCATTTTTAAGATTTCAATTTTGGTCATTGTCTTCCACAGGTTATTTCTAACTTGAGCTCCCATCTGACATTATTCGAATTCCAAGATATTTCATTCAGAAATTAATTTAATATTATCAAACATTTCTATAGGGTATGCTGGCTGTATGGAAGTCTCTCACAGCTCTTGAAGACATTTGCCTGAAAACAGATGCAGAAAACAGAACAGGTTGTGTTCTAGGACTAGGTTTAGCTTTGTGTGGAATGTGCAGTGAAGGAAAAACAGAATCAAGAGTACACATTACCACAATGCTGGATAAACTACAGACAGTGTGGACAAGCATGCCAGCTAATGATCAAGTCTATGAGGTTATGTGTCTTTCTAAATCATTCTACTCTTTTACTGTATCTATTCCAGCTTTACACTTTTACTGTATCTATTTCAATTATACACTTTTACTGTATCTATTCCAACCATACACTTTTACTGTATCTATTTCAGTTATACACTTTTACTGTATCTATTTCAGTTATACACTTTTACTGTATCTATTTCAGTTATACACTTTTACTGTATCTATTCCAGTTATACACTTTTACTGGAGCTGTGCACACATTTGTTATCTTATTTTATGCACAACTACTGCATCTGTCCCTATAGTTTACAGATTTATAATATAACTTACCTGATGTTGCTAATTTGGACTCCATCAATCACACTAGTAAGTTAGTTTATTTCAATTCCCAGAAATTATGAGCAATAGAGCTCTTGTGTCCTGTTATGTTCTTCAGAGTTATATCTCATACCCAGAACACTCAAACTCTGAGCAGCATGCAATACTTTGAGAAGAAGCCCTCCAAATAAACCCTCCAAATAAGCGGGAATAATTTCTAGGAGTTTTGGGGTTTTTCTATTGTTCTGCAATGTGCAGAGCAAAGTTTCCCTGCTGAGCGCCATCCTTTCTGTCAGATGTGCCCATAGTACCTCATCTCTGGACCATGGTCACAGAAATGGGTCGATCAGCCAGCTACACATTACCCATCATCCAAGGGTGAATCCAATTATGTTGGGCTAACATGTTTTCCTGATTCTCAGCTCTTCCAAGAAATTGTCATGCACAGAGTTGCGTTTCATTACACCCCATGTGCCATTTGTTCATTACTGGGTCTCTCTGTACATTCTGACAGCTAGGATTATGGAAAGAGATGAAGATCATTTGATTCTCCCAGTGTTATGTGCAAGGCTAGGTTCTCTTAATGATTCACCATACAGAGAAATGTAATTGTATAGATGAAGTGCTATAGGACTTTCATAATAGGAAAGCTTCACTAATTGTCATGTCATCTACTGGAAATTTACTGTAGCATGATGGTTGATATGGTAGGACTCTAGTGAGACTTTCAAACCTTCCAAATGTAGAATAAATAATGAAGTAAATTTCCATGTAGCATTTAATGTGTAATTTATGATTCCAGGCATTTTGAATCATAATGTGAATTGGGTTACTGTGGTGTGGATATTTGACTAAATGATCACCAAACATTTGCTGATAACCCAAGATGCATTATATTGAGGTACTTGAGAAGTTTTGCAATGCAATGCAAAGTTCTGACCCTGTAAGTCTTATGAAAGCAACACAGAAAACAAAAGAAACCTAGCCAGAACAATGGATTCATGCCTATACTGATGGGTCTGATGTCAAGGCCACCATCAAAGCAGGTTATGATGTCTATAATATAGAATACACAGGCAATACATCTGAAGAGTTGTTTGTTGTGTGTGGTGAGATATGCTCTATGACGTTGAAATCTGAACCTGTTCTGCACCCTCTATACTTATGGGATTTAGTGTGCACCCTTTAGACTCATGGGATTTGTGTTGCACCCTCTATACTCATGGGATTTAGTGTGTACCGTTTAGACTCATGGGATTTGGTGTGCACCTTCTATACTAATAGGATTTGTATTGCACCTTCTATACTCATGGGATTTGGTGTGCACCTTCTATATTCATAGGATTTGTATTGCACCTTCTATACTCATGGGATTTGGTGTGCACCCTCTATACTCAAAGGGTTTTGTGCTATGTGATTTTCATTTCACCGTTAATGATTATGTAAAGAATGCCATGAAGTTGTGGATACAGAAAAGATTGCCAGAATTCTTCATTGACGGGATGAGAAAACTAGTAAATCCATTAACAGAGTAATCACTAGAGACACACATAATAACGCACACAATTCCTGCCAGAATTCTTCATTGACAGGATGAGAAAACTAGTTCAACATTGGAAGAAATATATACCAGTAAATGATGACCACTTTGAAAAGTAAATGTAATGCCTTGTGATCAATTAGATGTAGTTCTATACCTTTCTTTAAAAATTACCTTGCTATATCTATTTCAATTTGCAAATTATTAGTGAGTACATCACTTTTCAGCTGACCCTTGTATTAACAAAACATTATTTTGTTTTTGCAGCCTTTCTGTGTTACTGTGACAAGCATAGCTGGTTCATTGTATGCAAGCAATGCATTAAGTGAGGAGAATGTATTGCCAATTGTACAAAAACTTTGGCACCTTCATCAAGAAAATCCTCAGGTGTTGTAGTGTACCTAATAAATTTTCAAAGTTTATTTTTTTTTTAAAACAAATTTGTTTCTGTCTATCTTTTATCTGCTTTTGTTATGAGGCATCACAGGAATGAATGATGATCAGTTTTCGGACTATTGCATGTTTAGTCACTTGATATACAGTAATATTGTGATGTCTCAGGATATTGGTAACTACTTCAATTCATCTTCTTCTTGGACTCCTCTGCCTCTTGGTGTTTCAATTCTCATATTTTATGCTCTTGCTGCTAGTCAATATGAGTTGATTCTCATTGTCTTGTCCTATCCATGTGTGCCACTAAGCATCATTGGGAGCTGAAGTCTTCTTTCTTTAGCTAACTGTGAAGCTGCTTCCATAGTGCAGCCTTGATGTTCTAGTATTTCTCTAATGTCATCTATCCATATTTGTCTTGGTCTTCCCCTGTTTCTCATTTCAGATGATCTTTTATTGAAGGCTACTGATGGAATTCAATCTGGTTCCATTCTGATTATTTCTCTTTAAGTAGCCAAACTATTTCAGTCTCTGGTTATCAATATATTTGACCACTGACATTGTTCCAACAGTTCTTGTATTTTCTTAATTCCTCACATGGTGTCTTCCTGTTGTGTTTATATCTGTTTAACTGATATAATTAACATTTTTCACTTTGCGTCTTTTATATGTTTTTTGTGAATTTTGTCAATGCAAATTTGCATGTATTTCTCTAATTGAAGAATGGTCTCAAAATCACACGTTAAGATACAAAATATGGACTCATTCATTATAATTTCTGCTACCGCCACAAACACTTGAGATATGTACTATTCACACAACTCTGCATATGTCATAGTTTGTATTTCAGTAGCTCCCATGGCTGAATATATATGTCATATGTTTTAGTATTTCCATAGCTTTCATGGCTGAATATATGTCATATGTTTTAGTATTTCCATAGCTTTCATTGCTGAATATTTGTCAAATGTTTTAGTATTTCCATAGCATCCAAAGCTGAATATATATGTCATATGTTTTAGTATTTCAGTAGTTTCCATGGCTGAATATATATATCATATGTTTTAGTATTTCAGTAGCTTCCAAAGCTGAAATTTATATAACATTTATATTTGAAGACATATATCCATTTCTCCATTTGTACAGTGAGTGTCCAATTCTCACAACATATTGCAAAGACATATGACATATAAATATAATTATTGCAGGAAGCAACCTTGATATGCCAATGAAGACATTAAGTGCTGTTCACTTAAGTATTTCTTGTTATAAATTTAATGTTCTGTGAATCATCATGAACATTATCATCACTGAACTATTATTGATGAGCCAGCAATGCAAGCAACTGCAGTAACAAAACATGAGAAGTCAATAAAAAAAAGTCATCAACTACTTATGTGTAGAGAATAGAAATTCAATGTGATTTTTTTTTTTAGAGGTAGGGTTGAGGTAGGATTATGAGGTTACAAAATCCAGTTATGTGATCAATGTATATGGCAGATGATAGTTGCACCTGTAGTTGTACAACTGCCTTAGCCAAAATCCTCACCTGCAAACATCCTACATCTAGGCACACAAATGTCAATAAATATGGTTAAATTGTACTACCTGGCAAGAATGAAAAAGTGAAAGCTCATAATTATGATCATTTTCAAAAGGCAGTCATAAACAATTCTGATTAGTGATTAATGTTACCTTTTTTAAATAGAAATTAAAGATACATATAAATATACACATGCGGTTGTGTCTGTGGGTCTCACCAATGACCACCTAGACAAACCACCCATGCTACAGAAAACCTTAGTAGATGACATTCTATTATATGGAAGCTGTCTTATGGAAACTTGGTAGCATGTCATCTATAAAATTATAGACCCCCTCTGAGTAGAAGGCTCCTTCAATAGACATTGCACTAAGCTAAAAACTGAAGTCTCCTGGGTATGAAAGAAAGTTCAGAAAAACCACCCCTCTGCTTATAGAAAGAAAGTGCTAATCTCTTACAATTCCTGGGGTTCTCAATCAATCAAACAAACAAACAAATATAAAAATTTGTTACCTTTTCTAGATTGCTGGGGTAAGCCTTGCTCTTGGACTGCTGACATTCTCCTTGAATAAGTTAGGACTTAGGACCATTTCACAACTCAGACAGAAACTAGTCGATCAGTGGCTTCAGGATGTTGTCAAAGAGGTTTGCAATCATATTTCATGGATAATTGTATAAATGAGCTGTATGATGCAATGTTTTAAGTAATATTGTTCTGTGTTGTTTTTTATAATAATGTGAATTCCAATGGTAATAATATGTATAAGAAGACTATAACAAATGTTCGTGGGGTGCAAAGGGAACACATTGCTCTCGGCGGACCCAGGGTTAGCAGATAACCAAGATCCCAAATGTACCTCCTCGCGGTGCACACTGGAAACAGAAATACAGCAATTCGAGCTGATTCTGGCCAAATCATTTGGGGATCGTGTCAGATAATGCGGAGGTAGCAGATGGAAAGAGATTTTAATGCTTAAAAGACAGACAATATCTCCAACACCATCAGCAACACCAAATACAACGACACTGTCGACATACAGTGAAGCCAGTTAGTCCAGTCCGAACATTGGAGAGGCGGCCAATGAAAAAAAGCATGAAAAGATGGATGCATGGCGAAAGACAGACAGATTTCATACTGAGTACAATGGAAAAATGAAAGGGCAGCACAGCGCTAGAGGGCAGCGCCAACTGCAAATAGAAAGAGGAAACGATTACGGAAATGGGAACTACAAGCTCTGTTAGTTCGTAACGAGCTTCTAGTTACTTGATTTCCTTCTAGGCAGAGACCCATACCCAATAATGGGCATCTAGCAAAGCAAAAAGACCTGGCCAAACTCTAATGTTGAGTCTTCCTATACCGGAAACATGCTCGCAAAGAGAAAGCGTGTCGTAACAGATAGGCTCAGGCAATAAAGGGACAAAGATGGCAGTCCTGGCCCAACTCTACTGTCAAGCTTTCCTATACCGGAAATACACTTGCAGAGAGAAAGGGTTCCGTACCCGAAGGGCTCAGGCACAAAAGAGACAACGATTTTAGCCCTGGCCCAACTCTACTGTCAGGTTTTCCTATACCGGAAATATACTGCAGAGAGAAAGGGTTCAGTACCTGATGGGCTCAGGCGCTATTGGAACAAGGTCGCTCAGCTCGAGAACGCCTTGCTCTCAAACGCAAGCGTGAGACTCGAACTTGGGCGAGGGGTTCACGATATCGGTGAAAGACACCTCAACTAAGAGGGCGAAAGAGCCAGGGTCCAACTCTTCTGTTGAGTTCTTCCTCTTAAGGAACTAGGCTCATGGATAAGAAACGGTTCAGTACCTGATGGGCACAGGCACAGTATGTCCAATTACACGAGGCAAGTTCATAGTCAGTGGAACACCTCGTGCGAGACAGACGTGAGCAAAAATCGTCTGGGCGAAGAGTCACCACACACACGCATGCCTGGCAACAGATAGGGAGGCTGTCACAGGCTAGGGTAGCCCACCCGAATTGTCAAGGCATGCCAAAATCGGATGTGCTAGGCCTACAAGGCGCATAACGGTAGCACAACGTAATCACGCTCCCGGCGGAAATCGCACAGATGGATATCCGTGCTGATTACAATGGAGCGAACGCAAAACAAACAAATGTTCATTACTAGGCATGTTATGAATTTTTGGGTCAAAAAGTCAATAGTTTAACCTACCTGGGCAGCACTCTCTCACAAATTGTAAACATCAACACTGATGCATCAAACAACAGAGTGGCGAAAGCTAATGCCACATTTGGAAGATTGCTCACAAATGTATTGGGCAGAAGGAAGAATAATGACTACAACCAAACATATAGTTTACCAAACAGCAATAAATCATCACTTTTTTATGCCTGTGAAACATAAACAATATGCCAGGTATGCTAGAAGATTCAACCATTTCCACTTAAGCTCCTTCATAAGATACTCAGCATCCAAAAGTGGGATAAAATACCAGATAGTGAGGTACTGATGAAATCTAAATCTGTAAGCATACACACAATGTTGATGAAAGCAAAGCTGTGCAGGTCACCTGGACGACATTAAAGATCTTTGGCTGCCAAGAAAAGCTGCTATATGGAGAACTCAAGACTGGCTTCCGCAAGGATAGAAGTGTTTTAAAGACACTTAAGATATCCCTGACTCACTTCAACATAGACACAAACTTGTGGGTCTTGCACAAGACAGATACAATTGGCATCACAGAATCAAAGGTAGTGCAGTAGCTGCAGAGAGTCTCAGATGCTGCACAACAAAAATGTGCTAGAAGAAAGACAAGAGCTGCTCATGTCCCACAGACTCCTCCCACACATGTTCAGAATGTGGTAGAAAATTCCAGCCGAATTAACAATATGAAAGGTGCAGAATACCTATTTGCCTTATACAGTTATATGAAGTCATACTAATAACCAGTTAATACAACAAATAACATGGACAGCACTAGCAATGCATTTATGATTGGCAACGTTAGGGATGGAAAAATGAGATTGTTATTTCATATTGTTTTTTTAACAGGGTACTCCACCAGTAGAAAAAGTCTCCAAGCTGACTGGGCTACTTTCAATGATTGGATCAGAACAGACCTTGATTCCTGTGAGTATAGCCTTTCTTCTTCTGCAGATTATCAGAATGTGGACCAGAGGATGGAAAACATTGTATATGGTTTACAGTTTAGCAGTTTAGCTACAATATTTGTGTACCTGAGACATCCTACTTCAGCATGGCTTTGGGTCATGACCCTTGATGGGAGAGGACAGCTAAATGCATCCCCCAAACCTACTTATGTGCCTCCTACTACATGTGTGGCAGATAATAATGTTACTATTCTATGCTCAACTTTCAGATCCAGTAACACATCTGTCAGTATGACCCTTTTATGGTTGCGTTGAAAAGAACAAAATTACAATCTCTACATTGGCCTACAATTTAGAATACAAACACTGACCTTCCATACATTTCATCAGAGGTAACTCAGGGAGTTGTGGGATGAAATTGGCTGATCCAATCATAGATCAAAGTGATCCAAAAGCCATAGGGAAGTCAGATGTGTCAGGCCAAAAAGTGCAAATATGCATGGCACTGAGAGTTGGAATATTTGGATATTCAAGAAAGCTCTTGAAAACCCTCCCCTCTCTGAATAGCATAAAAGGATATATAAGCTATATTGCTTATAATTCTAGGAGATCAAAACAGACAAACAATCCCTGCCAAATGAAACAATTCCTATTAAATATCCTATAATGCTAATGATACATAATTTATTTTTAGGAAGAGTAATGTGATGGTTCTACCTTGTTTTCCTATTTCACATGAGGGAGGGTATATCTGCTGCCTTGAGTAATCATTTCTTATTTCTGCATGAATCCACTTATACCAGAGGATACTTACTCCCCAGAGATGATTTTGCTGAAAAAGTCATGTTGTCTGTGTGAGGAGAAGAAGGCAGTCCTTTATCACGATGAAGTCATGCAGGCTATTCTCAAATTCATTATTGCTTTATAAAACTTACTTAAGAGAATGAACTCTAATATAGTTTCTCCTATATAAATGAACCTTCTAAAGCATCTTCATACATTTTTAAGGTTCAAGGTAGTTCATCTATGACAGGAAGTGATGTCAGTGTGTCAGATGTCATTGCAACAGTAGCAAAGATCATTATTGAGCATAGTGACCTTGGACTGCAAAGCATTAGTGCCTGGATGCTAGGTCACTTACACCTATCTGCTTGTGCTGTAGCAGAAAACAGATCTAGTGGTAAGTCTGCTTTTAAATAAATAATATGAAAATATATTTCTATGAAGTTCTCATATTTTTTTACATGTCCTTGATGTGTGTTCTTTCATGAAGCAAAGGGAAGACAATTTTTTCCCCCAATATATGCCAAACTGTTGTGCAGAACAAAAGGTGAAAATATTTTTCCCACTAAATATATTGTGAATTTATAAACAAAAAAGATGTTGACAGAGACCTTTGTCAAGATAAAGACAAACACAAAAACTGGAAATAAAATTACATTAAAAGAATGTATTTAGGCATGATATATGTTAGTATAGAAGAATCAGATGGAAATAACACAGAATACAAAAGAAATATCATTTAACTTAAGATTCTCCTGTGGTAATATAGATATCTACATACCGGGTACTTTCTTTTAGTGTAATTTTATATCCAGTTTCTGTGTTTTTCTGTAACTAGACTAAGGCCTTATTGTTCAAACATTGGCTCTGTGTATTTGTCTCTCCTGTAAAACTGAATTTAACCTTTTATCATTTTTTAAATATTTTTCTCATTAATAAATATTGAACAATTTTACAAACATGGAATTTTTTCTAGCCTAGAATGTAGAAAGTGCCAACAGAAATATGTAAATTACCATAATTAAAAGCAAAGACACTAGCAATTAATTAGACAAGTGTTCATCATGAAGACTGAACATGTAGATGTATGAGGGAAAGCATAAACATGGAAATGCAAGGGCTAATTGAAGAGGAATACTTTAACAGTTCAGAAAATGACCACTGACAAAATGGAATGACATAATATTGCTGTTGCTCTAACCTCAAGCTAATGTTTCTAAAATATAATATTTTCCTGCTGTCTTTGCCTTGTGATGGTGAAAAATCACTTTTCAAATGTTTCCATGAATTTATTAAATTGTTATCAAATTTAATCTGTGTGCATTGTTTGCAACAATTCAGTTCCAGCAAATTATGGCCACCTGCCTGATTCAAGTGTATTGAGGGCTGTAGTTGATTTTCTCTTGGAGGCTGGTAGACTGGGTGAGTAATATTGTGTTTGTTTTATTATTCTGCTTACACTGTAGCCATCAACTAGAATATGTCTAAAGAAAATAGTGGTCATCATGAGGTTTTTATTACTTCCAATAGAGATTAACTAGAATATGGTCAAAGCAAGTAGTGGTCAGCATAAGGCTTCTAGCACTTCCGACAACCATCAACTAAAATATAGTAAAAGAAAGTTGTGGTCAGCACAACTTAAAGTAATGTCTTTTAGCACTTTCAAGAGCCAACAACTAGAATATGGTTATGGAAAGTAGTGGTAAGCACAAGGCTTTTAGCACTTCAGAAAAGTAATAAACTGGAATAGACTATGTCCAAAGAAAGTAGTGGTTAGCAGCATGAGGCTTAAATAGCTTCACCATAATGGTATAAATAATGTCTTGTTAACTGTATGAAACATACAGTGATATGTCCATATTTTTCTGTGGCTAATGGCCTCCTAGGGGTGATATGCCGATGTGTAGGGCCGTAGATGGGCCATTAGTGTAAACAAAGGGAAGGGAAAGAGGGTTTCCCCAAACAATGCTAAGCACTTCATTTTTTATATGATTTTTTGGGAGAAAAGGTGGTGGGGAGAGGGGGGTGAGGAAGGTCAGCTTGGGGGGGGTCTTTTTCCATGATGTGCTAGTTTTCTTTAGACCAGGCTACAAAATAGGATTTTATATTCTCGATCCTATGCAGGTATTTTAACACCCACAAACCAACCCTTTATATATTCCCTATTACCATAAACGTACATCTTAGGTCCCTATATATGCCCTATGATAAAAAACCTATACCTTATATATGCCTTAACACCACAAACCTACATCCTTATGTATGCCCTATTACCACAAACCTACACCTTTATAAGCCAAATTACCACAAACCTACACCTTATATAGGCCTGTGCCCTATTACCAAAATTCTATACCTTATGCATGACATATCACCACAAACCTGCACCCTATATAGGTCCTATGTCTTATTACAACAAACCTACACCTTATATATGCCAATGCTCTGTTACCATAAACCTATACCTTATATAGGCCTATGTCCTATTACCACAAATCTACATCTTATATATGCCCTATTATAACAAACCTACACCTTAAATATGCCCTATTATCACAGACCTACACCTTTATATGCCAAATCACCACAAACCTACACCTTATAATGTCAGACAAGAATCAAAACAAGAATTTGTATCCACCTACATTAGAAGGCGCAGCTGGAAGAGAAAACAAGGAAGACCAAAAGAAACTTTACATAGAACTATTACAAAAGAAAATTTCACCATCTGTAGCAGAAACAATGAAGACCTAAAGCAAATTGCAATGAAATGAGAGACATGGAAATCTATGACATCCGCCCTATGTGCTATCTTTGACCCTAGAGGAATAACTAACTAATATCTAATATATGCCCTATTATCACGGACCTAACCTTATATATGCCAAACCATCACAAACCTTAATCTTCTGTATTACCACAAATCTACACCATATATATATATATATATATATATATATATATATATATATATATATATATATATATATATATATATATATATATATATATGCCCTATTACCACAAATCTACACCGTATATATATATATATATATATATATATATATATATATATATATATATATATATATATATATATATGCCCTATTACCACAAATCTACACCGTTTATATATATATATATATATATATATATATATATATATATATATATATATATATATATATGCTGTATATATTACCACAAATCTACACTGTGTATATGCCTTATTATCACAAACCTATACCGTATCAGATGACTAACAAACACAATGCCAATCCTGGAAGACAGCATATTAAGTGGTTTTCACATGCTTCCAGACTACCATCAGATAGGCTAGTGCCCCTAAAGAAGCATTACTATACAGTCATGACTGTTTCATAGCCAGGGGAAGAGCATGTAAATGATGGATTATAGAAATAAAATAGTCAACAAAAATAAACACATATGAAGCACACAAATAAGCCATCTGCAGAGAACTCTTCTACCCCTGACGCTGCAAGGCATAAAGGGATATAATGTGAAAGGAAGAAGAAAGTTCTGTAGTAGTATTAACTAAACAGATCATCCTCAGTGCACGTCAACCATCAGTGCTCTGATCTTTTCCTCAAGATATCCTTAAATAAGTACCAACAGCACTCAGTCTGTGTCATTTTATCAATTTTTCCCTGGCTACTTATAAAGGTGTTCTTGAAGTCTTTTCATGGTTTCAGATTCACAATCATTGATTACAACAGTCTTCCATGCTATCTCCCTAAGGACATTCAGTAAATCAACTTGGTACATTCTTTTTCTGATCCTCATGTTTGCTATACCAGCCTACCTGCCTATATGTTATTTTCCACAGACACTGGCATGGCCTTATACAAATATCCATGATTCCTGTGTTAATTGGCTTGAGATTATCTGTGATTTAAACAAAAGCTCTCATTTATTTTGTTTGTCAAGTCATCTTGCTAACCAACTTATTATGTCAATGCTCTGGGTAGTGAAAAAAAATACTTTAACAAAAACACAATATAATTTCAAACAATTGTAAAATGTCATTAATATTTGACTTGATCTGGTATCAATCATAGGTCCTGAGTTTGTATCACCATTGACTGTTGCTGCTGCACTTGAGAGCTTGAAGGTTAAGGCTGCACTGCCCCCTGTAAATTGGGCTGGTGTTCTTTCTCCCTTTATGAGAGTAAATTATGGTATGTATATCATGTGTTGAAACTTTTATTGCTGCATATTTCTTGTTAAGAAGTCCAGTGAGACTTTTTATAGACATTGGAAATTAAGACTGCTTTGCCGTAAAAAGTCTTAATGACATGTACAGGACAGATTTGTTACATATCATTAGTTTTTTAATGTGATAATATAAATGAGATTATGCTTTTCTTAAACCAGTCAGCATGTACATGTAACACATATGTTTTACTATTTGATGTGTAGAACAATGAATAGAATCGATGATGTTGCACTCTGAGTCATCTAATAGATGATGTTGCACTCTTGGTCACCCACTAAATGATGTTGCACACTTGATCATTCAATAGATGATATTGCACTCTTGAGATGATGTTGCACTCTTGGTCACCCAATAGAGGGTGACAACGTGAGAAAATATTAGACAGTTCAACAACCTGGCACAGCAGGGAAACAACAACGGTTCTGATACATAATACTGGAGACAGAGAGCTGTGGAGAACCATGATCGCCTATGCCAGCTAGCATGGCACCTGATGATGATTATGGCAATTTAGACTATTTAATTGTAACATCACAATCATAGACATTGTTGAATAACTTTACAAAAATGCAAGTAATGCTGTCTTATCAAATAATACAATTGGAGAGTTTTTAAAACAAATGTAGGAGTTTGACAAGGATGCATAATGTCTCCAGTACTTTTCAACATATTCCTAGAGCATATCATACAGGAGACTCATCAGAACTGCAAAACATCCTTATTGATAGGAGGTTGCCCTATTTGCAATTTGCACTTCACTGATGATATTGATCTTATAGTTGGGTCAGAACAAGAATTACACGAGTTAACAGCAAAGTTGAACAAAGTTATCAGCAAGTACAGAATGAAAATCACCACAGAGAAAAGCAAGGTCTTGGTTAACAGCAAATACAAAGAAGGACAGACCAACATCAGGATGAATGGATATAAGTTTGAGGAGGTAAATACTTTAAAATACCTTGGATACAGTGATGGAAAATGCAAAGCAGAATTAAAGATGAGACTGGAGATGATTTTAGCTTCTATGTCAAGGCTAAACTTAATTTGGAAAATCAGTATCATTATTAGAGTGAAAATCAAACTGTATACCTCATTAGTGCTTACTGTTGTGATGTATGGTTGTTAGAGTTTGACTCTCACTACGGACATGGAGAGACAGCTAAAGGCCTTCGAATTCAAATGTTACAGATGAATTCTATGAGTCTCCTATAGAGAGCACAAGAGAAATGTGTATGTGCAAAAGGAAATAGAGATGTGCCTCAGGAATCATTACTTTCAAAAATGAAATTCAGAGGACGGATATGTCGTGCCATTGGTGCAAATAAAACGGCGCCACAACGCATTTTTATTCTCAGGACTACAACCTGCTGGAAAACTAGTATGGCCATGGTCATGCTACAAGAGAGATCCGGTGGGAGTTTGAGAATAAATGCTGAAGAAGAATAATGAAATGACAAAAACTTGCATGGTTTGGACATGTATGCCAACATGATTCCTTGTCAAAAACAATACTGCAGGGAACCATCAAGGGTGGAAGAATCACAGGAGGCCAAATAACAGTAGAGACACATCAAGGAATGGACAAAACAAGATTTTTCCTCACTCATCCGCATCGTTGAAGATAGTTCTTTTTTAGATTATGATCAAAACTTATTTTTGTGCCATAAGTGAAAGAGCTGAATGATACGGTACAATCACATATCATGTGAGTACCTTCTTCTTTTTCTTTTGATTCTATAGGATATGTTTATCAGACAACTGGTATTTATTTATTACTTAATGTTAATCCGTTCTACACAAACTGGTCCCATTTCTAATCCCAGTTTGTTCACACCCACACAACTCTCCTAGCAACCGTCTTCAATAAATTAATATTTTAATTAATTAATAAATCCCTGTTTTGTGATAAATATAGCTGAGGGATATTATCAAAAGAAAAAGAGGAAGAAAATTAAAAATACAACCATTTATAATTTCTGCATGGATAATGAACATTAGTGATGCAATTTTCTATGCCAGTTTGGTATATCTGGCCATGCAACAATGATCTCAGTTTTCTAAGACAGATCTGGCATGTATTTTATCTATAGGTGAGAAGGTGAAAGTTTTGAGTCTTCAGATTGGAGCTTCTCAGATAACATCATCATCATCAGCTGCCATATTTGTGTCATCATGGTTGACTCCTCCACTTTTTAACACTCTGCAGGTAATTTCCAGGACTTGCAAAAAATGCTAATATCAGTGATGAAAACCTTAAACTTTGGAAAACTTTGGTTTCTGTTAGATAGTGCTTTAATTTTTTCCAAAAGCGTTTATAATTGTAATTACTTAACCCCAGAGCTGAAAGTTAAACATACTAGACAGACATAGAAGCTCAATCACATTGAGTAAATTATGAAAGTTATAACTATTGGTAGTTCGTGTAGTGCTGTGTTTATTGTAGACATCTCATTGATCCTTGCAAAAGTTCCTACTGTCTCATATCTTATAGATCCTTACAATATTTTCTGTTTCTGTTCATGTTTTATAAATCCTTGTACCTTCTGACTCATCATTCTTGCAAGCATGCCTTCTGATTTAATCTCATTTACCCTTGCAAAGAAGCCTAGAGATATAGGGGGAAGGGGGGAGGGATTGGGAAGTTCCAACAACTTATTCCCCAAGGAATTTAGAACATGACATTCAATACTTGGAAGAAGCTGATAAAACTTGCTGGTTTTTCCAATAAAAATGGTCATTAAATCCCATAAAGACAAAGACATTTTTTGTGGGTTTTTTTAACACTCCCTCCCCAACTTAACAGAATAGGTATCTATAGCCATGCTTGCAAGGATCTTTTATGACTCATGTTTTATCCATCCTTAAAACTTATACTTCATCTACCGGTATCTTTTCAAGGGCCCCTTCTGAGTCAGGTCTACTTGACCTATTACATTCATACAGAATAACCACACATCCAATCACATCCACAGTCACTTCACACCCCAGCCCACTAAATGTTCTCTCATTAATGGCAACTAAATGTACAGCTCAAAAAAATCAAACAGGCCAGGATTTTCTTTGATGTGCATATTAAATGAGTTGAATTTTAACTGATTTTTGGGCTCAGGTTATAGCATCATAATAGGTTATATTTTATTGTGATGGAAACCAAACATAAAAGTAATAATAGTGAATAATGAATGATAATAGTAAATAAAATGATAATAGTAAATATGTGCTACAAATACATACCACTACTATGAACAATTATAAAAACAACTATGATAATAATAAATAAGGATGAAAAATGGTTGATGTCTTGATCAAAGATCTTCTCTGGCCTTTTCCTTCTTTATTTTATTACAATTGTTTGTATCATCTTGTTATTAGTAGTTTTAGGTATTTGTTACACTATTTACTTATTCGCTATTATCACTTTGGTATTTGTGTTATTACAGACCATACATGATTGTTGGATCTTGTCTGACTTTTTAGTAATTATATACAGTCAAATCCCATTATAACAACTTGTTCCAGACCAACAAAATATAGGTATATGTAATAACAGAAATGTGTTATATACTGTGTAAACAATAAATATAATTGGAGATTTTTAAAAGTGCTGATAAATAGAGAAATTTGTTATAAGACGATGCGCTATAGAGGGATGGATTCTCCTGTACCAGTATTTAAAAATGATTGTCTCATTATATATAGTCTCATTTTAAAGAGGATTAATGGTACAGTGGAGTACCTCTATAGAGCATCCTTTTATAACAAATTTATATATATATATATATATCAACACTTTTTAATATCCCCAATTATATTTATCTTTTATTATTTGTACTGTATATAGCAAATTTCTGTTATTACATATATTTCCTCAGTCCAGACTAAGTTGTTATAATTGATTCCACTGTATTTTTTATAATAATATATCTATACTGAGGAGCGCGGTAGCCTAGTGGATAGTGAGCTTGCTTGCTATCATCTGGTTACAGCATGCCGGGTTCGAAACCACGTTCTGACATTAAAAAAAAAATGTCCGGGTTGTGATTTCTCACTTGACACGACCACTCCCCCAGTCGACTCAGCTGTAAATGAGTACCTGACGCATGAGTTAGGGAAGGTAAAAAAAACAGCAAGGAAGGGAACTGGCCACCCCACCTAATAGTTGCTGCGGCTTAGTACATGAAGAGTTATCTTCATCCCCGACGGCAGATGCCATGGGACCTACCTTTACCTTGTATCTATACTATTAATTATGTGAAATAGTGCTCAATTTATTTACCATTTTCACCATTATTTTCCATCTCAGAAAGACAGCAAGGTGGCGTTGCACAAGTGTATGCCAGAGATCATCAAGACAACTTCTCCTTCTGTGCTAAAATTATATTTGGAGCGCAGTTGCTTACCAGCTTTCACTCAAGAAAAAGACTGTTCTGTTCAGTTGTCAATTTTAAAAGGTCTCTGTGATGCTTTAGCTTTAGATGACCCACCAGAAGCAGTTTCTATGATCTTGTATGAGATGACAGGCCAGTTGTATCATGTGTTGCCAAATGAATACAATGTAAGAATGTTATTGTCATTTAGTTTTCAATGATACAATTATTAATTTACAAATAGTTAAAAGAGACTAAGTAAAACTAGAAAGGAGAGGATACATTCTTTTATTCATATTAATGTAATGGAAGGAAGGATATTTGTGACAGCTTATGATACGCATAAGTTTATCCATTGTGAACTGGTTAGTTTTATTTTGACTATTTAGATATAAATAGAGCTTTTGTTTATGAACTTATGACTGCTTCACAGATTAAACGTTAGTATCTTCGTTCAATTCTAAGGTAAGTGGTGTAAGTAAAGTAACCCATAGCATTTATTAATGCTACGGCATGTGAGATGTGAGGGGGTGTGAGATGTTAGCGATCTCACATTTCAGAGGCTCTGCAAATGAGGGCGGTAGCCATCTCCTCTCCCTCGCAGTCTTTACTTCCCGGATTAATCCGGTACCCATTTAAGGCTGGGTCGACCTGGGAGCCGTTACGATTTGAAAAACATTTCCGCCTTAACTTGGGAATGAACCCAGGACCACTCTTATGCGAAGCCAGTGCGCTAACCACTGTGCTATGCAGCTCCCTGAGAGGTGTAGGAGGTGTATTGAACATTGAAGAAGAGTCTTGATGAGCATAAATAATAGACAAATAGGGTGGTTAGTACTGGAAGATTATTAATAAAAATTAGCAAGACAAAAAGTATAGTCAGTAGTGTTTGTTCAGGTCGATCAATATTCACTGATAAACTTGTCATACCTTGTGTCACAGCACGTCACAGTAAACTTTTTGTCAGAGATTACTCATTGATAAATAGATGGAGAAGTTGACTAGAAGGCATGTTGAAATGAATTAATTTTAAGCATGTTTTATGCAATAAATTATAACCAAACATAGGTATTGTTGCAACCCTGAGACAATATCACATTTATTTCATTGTAAAATATATCACAATCACAAGGCAATGTGAAGGTAAGATTGTCACCAAGACAGGGGCATTAGGCCTTCAGTAATGGAGTGTTTTACCAAAATATTAAGACATTTCATCATTTTCATGGGTTTTTGGTAATTTGGGGGTCACATACTCTTTTCTTTATTTGCTTTCTAGTAGCAAATGTCATGTTCTGATTTTCAGGGGAGGGAGTAGGTTTAAATTCCTTCCCTTATCTATTGACCAGGATGTAATTCATTATGAAAATGCTCCTCAGGAACATTAGTATATATTGGACTTGCCAATAACACTATCTGACTTGTTGTCCATCATCTTCAAGATGCAGTCAGATGCAACTCTTAAAATGTTGTCATGTGACGTATTCCTTCCAGAACGTTGTCTTCCCAATGAACTCTCTGAACCTCTCTCTGTCTTGGGCGATGTGGCTTGCATTTTCTAGCGATGTATTCATGTTATCTTTAATGTCGTCAGTCCATCGTCTTCTTGGTCTGCCCCTTCTCCTCTTCCCAGGTACTCTTCCCTCCATTATTTGTCTTTCTAAACAGTTATGTCTCTTTATATGACCAAACAGGCGTAGTTTTCTTTTTGTTATTGTGTTTAGTAACCAACACTCTGGAATATTCAGTGTGTTTATAATATCTGAGTTTCTGATTTGATCCTTCCATGATATTCTAAGTATCTTTCTGTAGCATTTCAGCTCGAAGGCGTTGATCCTCTTTGCCGTTGTTTTACTTAGAGTCCATGTTTCACAGCCGTATGTTGCAACCGGAAAAATAAAAGTTTGTAACATTAGCACTTTCGTTTCTATTTTGTTATTTTTCCATATGTTTTTCAGCCGTGTTATTTTAAATATGCCATTGCCAATCCCTTCCTTATTTCTGCCATGCAGTCTCCTGCACCGTTGATGTTTGCTCCTAAGTATTCAAATTTATCCACACATTCTATCTCGGTATTGTCTATTCTGATTTTTGGTTGTTGTGTTGTTATATCTTTTGACATGATTTTTGTTTTCTGCGTGTTTAAATACAAATTTTGTGCATCGCTATATTTCTTTGTGTTCTTGATTAGTTGTTCCAATCCCTTTATATCGTTTGAAAGAAGCACTGTGTCGTCTGCGTAGCGTAGTTCCGGGATTAGGAATCCACCTATGTTTAAAGCGTGGTAGTCAGTGTTGTGTATGTCTTCTCTCACGTTCCTCATTATACTTTCAGCGTAGATGTTGAACAGGTATGGGGAGAGTGTGCACCATTGCCTTACTCCACTCTGTACCTCAAATCACTCTGAGAGATCGTCCTCTAACTTCACTGCAGCCTTTTTATCTTGGTAAAGTTCCTCTATTAGATGAATCAGATGTCTTGGGAAACCCATGCTTTTCATTATCTCCCATAGTTGCTGGTGTTGGACGCAGTCGAACGCTTTTGAGTAATCTATGAAACACATGTGCAGGTCAGTTGAAAATTCCCTACACTTTTCTATGATCAATCTCATGTTAAGAATGTGATCTCTTGTTCCTCTGCCTGATCTGAAACCAGCCTGTGTTTCGTTTATCTCCATCTCTAATTTCTGTTTGATTCTTTGCATTATGATGTTTCACATTATTTTACTTGCTTGACTTATAAGGGCTATAGTTAGGTAGTTAGAGCAAATCTGAAGGTCGCCTTTTTTAGGGAGGGGTATATATAATGATTTTTTCCATTCATCCGGCCAGAGGATGATCTTAAAATGAGACCGTTGAAATGGACAGATAAATCATGACAATACACAGTACCATGCATCAAAATTTCCACAATATTTTGATGAAATATGATAGGTGTCAAATTTCTTTACTCCCAGACATTGCTCGCTGTTAAATTTGGCTCTTACCCCACACAGAAGGATGAGATTTCAGGATGGACAAAATACAAAACCAGCCAAACTCCTCATGAATATTTTCCAAACGGCTTTGAAAAATGCTTCTAACAATGGAAGAACTGCTGGGAGAAGTGGGTTAACTAAGAAAGAGCTAATTGTGTTGAAAATTTGATTTCTAACATCATATGAAAGCTGTTTTTTTTTCCAATCCCAAGTTCAGATGCTTTATAATAAGACCAGATTCTCAATATTTCATATCATGCTCATTGAATCACTTAGAACGTATACATAGGTAATATAAATAAAACCTACAAACCAAATATTATATTTATACCTTGGTAAAAATTAGAAAAATAACATTATTATCCAAATTTTTACAAAGGTAAAAATATAACATTTGGTTTATAGATTTTATTTAAATTACCTATGTATACGTTCTAAGCGACACACACACACACACACACACATGTATGTGTGTGTTTGCGTGTATGTGTGAGAGAATGAGTGAGTGAGAGTGTGTGAGAGAGAGATTATTATTTCATAGGTGTGAGGAGGAATTATTGAATTTATTATATATTTTTAGATTTTTATATAATACATTTTTACACAGATTCTAGTTTTACAAGCTATGGCTGAGTGCTTTGCACAGGTTCCTGATGACATTATGGATTCCATTATAGTGGCAGATTTTGCTGATGCTACAACACAGATCAAAGGTTCATTTGTGCGCTGTTATCTAGTAGCAACAGGGAAACAACCTCTGTCTTTGCTTAACTACATGATCGATGCATCTTTCAACACAGACTATTGGTAATGCTTGCTATATCATTTGTTAAAAGTTTTTATTAATATGTTACACATAGTTTTAGTGTCATTCCCATCACTTTCTTTAAGTGGTCATGTCTGTTGGTATAGACAATCATTTGGGGATATATATATAAATGAAGTAACAAAATTACCCAATAGGGTATAATCATACACAATTGACAGATTGGAATACAATATAATCAACAGAAACAACAATGACATATAACAAATACACTGAAATCTAGCATAAAATAAAGATAATTGCTGATGAGTGTGTACATAAAACAGTTACAAGGATCAATGAAATATGGGAGTAGAGATTATAAAAAAAGTTGTGGGTAAATCAAACAAAATGGTGATTAATGTTCATACCATGTGGTTGTAAGACAAATGAGCCGATTTTCCAAAGACTGATGTTGCCGGTCACTGGAATAGCAATGTAACAGACCAATTACAGAAACATCAGTGCTGCCATGATATGAAAGGCTGTTGAAATGAATGGCCACTGTGGAGTTACAATGATTTGTGATATCTCTTAAATGTTCAGCTAATCTATCAGCCAAACATCTACCTGTTTCATCAATATACTTCATACCACAATGCTTACATATGATATAGAGTATATTAAATTATGGGACAAACATGAGAATAAGTCTTAGATCTTGAAATTATTTCTTAATTTTTGCATTTTTCATCTTATACTTTGGGTTTTAATCTCATCATTTCTGTCTGTCAATATCGAACACGTAATTCTGCACCTTATCTAAATGCTGTGCCAAAACCATGACTGGGGCAATGGCCTTTTGTATGGAAGGCATTGTCTAGGTTTTGGTTGTTTTTTTGCAGTTTTTTATATTGTTGTGTTGTCTTAGTTGGTTTTTGTTTCTTGATAAAAGTCCCAATAGGACAGACACATCGATAATTGTCTTTGTTCTATGTTTTATTGTTATTTCTGATTATTTTATATTGATAGTTAGTTATCTTCAGTAACCTGTGTACTTTACCTCTTATTTGTCTGGTTACTGCGGCACTTTCCATTTTGTCAGACATCCTCCAATATTTTGGTTATTTATATCCATCTTCTATATTTTCTTAAACTCTTGCTGGATTAACAGGATTTGGTCCAGAGAACAGAAGGCAATGTGTCATGATTTACAACTTAGCTGTGATTTCTGCCCCTTTCAGAATGACTAATCTGACTCAGCATGACTTGTGGATTCCTTTGATGGATCTCCATCACAACCAGTTCCCTGGTATGGTAATTGGGCATGCCTCTAGTGCATAGCTGGGCAACCTTTTTTAGTTTTGGTTGACAAGCCAGTTTGAGCTTGTCTTGCATGGTATGGAACCAAACAGATTTATTTTTAGTTATATGGGGCTGTAAGTATAAAATGTCAGAAATCCTTTCCTGAGATTTGGAACTTGTGCATACAGTACCTTTTTAGTTGAACCTGATGAACCAGAAAAATGATTTGATAAGTCAGATGTGGCTTGTGGGCCATATTTTTCCCACCCCTCTTCTAGTCACTGGAAAACTAATCCTAGCTGTGCTAACCCACTTCCGAGCAAAATACACTGCTTTATCAAGTTATGTCTAGTCAAAAGGGACTCAAGATTTCCCATTTGTGACAAGGAGGTGACAATTTGCATTGCACCAAGCTAGAAAGATTGTACTTCTCACTGTGTTACTTTATGTAATGTAATGTTATACCGGAAGTTTCAGTAAGGTGAAGTCTTGAAAAACGCCCAGTACATGAGGTGACACAGCCATAGTAAATGTAGCTCAGAATCCATGATAAAAGTTTACAGAATCATGCACCTGTGACTAGCAGAGATTGTGCAAGTGGTACATTGGGGTTGATTCTAACAATTGAGACTAGTAATACCTTGTCATCTATCTAGTCTCTATATAACTAAATGTCCATAATGAGCAGATTTAAATCCTATAGGTTCTGTGGGATGAAAAGTGATAAGATGTTTTTAAACGTAATGAGATGTTGTCTCCTTGAGATGTCTGTGTCATTTCTGAAGATATGGCTAATTGACCAGTAGAATCTGAATGTTGTTTCCTAAGTATGAAAAGCTGAAATAGATAACCAATTTTACTTGAGTAAGGTGAACAATTTTGAATAATTGACTATGCTATAGAAATTAAGAAAGTGTTTTGACATTTGCATCTTACTCAAGTTTAAAAAGACTGAATATCAATAGATCATATGGCCTTTTGCAGTGTCATTGATTCTAACCAATTCTCATTTTCCTTGGATTAAATTCTGTATAAAAATGTTCAACTCTTCATTTACACTTTAAGTTACAGAAAAATGGATTGAATACAACATTGGAATGTTGTCTTTATACATGAAACATGACATTAGATTGTTTGTATACAAGAAATATAATATTGTATTGTCTTTATACAAAGAACATGACAATGGAATGTTATTTTTATACAGGGAACATGGCATTGGAATGTATTTTTTGACTAACTGCTTGGCTACCTTCTCCAAAATTAAAAGAGAATCATCTGAGCTTCTGCTGTCACAGCAGTGGATACTAGAAATGCTAGGCCATACATGCAGTCTTGTAACTGGAGCAATGCCTTTGGCTGATACAGCTCCTTCTAGAAACAAGGTAGACATGTATTTTCATTGTAAAAAATGTATGTTCCTTCTTTATTTTTTACACTGGATACAAGTAGGTTTTACATAATTCTGTTATTATTATACTGGTAGTTGGTTCTCTTTCTTCACAGCCTAATATAGGGTGTCCATAAAATCACTGTGCACTCATTTACATTGCTGGTGAAAACATACCACATGAATTGTTAATATTTAGTGTGGATCTGTGTGTGATCAACAACACTACTGCTCATGTCAATCGCATATTGAGGAAAGTAGGACAGAAGTTATTTATATTCTTTGTTCAACAGTTAGTGTCATTCTTGGTCAATGAGTACACATTAACCTGTAGCAACCCGAAGTTGACAAATGTTAACAAATGTAATCTAGCGATAGAAACCCAATGTCGACAAATGTCTTCTTTGAGGTAGCCATTTGTAGTCATGGACAACAATCGTCCATGATTATTTCCCATCATGCTCTTATAGTAAGTATGTGCTAGAGTGATTGTCCCTTAATTTTCGGCAGCGATATAGCTATGCAGTCGCAATTTATTCTCCTTTTTGGCATTTGCAAGCTGAACTGTGTACACCTAACTTCGTGCTGTCATTTTTTTGAAATATTTCAATCTTTGAGAAATCAATCTTCACTGATGATTTTTACAGCTAGGCCTATGCATGACCTTGACACTGTAAGTTCTTTGTGTGCGTTTGTCCAGATTGTCGATGTTGGTTGTCCACAACATAACACTGACACGCACAAACAAACAACACCTCCAAGCCATATCCAACATCCACTTATCTCTATTGTCTCTGAATTTGAAATCAATAACTGAATAAATAAAAAAGTTATGTGAAAAAAGCAGGTGCAGAAAAACCAGAAGTCCTAAAAAATTGCTGGTTGCTAGAGGAAGTATGCATTATTTTTCTCTGGGTTTCAGCAAGTTAACAATGCAGCTACAGCACTCTGTTGAGTGATGCCGTACACCAGACAATGGAATTACACAATTTTTAATGATAGAAATTTGAGCACAAATATTTATTTTTAAATTCAGTATACAGCAACTTTTTAGAAACCCTGTATTACCCTCTAAACATATTTTTGCTGAAACACATTCCAGTGTGTAAATATTTCAACACATTTTTTTTTCACAAAAAGCTGAAGATAGATAAAGGATTTTACACCAATTGAAAATTAATGTCAAAAGGCAAATTAAATGATTTACCAAATGTAACCTACACTTGTAATGTAACCCAAAGATCAAAATGAAAGTCAAGTAACAAATTATAAATAATATATTTTTATATCAACACTATGCTTCACTTTTCGAGTATCTTTTTTCAAAATTTAGTCATTTGTATTGATCTGAGAGGAGTGGTAGCCTTGTTGATTGTGAGCTTGCTTGTTGTAAATATCAACACATAAAAGCAAGTGGAAAAAAAAATGTCCATGATCCACTTGGGACCAGACAATAGACTCTGCATATAGTTGTCTCTTTCCAATGCTTGTTTAATCTGTCAGTTTACTTTCACTCTTCAGATATGAAACCAGTATGACTGGAACTGTTATATTTTGGATCAAAACACTTTTAAAAGTTTCAAAGACATAGAGGATTGACTTCATTGTAATAACATTTTCCCATATGCATTATTTCTCTTTTAATAAAGCCACTTGCCAAAAGTAGCACTGATAGAATGTAACTCTATAGCTTCAAGCAAAAATTTCCTCTGATCTTGAAAAAATGCACTTGCAAACATGACGAATACATCCCAGTATCATGCCTCTTGAATACAAGGCAAAAAAATTAACCGCTAGGTTGCGGTGTTGTGGAGATCCCAATAATTTAATATTCATATACCAAAAACTCCTGAGGAATGGTTTGAGCCTAGAGTGAGTTCTTCCAAGAGATACGCTCAGCAATTGGCTTGATGGTAGAGTGAAATCATCAATCCTCTTAAGAAGTGAGAAAACGTAGTGACTGTATGTTAAACAATTGTGAATAATTATTTTTTTATCTGTATTAGTAATTATATGATCTACAAGTATAGAGTTCTATTTGTATTAGTAAAAAAGTAAGTAAAGTAACCCATAGCATTTATTAATGCCGTAGGGGTGTGAGATGTTAGCGATCTCACATTTCACAGGCTCTGCAAATGAGGGCGGTAGCCATCTCCTCTCCCTCGCAGTCTTTACTTCCCAGATTAATCCGGTACCCATTTAAGGCTGGGTCGACCTGGGAGCCGTTGCGATCTGAAAACATTTCCGCCTCAACTGGGGTCTATTTGTATTAGTAATTATTGGATCTAAAGTATAGACTTATATTTGTATTAGTAATTATTGGATCTAAAGTATAGACTTATATTTGTATTAGTAATTATTGGATCTACAAGTATATACCTCTATCATCATCATCATCAAGTGCCATCTCCACAATGAAGGTTGACTACAACCGAACTCCAACATCCACTGTCTCTTGTTTTGGTGGTGCACTCTGCTAGACTGTAGCCTGTCCATCTTGTGATGTTATTCTCCCACTTGTATCTCTGCCTACCTCTTGCTCGCTTTCCTTTGACTTTACCCTTAAGTAAGGTCTTCAGCAAGGTGTCATGTCTTTTAGTGTGTCCAAAATATTTTATTTGACTGATCTTTATTTCTCTTAATAATCTTTTCTGCATTTTAAGTGTTGTTGGAACCTCTTTGTTTTCTTCTCTTTCCTTGATGTTCTCCCTATTCTTCTATATATCCACATCTCAAAGGCATCAATTATGTATTCAGATTGTTTAGTGTCCATGTTTCTGAGCCATATATTAATATAACATAGATGTAGAATTTTATAATTTTCATTTTTAACTTGTTTGTAATTTATTTAGATGTTAATATTTTCCTCATGTCATTGAAGGTACTTTTAGCCATTCCTGTTCTCCTTTTAACTTCTGTTTCACATCTGCTGTCATTTGTGATTATGTCTCCAAGATATTGATAGTGTTTTACTAGTAGTATAGAGTTGCATTGTATGTTTATCAATCACAAGCCTGTAGAGAGTGGAAGGTGAATAGAGTTGAGTTGTATGTTTAACAATCACAAGCCCGTAGAGAGTGTAGGGGGTATTACACAAGAAGTGAAAGTATGGAGTCTCTGAACATTGCCCATTGTTCATTTACACTAGTTATTTTGGTTATTGCATTGAACGCTTACTAACCAGATAATCACAAAGTGTAGTGGCCAGACAATTTAATATGGTTAGAAGAACCTTTAGTCGTCTTTAGAGGATATTTCAATAAACTGACCTAGTGGCAGACCGGCCATGCAGTGGAAGACCCAGAATCACAATGCTTACTGTAGACCACTTCATATGACTGTGTCACCCAGGAATCGATTTGCATCTGCATTCTCCACAGTCCTTCAATGCCAGCAGCTCATCGAATTTAAGATTAACTGGTCCGGAACCTCGTGCTGGTCTTTGGGCTAGAAGACCCTACAGAGGCCCTGTTCTTTTGGACCGGCATCACCAGAACCAACTGCAGTGGATGAACCAGCATCATCAATGGATCATTGGGAATGACTGGAGACTGGTTAGGTTTAGTGATGAATCTTTTTTTTTTTTCCCAGCGACACGATAGATGGAGAAGAGTTCGCTGCAGAGTCGGTGAGCGCTATGCCTAGAACAATGTTGATGAGTTTCCTCCACATGGCGGTGGAGGTGTACTGATGTGGGGGACAATAACCATGGGAAGAAGTGACTGGTGCAAATTGAATGCTGAACAATATGTTGCTAAAATTGTTCTTCCTCACGTCCTTACAATTTTGGCTGCGCCAGGGTCGATTTTTCAGCAGGATAACACTTGACCTCATGTGGCACAACTCACACTTAGTTCCTCACTGACAACAATGTCCAAACCATTCCATGGCCAGCCATGTCATCAAACATGAACCCCATAAAACACTTATGGGATGAACTTGACAGATGACTCCGCAAGCAAGAAGTGGTTCCAGTCAGTCTCCAACAGTTATCTCTTGCACTGCGGGAATAGTGGGCAGCCATCCCACAACAACAGATTCAATGGCTAATCAGAGCCATGTCATGGAGATGTTGTTCTTTGATAGAGACCAGTGGAGGCCATACATATTACTGAAACAGAGACCTCAGTCGCAAAGAATAAAAGTCCAAACAACATTTAATGAGCATCATTTCATTGTTAAAATCTGAAAGGTTCTTCATGTCAGGTTGAAACATTAATTCCGTAAAATAAAGTTTTGATACACGTTTAAAGGTTGGTGTCCTTTAGCACTGGAATAATGTTGCATTTCTTTTCTTGAACAGTATATATGATCTATATTAATATATATTAATAGTATATATTAATCTCTTCTTTCTATAAATATTTATATAATTACTGTATATACATTTTAAAATCAATTTAGCCTACTTATACTTCTTAGGTTATCAGATATGTAATAAATGTGGTCACCTGCACCATTTTGACTTTGACCTACCCTGCCAACACTGATAGTGACCTTTGGGGGTTTGGCTCTCATTTGTTTGTGAGCAAATTTGATAGCACTCATTTGACAAGCATTGTGAAAGACACATCTGAGACCTATTTGGTACCAAGTCTGGAAATGATGTATTCAAACATTGGTGTGTACCTGCCCGGAGCTGTATCTATTCTGTTTAAGAAACCATGGAATACTGTCATACCAAAGGTAGGCTACAATCCTTTTTTTTCATGCATGAATATCATTAACAGAGGTATTGAATATATTGTTTGTATAGTTACCAAAATGCCAGAGAAAATATGACAGTCAGATAGTGACCCATAGTAACACAAATGTGAAAGTAGACAGTGTCAATATGTATTACAAAAACCTACAACTAGTAATAAAAGGTGATGGAAACATAAATAGCAACAAGAATAAAGATGAAAACAGTTGACATTTTGATCAAAGACCTTCATTGGAATAAACATAATAACAAAACAGAATAATACAGAAAAATAGTTAATTTACAAACATGTTTATAAGTGTATGGTGAAATGGCCACTTGAGGACAGATGTATAATTACATATTGTAATTGGATGTCTTAACATACTTATGGCTTCTCTAGTCATCACAAGTCAAGAAATGTAATAACATTTCTGTTTTATGAGTGCAACTGTTTCTGCTCTAAAGTTAGAGGAGTATTTCCTGGTTGGAAAAGCTTTTGATATTGTCTTCCCATCTTTGAGTCTTAAAAAAATTCCACCTTCTCCATTCCTTACTGCTCCTTCTGCCGATCCATCTGTGTAGACATGTGTCCATTCCTTGGGATTGTATTTTATTTCTATCATCTCTAGTGTCAATGCTTTTAGTTGAGGTGGAGTCTGGTATTCCTTATTAATTATTCCAGGAACCTGGCACTTTGCTGATGATATTGATCTTAGAGCTGTGTCAGAACAAGAACTAAAGAATTAACAGCAAAATTGGAAAAAAATTACTAGCAGGTACGATATGGAAATCAACACCGAAAAGAAAATTATTTTTATTAACATCAGAGACATAGAGGCACAAACCAGAATTATCATGAAAGAGTATAAACTCAACACTTAAAAATACCTCAGATATATCCTGTATATGCAATCATGGAGAATACACAGCAGAATTAAAGATAAGTCTGGAGATGGCTTTAGCTTCTATGTCCAGATCAAACTACATTTGAAAAAGCACCATCAGTGTGATAGTGAAATTGAAACTCACTAGTGCTTTCTATTATGATATATGGTTGAGAGTTGAACACTCACTGAAGACACAGAGAGACGATTACAGGTCTTCGAATACAAATGTTACAGATGAATTATACGAATCTCCCATAAAGAGCATAAAACAAATATGTTTGTAAGACAAAATGTATGTGTAAGAAATAAAATAGAGATGTATATGGGTTCACAAGAACCACTACTTTCAATAGTGAAGTGATGAAAACTTGCATGGTTTGGACATGTGTGCCAACATGATTTCTTGTCAAAAATGGTACTACGGGGAATGGTCAAAGGTTGAAGATGCAGAAGGGGACAAAGAAAAACATGAACAAACAACATCAAGGACTGGGCAGAACACAATGTTTCCTACTATTCAGCATCATTAAAGATAGAAATTTCTGGAGAACTGTTTGTTGATGCATCCAATGTGGTACCCCTTGCACCTGATGGGCTATGGGTTTATAGATAGAGATAGACAGAAACTGTACATCAGTGTTTCAACCTTTTTTGGAAAGAGTTAACTTTGAAATAAATGTACAGATGACGGATTTTGCCTTAATAAGCTTGATCTCATTGCCTTGTAATAGAAAATTAATATCATTGAATTTTGTAAATAACCCTAAAATGATAACGTCAGACCTAATCTCTTTAAGTTCAGTACTGAGGGAAAGAAGCTTGCCTTAAAAAAACTGTACAGCAGTATCAAAAAGGTTATTCAAACGTCTCAAGCAGTTACCTTTTGAAAGCCAATGAACTTAAGCATGTAGCAACAGACGTTCAAAATCTGCATCATTTTCAAAACAGAGCTGTCTGAATAACCTGTTGTTAAGAGCATTAGTTTTAATCTTATTGATTGTATTAATGACAGTGTTTAGTGACTTGTTCAGTCGAATGCTAAGATTCTTTGCATTTGCAACAAGGTGTTAATAATGAATGACACAGTGAATAGCAAAGATATTTGAAACTTCTTGGATCCATATTCGAGCTAAGTATATTGATAATAATGAACTGCTGTGTTGGATTCTTTGGATTCATTGGTTAAATGTGAATGCCACAGTTAAACGGTGGTTCTTCAATTTCATTGACGAAAACCATTGCAACCTCGTTAGATGTTGGTTCATTATAGTGACGTTGATCAGATTTACGATCATGCTTGAAGATCAAGTTTACTATTGGGATTTCTCTTCCAGTTTTAGCAGCATTCTGAATCTCTCTTGTTCATATATCACACATTAACTGATACGACTGTGCTAGTCTATTGTATTGTCAAAAACCTCAATCAATTTTTCATCAAAAATTTATCTTTCGCTTTAGGATTTGCTGCATGTGCTTGTCGAATATCTGTTGCTTCAATACTGTCCAAAACATACAACTGAGCAAACTGTGAAACTTTGTTGTATGGCAGTTGTATATGAGAAGTTCGATGATAAGTTTGTCCATGAACTTTTAAAACATATGGACCTCGACCGTGACAATCTGTAATTTTTGCTCTATTGGCGCACAAAAAAATGCTATTATAAGAGTGAATATTCTTGCATAAATGTGTGTATTTAGGGTGTGTATTATCAAAGAGCATCAAGCGCAGGAACTTTGGATACAGAATTGAGTCTAGAAAATTGTCTAATTTTCGAATTGGGTACACTCAAGCCTTTTGGACTCAATTCCGACCACTCTTATGTTTAGTAATGGGTTGGTGTGGTCTTTGTCTTTATTCTTTTTGTTCCGTCATTTACTCATCTTTTTGTTCGTTTCATTTCCACATATATTTACGTTTTTATGTACTTTCTGACCTTCCGGCATATCATTTCCATATTTCTGTTGGACGTTGTGATAATTTTTCTATTCGTCATCTTTTAATGTTTGTTTGTGTCTTGATAAAGACCTTTTGGTTGAAACGTTGAATGTGATTTGTGTATTGTAATTTTTATGATTTCTTGTGTGCTCATCATTGCCCATCATTACCCACTAGTTTTAGATATAGTCTGTCGTGTCCCATTGAGACTAAATATAAACCTGTGTTTTACGTAAGTCTAATTGTTGTTACGTTTCACGCAGTTACCTTGTATTGATTGTTATATTGAAACTCCATAATGCTTCAATATTTTCTGAGACAACTCTCAATCTAAACTGTAAAGTGCTTTTTTCATAGTTGACAACACTCAATATCAGTACCAGCTGTTGTTCTGGCCCATCGTGCTTGGAATGTTCTGTTCCATGCCTGCTTATTAATCCACTATAAAATGAGATTATATAACAGCAAATAATGCTTGTCAGATATGAAGATGCTATGACTTATTATTTTGATTTGTTTCTTGTTTTTTTAATGCAATCAAATCCCATAAATAACAATTTGATCTGGACCAATTAAGTATTTATATAATATAAATCTGCTATAAATATTATAAACAAAAAACGGTACTTCCCTTAAGTGGTCACACACATTTAACAAAATAAATTGTAATGTGAAATTAAATATAGTACAACCAAAGGGAAAAGGAGAATAATTAAGAATAAAAATGCAACCTATGGAAGCAATCAATTCAGAAATAGATCAATCCGACTACTATGTTGTTATTTATATAATACTAAAAGCAATACCTGGGGTGAGAATAAGAATATATTAGTATTACAAAATATGTCAGTAGCGATATGATAACACATGACCATTACACATAGCCTACATGATGTAATAAAGTTATTTAACTGATATGTTTTTAAAAAAACTACAGACACAAATATTTGTCTTACCAACATTTCCCAAGATGCAGCAGATTTTATATTTAATAGGCCTAACAAAACACATAGTCCATTACTGAAAGGCACCAAAATATGAACTGTGTAGAATTTAATTTGTTAATAATTTGATATTTCGATCTTTCAGAAATTGCCAATGAAATAAAAATTTAGAAGTTACCATACAGTAGACATATGTGATTTGAAGGAATACATTTAAAATAACATACACAAAAAATAGACATGAATTATTCTTCACATGTGCCAAAGACTTTCATCTGTGTAGGCCTAAGTTTCTAAAAATTGAAGAAAAACAAATTAACCAACATCTCTGAGATTGAACACATAACGCTAAACTCCTCATAACCACCAAACAAAACATTTATAGCATTCTATCACAGAAACACTACAGTTCTTACTGTAAAAATTTGAGCTTTATATAATTATGGATGTTGTAATCTTGACAAGCATCACTTTGAGTAGGGTGAGATGTTGGCTGCGATAATAAATCGATTTTAAGGCAGATATGAAAAGTTTTATTTATTTGCATCATTATAAAAATGGAAGAAAGGCAAGGAAAAGGAATAGTGAACCTGTTAAAATATAGTAAACATTGACTGATATGAAAAAATAGTATTTCCAACAGTATTATTTATTTACATTTGTTTGACATTTGTGCAGTGGCATTGATAAAAGGTTAACTAATCATAGCAATTGTTAGCTTTGCCAGACCACAAGAGAACTTTTAAGATTTTCAGCAAGCACCAGTGCTCTCCATTTGAATTAAAACAATAATTGTACCAAATTTTGTCTATTAAAAGATATAGGAGCCTATAACAAATAATAAAAACACAGAGTTACAGAGTTGTTCATTTATATATATATATATATTATTATGTTAGAGGCAATACCCGGCATTGTCCGTGTGAGAATTTTAAAAAAAGGTTTACTATAGCAAACATTTTCCAACATTCAGCAGGTTTTATAATTAATTGGTCTAAAAGAACACATATACCATTACTGAAGAATGCCAAGATAACCTGTGTAGAATTTCATTTATTAATTCGATTTTCTGACCTTTCAGAAGTCACAGAAATTACCAATGAAAAATTCCAGATATGCCCCTACCAAACATACAGTAGGCCTCTGTGATTTGAAGGAATACATTTAAAATAACAAACAAAAAAGAATGGATGCAAATTATTCTTCAAATGTGCCAAAGACTTTAATCTGTGTAGGCCTAAGTTTCTTACAATTGATGACAAAAAAAAAAATTAAACCAACTATTTTTTAATATAAATATACACATTTGTGTGCCTGCTTGATAGAAAAGTACTCAATAAAAATTTATAAAATTGTGGATTTTGAAATGGAAAATGTGTTTAAATTGTATGATTCTGATGTATATTTATTCATTAATTTAGTAATATTGTGATAAAAAAAAGTTGCATTGTGTTCTATTTTCTGTAACAGTTTTTTGACTGGCTGATGACTTTACTGCAGTTGAATGAAGCAAGCCATGAGGATTTACACATACTTCATGGTAAGTATTGTGTTAAACACTCTTTACATAAGGAGTGGACCAAATTAATCCCACAGTGATTTAATAGTTAGTTAGTTAGTTAGTCGTCGGATCATCATCACTGCAAACTGGACACATCCATAGTTGCTCCGATCTCTCCTTGAGTGTATCCGCCATCACACTTCTGCTGACAGTACCGGTCCTATGCTGGTTGACCATCATTCTTCTGCGCCCTCCAAAATGTTCACCTCTAGCAACACCACATCTCAATCCCTGATCTTTAATCCTAGCCATTGAAAAGGAATCATCATCCACATTCGTCTCACTCTCGCGTGTTATATATCTTAAGGAGTTCAAAACGTCAGCGTGATCCATTGCCCCATTGCCCTTTTCCACAATCGCACACGATGCCAGTTGATCCGCTCTTTCATTGCCTCGAACGCCCACATGTCCCGGCACGAAAATAAATGTAACCGCCTTCAAGCTCGCATTTCTCAAGGCCTCAATCCACTGTTCGCGAACGAGACCCACTTGTACCTTCTTAATCATACTCATAGAGTCACTCAAGATGCAGACCTGCGTTACTTTCTGTGTGCGTAGCCACTCAAATGCCTTGGTCACCGCCATAGTCTCCATGGTCATACTACTCGTAGTGACCGCAAAGGCACCACTTTCCTCCTTGATCGTTTTACCTGCGCACTGAGCTGTAAAGGCCCAAGCACTGCGAACATGCCTAATTACAGATCCATCAGTGTATATAATCACATCCCCCTCTTTGGTATTCTCACTGATTAAAGCCTGCACTTCTTTCTCCACAGCTGTGGGACACCATTCTCTGCATTCCCTGCTAAGTGATATTACTACTCTCAAACAAGTTTCGAAATCTGTGGGTAGACCTATCCATTCCGCACCAACTGCCACATCCTGTAATCGGCACACGCTTTGTATTACATCTTCAGCACGTCCCATCCACGACCTTCCTCTCTTGAGTCTGCTGCCTTTAACTTTCTGTATTTCGGAATGCAACGGGTGTTCCTTATCTGCATGTATTTGAAGGTACGCCCGTGCACGGCAATACTGTAATCTATGCTCAGCTGTTGGGCAGTCAAGTAGGTATCACATAGCTCTTGTCGATGTGTCTCTTGTGCATCCCAGAATGATACGCATTGCTGCATTCTGGACTCTATCCAGTCTTTCGATCTGAGTTTGGCTAAGAGTCAGAATTGCCAGTGCATATTCCACCACAGCCACTACCAAACCCTGGTACAAAAGAAATAACAATCTTTGCTCACATTGCGCAGCAGCCATAACCTTCATTGCTGCTAAGCCTTTGCCTGCCCTTATGATAATGTGGTCAACATGTTCCCTTCTTCTTCTTCTTCTTTCGTTCACTTGAAACATGTCTATATCTGCAATTCTGTCTCCTTAATAAAACTCACTGTCTTTTGTAGTTCATACAGTGTCCCATAGAGCTTTGATTCCAGTGTTGTTTCCTCTGGCCAATATGTCTGCCTCAGCGTTTCATGCTCAGAACACTCTTGAAGTATATGTTTGGCACTCTGTACTGCCTGTCCACATGTACACATGGCCGTGTTGCCAATCTTGAACTTTGTATACATGTGACTGCGGAGTCGGTTGTGTCCTGTTCTGAGACGTAGAATTATAACTTGTTCTGATCTGTTCATAATGTGATAGTCATCTTGTGTTGGTGTTTGTGGCTTTCTTATTGACTTGATCATCTGTTTTTTCTGATGGTAGGTGATTGGTATATCTGGTTGGTCTTCGGCAGCACCTTCCTTAGCCAGTTGGTCTGCTTTTTCATTTCCTGGTATTCCACAGTGAGAGGGTATCCACTGCATGGTTACCCTATACTGGTAAGACAATTCGCTAAGTAGTTTTTTCAAGTCTGTTAGTTTTCCAGACTGGAGAGCTTGAAGCACTGACCTTGCATCTGTCAGGAATACCACAGGCTGTAGGTCAGAGTTGGAGTTCAGCAGTTTTTTAGCTGCCACAGTAATTGCCTGGATTTCTGCATCATAATTATTGCAGAATTTTCCTGTCGGTGTTCTGATTGTATCTCTAGGCTTGTGTGGATATTCTATATATACACCTGCACCTCCATTCCTCACAGCATTCTGTGCTGACCCATCTGTGTATACTCTGACCCATATATCTTGTGGATATTCCTCGTCCAGGAAACTGAGGGTGACTGTCCTCCGCTGCACACTGTTCTGTTCGTCCTCGCTTAGTATTCCTTTCACATGGGTCTGAATGTATATTGGCATTCCATGCCTTTCACTCCATGGGGTTTGTTCTGGTACAGACCTTAAGGGGCTGTCAACTTCAGGTAGGTCTGTAAGTTGTCTACGGAGTCGTTTAGCTTGATGGATAAAGCTGCTTCTTTTCAGTCGCCCCATTGCTAGGTTTTGGAATCTTTCCTTCATTGGATGACTTGGCATACACTGAAACTTTTCCGCTTGAATTATTACTTTTGTGTCTCTGCGTTCGCCAAGTGTTTGCATTCTTCCCATTTTCTGCATCTCTGCTATGGGTGTTGATTTCATTGCTCCCAACATTATTCTAAGTGCCTGGTTTTGCACTTTATCTAGATCTTGTAATGTGGTGTTTGATGCAGGACACCACGCAGCTGAACCATATTCCAGGTGTGGTCTTATGCCTTGCTGGTAAACTTTACTGAGTATATTCCCACTGGCTCCCCATGTGGTTCCACTTAGTTTTCTCAGGATAGCTAACTTCCTCCTGGCTTTTGTTGTTGCTTTGTTTATGTGCTGCTTCCATGTCAGCTTATCATCAAAAGTAACTCCGAGGTATGTTGGTTGTTTGTCTTCTTTCAAGAGCTCTCCGTCTATCTTGATATGACCGGCTTTTTGTTTTGGTGAGAGGGTAAAGAGTGTAGTGCTGCACTTATCTGTGTTAATGCTGACACACCATCTATTTGCCCATAAGGTTAGGGCATCGATAGCTCTTTGTATTTGTTTAGTGGCCACTGTCGCATGTTCTTCCGTGCACCAGATCACCAGGTCGTCAGCATACATTGCCACTTTGATCCCGTGTGGTAGTTCAGCAACTAGGTCATTGATGTAAACCAAGAAAAGTGTGGGTGACAGGACTCCTCCCTGGGGGACTCCATGACGCAGTAGGACTTTCTTGCTTTTGCGACCATCTAATTGTACCCTGGCTCTTCTATTATGCAGGTATGCTTTTACCCATTTGTACATTCTTGAGCTAACCCTGCAATTTCGCAATTTCTTTAGGAGCCCTTCTTTCCAGACCTTATCAAATGCTTTCCTAAGGTCTATCCATGCTGCAAGTACCAGTTTCTTATCTTGGAAGGCATCCTCAATCTCTTGGGAGAGGTAGGTTGCCTGATCTTCAGTAGAGTAGCACTGTCTGAAACCTGCTTGCTGTGATACCAGAAGGTTTTCACTTTCAAGGTACCACTGCATCCTAAGATTGATAATGCGTTCCATTGTTTTGCATAAACAGCTTGTGAGGCTGATGGGCCTGTAGTTGGAGACTGTGTTGCCATCTTTTCCTGATTTGAGGAGTGGTATCATTATTGCTTCTCTCCACACCTGTGGTACATTACCTGTGGACCAGCTTGTGTTAAAGATCTGCAGTAGCTTTGCTCTTGCTGCACTTCCCAGGTTTCTAATCATTTCATTGGACACTCCATCAGCTCCAGGGGACTTTTTCATTTTCAATTTGGATATTGCATGCTCCAGTTCTCTCATTGTGATTGGTGCCTCCATGACTTCAGGTATAGGTTCGTCTTGTCCAATGTTTTGCTGGTTCGCTCGAACCTCCTGTTGTTTGTCTGGGCTGACTTTGATGTTATTGTCTTCTGCAAAGGAATCTGCAAAATAATCAGCTGCATGTTTACCTGTTAAAATGTTTTTATCTTTATAAAGTGTGATCCTGGTATTTCTCCCTGTACCTTCATCATTTAGTTGTTTTACAAGTTTCCATAATTTCCTAGTATCTCTTTCTAGGTTCAGCGACTCTGTTTTTTCTTTCCAGCTGTTCCGTCTGGCTTGTAACTTGGCTCTTTGAAATTTAGCCTTTGTTTGCTGATATTTGTTGTGATGTTCTTGGCTAGGTCTGTTCTCAGCCTGCTTTCTAGATGTTTCCATCTCATTTTGCAGCTTTTCCAGTTCATCATTCCAGTAGGGTTTGTAGTTTTTGCGTGCCCCCCTGGGTATGGTTTTACTAGCAGCATGTAGTATACATCTATTAAATTCACTCACTGCTCTATTGATGTCTTTGTCCAAGTTCATGTCCTTAGCTAGAACACTGGTTAAATGCTGGTACATTTTCCAGTCTGCCCTCTTATAGTTCCACCTAGTGAGCGTGCTGCTGTCCTTGGTATATTCATTGTGAATTTCCAGAAATACTGGTCTGTGGTCACTACCCCCAAGCTGCTTTCCAACGACACGTGTGATGTTCCATTCCAGGCCTGGTGAGTAGAATGCCAGGTCTGGTGTAGAGGTGGTGTGCCATGCTCTCGAGTAGAAGGTTGGTGAGTCAGCTGGCTGGTTAATAAGAATGAGATTATTTTCATCCTGCCAGCTCTCAAGTTCCTCACCTCTCTTGTCGATATGATCGTAGCCCCAGCTTTGAGAGTGGCTGTTGAAGTCACCACACACCATAAGCCTTTCTTTATCTGGAATTGTGTCTAGTGCCAATGGTTTATCATTTGGGCAGTAGTAGTTCAGGAGATGGAATTCTGCACTGTCTGTTTTTATGTGGAGCATCTGGTATTCTGCCCCGTCCATGTATACTTCCAGCTGACATGCGCTGATATTGTTTTTAACTAGTGTCAGAATTCCACCCTTTCGCCTGTCTTTTCGGTCAGATCGGTAGCACTGGTAGCCTCTGATTTTGAAGGCTATGTCGCTGCTGAGGTGTGTTTCTTGGATACAGCAAATATTAACTTGTTCTTCACTGAGGACATTTTCAAGTTCCAATTTTTTGCTGTATCCATCTCTTTTACTGTTGACACCCTCAGCATTCCAGTGCATTATTTTTATTGGTCGTCTGTTTGTTTGGCCAGTAGCTCTATTCCCTTGCCTCCTGGCTCCTCGGGGCAATTGAGAAGGACTTCCAGTAACTGAGGTTGGGCCCTTTCGAGGTATAGGGCCCGGCACCGTCCCTGCCTGAACGTCCGCCACAGGGCAGGCACCATAACATTTATTAGATGCAGACATGTTTCCATTGTGTTTTATGCGTGGCAACCTGATTATCTGTGCGCCTTTTGGCTGGTTGCCTCCGTCTTCAGCACTCTGCTTACTTGGGCCGGACTATGGTCCTGCTCGAGTGGGAGTGCCCGACCAGTCTTAGTTTCCAGCCTCTGATGGCTGAACTAAGCCCCATCACCACTTCAAGGTTCTGGCCTCGATGGGGTACATGTTCCCTGAAACTCAGGCTTCTGTCAAAAAACACACCCAGATATCTCATTGTGCTAGTTCTTTCTAAACTTTTCCCGGACAACGAAACTTGTGGCATGGGTGTCTTTACCATGTGATTGTTCAAGGAAAACCACGTCACGAATGCCTTAGACGGATTAACCACTGCTCCCGTATCTCGACACCAATTTGTCAGTCTGTCCAGCTCCTTCTGTAGTTCCATGACGCACTCTTCTCGATTTCTGCCCTGTCTATACACCAGGATATCATCGGCATATGACATCGTTCTGCCAACACAGTGATTTAATGGTATTATGAATCCCACTGCTTAGTGTTTTATGAATAACCAAAATATCGGAGGATGTCTGACAAAATGAGAAGTGCAGCAGTAACCAGACAAATAAAAGGTGAATCCTAATTAAAGTAAACAGATTACTGTGAATACCTAACTATTGATATAAAACAATAATAAATAACTATAAAACATAGAACAAGGACAATTATCCACATATCAGTCAAATCTGGACCTTTCTCAAGAAACAAATAACGGTTAAGAAATCACAACCATAAAAATTGATAACCAAGATGACTGGGACAATGTCTTCCTCACCAAAAAACATTGCCCAGTTTCGATGCTAACGCATGTCTTTAACAATAAGCCTTTACAGTTTGAATTTACAGTGCCAGTGTAAGTCACCTTCTTTGATAGAAAGAATTAAATGAGGTGCATTGATGAATAATTCCTATCTGCATATATTTATCATGATTGGCCATAATGCCATTCAGTAAGGTTGAGAAGACTTTTATGGCATGAGTGGCAGTTATGTTAAGATCAGCATCGTATGTGATATTCGCTCCAAAATAAATGATCAAATTCAGCACCTACCCAGAGGCAGAATCACAAAAACCAAATGTCTATATGTGATATTTATCTGGCTTGCTTGCATTATACTGTATTGCATGATAATGACCCTTGTATCCAATCATCATCTCATCCACAGAAAAGTTTTCATATGGGTTGTATGCAGACTTGTACTGTGCGATTAGGTCATTCACAAATGGCTCAATTTTTTCATTGCCTTGTGCATCTGGTTCTGATGCATGCAAAATTGTCTGGTATAATAGTTGAGATATTGCCCGAGAAAACAAAACATGAACCATGGCAACAATTGATTGTGAACTGTGGTCCAGTAATCCTTTAGTTCATGTTTTTAAATGAATTTCATTGCAATTATAACTGCAAGAAAGTTCAAAAACTCTGGTCAGCATTTGCCATTCAGAAAATGTAGATATCTTTGTCATTGGTATGTTCTTTTTTATTATCTCCTCTGCATATGCATATGCATTTATATTTGCTATCAGATGTCAATAATGTCAGTTGTCAGCAGTGTAAACAAACAGTCCAGTGTTGATGAATTTTCATTCAACGGTGTTTGGACCAGATGCAGTCGATCTAATTAAAGATGACCCTATAGACACATTCTCATTCTGCTGGAGTTCTTTCCACTGAATATCAATATCATCATTAGACCTATTGTCTGTAAGAGCAAAAGTATCATTGCTGTCACTGTCTGATTCATCAAACAGCAACAGTATGCACAGGTCTAGATTTTTTAGTCATTTTTCCTTTGCCCTTGCCATTAGTAGGTATATTCATTTCTGACTTGTAACAGGTTCAGGATGGTATTCTATGTCAGAATCGACCAATTCATCACTTGAATTAGGCCTAGTATCTTCAGCTATCAAACTCTCCAAAATAATAATGCCCTGATCTTTGCTGAATCATTGAGCTCTTTACTAGTTGAAGATGTAGCCATTTTACTAATTTTAGAAGAGCTGAACCTACCTTCTTTGAATTTAAATTTAAAATAAATATGTCACTCACGTCAAATCACACAGTATCACGTTAGTTTTCGTTTCATTAGCTAAATTTTAAACATTTAAATAAGTTAACACTAATTAATTTGCGATCAAAATAAAGCAAATTTAGACAGCATATCTGCAATAATGAATTATCGTTGATGCGTCCACAATCAGTTGTGTCTGCAATGATTTATTGAGTTTACATACACAAAGAGTGAATTATTTAAAATAATTGAGGATTTTGAAAAGTGTTCCTATGTAGGGAAATTTGTTATAAAAGAATGTGCTTTAGAGGGATTCTACTGTATCATCAAGTCTCTAACACTTTGATCATTTATTTCATTATTTTTTTTATTACTTTAGAACCAAGAGTCATATAATGATGTGCATGTGTCATTGATTGAGCATACTTTCAAGTTTTATATATATTTTCGTTAGTGCTTGCATATGTATGTGTGCACAAAACATATCTTTGCCACTACAAAATCAATCTATATTATCTTGTTGAGGTTATAGTTATTTAACTATTTTACTTATCTTCCTCAGCTGCTCTATTTATACTCAGACATGGTCAAGAAATGAGGCAGGCTTCAGTGTGGACAAAAGCTGTCATGATTCTTGATAAATAATTCTCCTATTGACTGTATTGACTATTAAAACTTGTCAGTTATTATGGTTATCTTAAGAATGTTAGTCAATTTTAAATATCTTTAATGTTCTTTTAAGTGTTTTTTTGCTCAAAATTCAGCTGAAACTCTTGCTGCCTGATAATATTCCTACTAATTTTCAGCAGGATATAGTTCAGAGAGCAGATAAGCATTGTGTTGACATTTAGTTTGCATCACTTACACAACACATCCATCTACAGCAGCAATAACCAATACATTAAGTGTTTTTACCAACTGCACTCAATAGTAGATGGCTGTAGCCATATTGCATGGATTGGGTGGATATGGGTTGCAACATGCTATTGGCATCGGTCGTGCAATCACAGAGTTTATTTTTGACGGAAATTATGTAACAATTGATTTGGAGAGGTTTCATTTTGACAGATTTATAAAAGGGAACCAGTAAAAGAGGAGATGAATCTTCATTATAGCAGATAGTTTTAATTCTGTATCTCCGCCAAGGTTTTTTTTTAAGAAAAAGTAATGTTATATTTAGAATTCATCATAAGAATTGAAGATTTATTGACACACAGTTCTGTGAGTGTCTCTGCCAAGATTTTTTAAGTATTGTCATATTTAGAACTCACTGTAAGAATGGAAGATTTATTAACTTACAGTTCTGTGGATGTCTCGCCAAGGTTTTTTAGTCTTGTCACATGGAAATATACAGCTGTAAGTTGTAGGCTGAGCATACTCCTGCCACCTAAGCACTACAAACATTTACTACATTATTTGGTAACCAGTTTTACATCTAGAGCATAAGAGGCAAACCTAATTTTGTCAGCTAGCTAAATTTAAAATTGCACATCATGCTAAACCTTTTAGTTCTATGAAGTGCCAATGAAGTCACAGTTTTCACAAACTGCCCAAAATGTTTTAAAATCAGGAGACTTCCTGCCTTGGAAGTCAAATTTTATGTTCATTGTTGGACATCAAATGTTTGTAGTGGGCACTAACACCAGAAGTCTATTCTGTTCTGAACACTGTTTGAAAACACACATTTTCTCCATATGTTGGCTCGGTGGTAACGGGGTTATTTGGTTCACTTCACAGACCCAACTTGGTTGAATTAGCTTGTGGTTTGAAAGCCAATCATTCACATTGTACTGGCGATATGATTGGATGAAAGCCAATCATTCACATTGTACTGGTGATGTTATTGCACGCATTAGTTGCATCATAAAATTTGATCATAGTTAAATGTCAATGGTAGGAGAAGATGAGGTGGGCAAAAGATACTGATATAATAATAATAAAACCCATAGTCCGTCAGGGTCGTAGGAGTGTCACATTGATAAATTTGGTACAGAAAGATTTTCACACATCTCTATCCTCTAACATCCTGATGAGTTTTGAAACTTCACACTCTGTCCAGTCATTGATATTATCCAGCCATATCTTCCTCTGGCCTCCTAGTCTTCTTTCAACCTCCACCATATCTTGAAGAACGCCTCTTTTCAATGGACACAACACAGAAAGGGACAGTTTACAAGTTTCAATTTCTCTTAAATTTGTGGGAGTTCACTACGAGTCACTCATTTCAGTGAGAGCAGCAATTTAGTTGTACTGGTCAGCTAACACCTGGTATAATCTGCACTGCTATTAGGTGTTGCCCATTATTTCTGCCTGCCCCATTGGACACATTGAAATAGATGAAACATGGGAAAACTGATTTTAATAATGTATAGTACCTAGACAAAACAAGCAATCAGTAATACTCAGACTGGGTACATAGAATGCAAGAACCATATGCCTTAGACTTAACACCTGACATGATAAATGAACCATCTATTCATAAACCCATAATCTGTCAGGGTCATTGCAGTACTACATTAGATGCACCTCCTTTGTAGTATTTCTTTAGGTGTTCAGTATAATTGGTCATAACATTTTTCTATCTTGCACAGCATACTTTGAGAGTTCAATAAAATCACTGAGTCTGTTGGTGATTGCGTCGCCAGCCAAGTGAGAGCTGCTGTTACTATCTCTATTTCCATTCTCGTACTTGATGTTATAGTGGGATATGCAGCTCACTTCTTAGCTAATTTCCTGCCATGAAACCCCAATCACACATTTGTGTTTCTTGTGTTACTGAGGCATCTGTGTAAATTATATGTGGCTTCAAGTGCTGCAGTATGAGTTCTTGGATCATCCCTCTGTTTCTTTGGGAGCCTGCACTCTTGATTAGATGCACTGCACTCTCGTCCCAGCTGAATCACAGCTGTTGTCAATAACTTTCTATCTTTGCTAAATGCCACCCATTCATAGCCTCTTCCCACTTCCTCCAGCTCACAAACTCTTGAGTGTGTGATGGCCAAAGTACTGGGTTCAAATCTCACCGCTGACAATTGTATATTCATACTGTTCAGAGAGATGGCAAACTAATGAATGTATTTATATTGCATAGAAAATAAATAAAGCTAAAAAATTCTGGGTTGATGCTATGTCCTGAATAGAATACACTACCAAAACAAAAAATTGATGAAATAGCACTCTAAGAAACTAGATTTTGAGTTTGTTGGTACCATCAAGGATAAACTAGACAAGATTCTTGATACCATCAAGGATAAACTAGACAAGAGTCTTGGTATCATCAAGGATAAACTAGACAAGAGTCTTGGAACCATCAAGGGTAAACTAGACAAGAGTTTTGGTACCATCAATGAAAAAACTAGACAAGAGTCTTGGTACCATCAAGGAGAAACTAGACAAGATTCTTGGTACCATCAATGAAAAACTAGACAAGAGTCTTGGTACCATCAAGGAGAAACTAGACAAGTCTTGGTACCATCAAGGATAAACTAGACAAGATTCTTGGTACCATCAAGGAGAAGCTAGACAGGAGTCTTGGTACCATCAAGGATAAACTAGACAAGAGTCTTGGTACCATCAAGGAGAAACTAGACAAGATTCTTGGTACCATCAATGAAAAACTAGACAAGAGTCTTGGTACCATCAAGGAGAAACTAGACAAGTCTTGGCACCATCAATGAGAAACTAGACAAGTCTTTGTACCATCAATGAGGAACAGTTATTACTTGATTGTTTTATGTGAAGAACAATCAAGAATGGAATTGGTTTCACCATAAGAATAACAAATGCATCAACTACATAAACATTCACAATGATATAGTACATGAGGAAAGGAAAGTTAGTGTGTGAGGAAAGAAATGTTAGTGTGAGGAAAGAAAAGTTAGTGTGCAAATCTAAATACATTTTGAACCAAAAAATGCAATGTTTGTTTTCTGTTTATACACTATGTAGGTCTTTTTTCATTCTGTTTGTTCTCAAACTCCCATGGATCTCTCTTATAGTAGCACAGTCTTTGATCCTACAAGATTTCCAACAGAATGTAGTTCACACAACGGAAATGTGTTGTGTTGCCATTTATTTGCACCAATGTCCTGACACTTTTGGCTTTGGTAACTAATACATTCAAGGTTTTTACCACATCTGCTGAACAGTGTATGTCTGTGATTATATAGATAGTATAATCGACCAGCCATACAAGAGAATATTGCTGAAATGACTAATTATCTTTAGTTTTCATCGTCTTGCTATGATTTATAATGGTAACGCAATTAAATGTAGAGCGAAGTATCAGTCCCATATCAATGCCGTTAAGTTCTTGTAGATTTATTTTCAATTCAAAATTTTTAATGACTGATTTGTGTGTGCAATTTTATAGACTTTGTGAAATACCTTTTTAGTTCTTTCTTTTTGGAGTGATTGAAATTTTAGCGATATCGTTTCAAGTGTCTTTTTCTTCGCGTCTTCTAATATTGTTATAAGTGTGTGGCCATCGTTTGCTTTATGTTTCAATATTTTTATTCTTACAGATGTTAACTGTTGTTCGCGAGTTTTGCCAAAATATGTTACTTTCACTGTTTTCCGATTCCTTTAAAATCTTAGATCCCATTTTAGCCTCCGTTCCGAGTGTTTGAATTTTGCTACAAGCACTGCAACATATTTTCCCATCCTTTGTTAGTAACCAAACGTTTCTTTCCCAGAAATCACTCGTTTGTTCCATTGTCCAATAGGACGGCCAACCATTTTCCACTTGTTCATTCGTCTTAGTAGAAAATGAAGATGCTTCAACTACAATCGATTCCGACATTTTCATTATTGATTCCGCACAATCGTTTCCATATTTTCAGTGCTTGTGATGGGAATAAATTGTGATTTTGTTAATTTTATACAGAAATTTGTGAATATTTTGCGCCGAGTGTTTGTCACAAGCTGAAACAGTTCTGTAGTATGTACTCTGGGAAATGATCTTATATAGTACAGAAAACATCTTTACACAATTAATTGGGAAGGCATTCGTTACGTGTTTTATTATTATTGCGCTTTGTTTGTTTTTTTTACTAACGGTTTTGCCTCATATGGTCAAGGCCCAACACTTTCAACCTAGGACTGATGTCCATGTCGGTTATATCAGGGCGTTTGGGGACCTTTTATTGTTTGTGGTTTATCGGCCTCGTTGGCGCTAGTACTTGTTTCTTCGTCCGGGTTCGCCGACGTGTGTCTCCTAGCTGCAGTCCTTAAAAGGACTATGGTGTAGCTCTGCCTGTCTCCCGTGATATTGATAGGATGTTTAAGGTGTTAGTCCTTAAAATGACTTTTTATTGATTGGTTGGTGATCTTTCTTGTTGCCGCTAGTGTTGATTCGTTGTTTTGGTCGTGATCCTATGTATTTTCTCTTTACAGTTGTCCAGACTGGTATTAGTCTACAGGACATGCTGCTAATTGTACCTGTGGAAAGAATTTAAAAAAAAAAGAAAAACAAATAGTTCCTATGGTAAAGGTGGTAGCCCTGAAAAGGACTTTCCATTGTCTGGTTGGCGCTCCTATTAGTTGTGTTGCGTCATCTCTGGGCTGTTCTTTTGTTGTTTCTGTCTTGCTAGGTTGTTATTTACATGCTTCTAGGGATGTCTACTGTTATCTCCTGTGGAATTATACTATTGTCTATTGTCTTTCCTCAGGTGAATGATTGTTGATCGCATTCACACTTGTCGTTAAGCGTAGGGGTGGGAGATTAAGCTGTCGGTCCAAGGCCAGATGTGTCGCCGTGGATGCATTTAGTCCATGTTTGTTCAAGGCTATCTTGATGTTTTATATCCACCATTTTCTTGGTCTACCTTTGGCTTTACGCCCGGATATTCTTGTGTTATATGCTCTTATTGGTATTTGGTTTGGCTTCATTCTCATAAGGTGACCGAACCATTTTACCTGCTGTCTCTCAATATGTTCGATACATGATATTATACCAACTCTTTTCCTAATTTCTTCATTTATTATTTTATCTAGTTTGGTAACCATTGCAGCTTTTCTCAGATACTTCATTTCACATATGACGATTTTTCTTTGCCGTGAAGCTGTTAAAGACCATGTTTGACATTGGTAGCACAGTGTTGGTATAAAAATTGTAGGTATTTGTTTTTTTAATGTCCATCTTGATCTTTGGATGAAGAAGTAATGGTGAAAGTTGGTAAGTCACTGTGTTTGCTTTCTGGCACCTTGTTTCTATTTCTCTGTCTAGTCTTCCATCTTCAGAAAAAATGCTGCCTAGATATTTAAATTCTTTGTCTTTTTTCACTTTGGTGTTATCTATTGTTATATTCATTGGCGTTGAAGACTTGCTAATTTTCATAACTTCTGTTTTTTGTACATTAATTTTCATGTTGTACTTCTGACATGCTAACAGCAATGCATTGATGTGCTTTTGAAAAGTTACCTCATTTTTGTATATTAAACTTTGATCATCAGCAAATAATAGTTCATTTATTTCATTATTAAGTTCCTCATCAGGTTTATTTGCAATGTTTTCCTCTTTGTTGATATGAGCTTCTTTTATTATTCTGTCTATGTATATTTATATAGTACGCATCCTTGTCTTACTCCAGATCTTGTTTCAAAAGGTTCAGTCATTCCATCTGTTGTTCTTACTGAGCTTTGGCATTTTTGATATATCGCTTTTATATTATCTAACAGTTGTCCTCTGATGTTATACATTTCTAAGGTTTCTCATAGAATGTTTCTATCTACCCTGCCTTTTCCTGGTCTACAAATACTGTGTTTAAATCTTGATTGTATTCAATTGCTTTTCCACTCAGTTGTCTCAGTGTGAAAAGTGCATCTGTACAGCTTGCTCCCCTTCTGAAGCCAAACTGAGAGAGGCTCAACTGTGGTTCTGCAATGTATCGCGTTCTTTGTTCAATTATTTTTGCGTAGATTTTACCTGTGTGACTTAGCAAGGAGATGCCTCTATATGATTCACACTCTCTCTTATTACCTTTGTTTTTCCATAGTGGTACAATTACTGATTTTTGCCAGTCATCTGGTACTTTTCTTTCTGACCAAGCCATTTTAAATCAGTACATTTTACCCTCCCCTGTGGAATTATATATTTTTTAAAATTTAATTAATTTAAAAAAAAAAATAAACATGCTTTCATTATCTTATAAATCCATTTTTAACGTATATATCTATATACATCCCTGTGAGTATACACATTTAGGCCTATATATGAATGCATATACACACATGTACGCATATACAGATATATCTACATATACACTCATATAAATACGGAGACATAGGCCCCCCTATGCACAAATATACATATGTTATTAAAAAAAATAAACCTAGATTATAGTAAGACAAAGATTATCGCGCTGTTTGCTGGCTACCATTTATAGGCCCTATACTTGGAGTCGCCTGGCTATTTTTTGGCATGCGACGCCAAGTATAGGCCTGCGAATAATGGCCAATGAAAACACAATAATATTTTTTTTTTAAACGTAACGATTGAAGTCCTAATTAATTATGTACATATTTCTTCTACTTTGGAGGGTTTTGTTTGGGGTCACGTCCGTTGATAAGGGGGTGGGGGTGTGTTTCTTACCCTTAAGAAGTCATATCATGACACTTAGTACTAGGGAAAAAAGCCAAAAAAGGGTAAATCCCCCAGCCCCCAAAATAAAATAAAATTGAATGTCCAAAAATAAAAAGGTAAAAGAAAACCCAAGGAAAATGAAGGAATGACTCATGAGATCGAAGACACAACCATTTTAAATCAGTTCCTTTTCCATTCCCCTTATCGAAGACGTATCTATGACCCTGGTTCTGTCTGGTGTATGCCCCTAGAGGCCCCCTATGTTATTCCTGAACAGATGCAAGTCGCACAGTGTTGATGAGGATCAATTTGGTGTATTTTTCTTCTTTCGTTAACTTGAAACATGTCTATATCTGTAATTCTGTCTCCTTAATAAAACTCACTGTCTTTTGTAGTTCATACAGTGAGCCATAGAGCTTTGATTCCAGTGTTGTTTCCTCTGGCCAATATGTCCGCCTCAGCGTTTCATGCTCAGAACACTCTTGAAGTATATGTTTGGCACTCTGTGCTGCCTGTCCACATGTACACATGGCTGTGTTGCCAATCTTGAACTTTGTATACATGTGACTGCGGAGTCGGTTGTGTCCTGTTCTGAGACGTAGAATTATAACTTGTTCTGGTCTGTTCATAATTTGATAGTCATCTTGTGTTGGTGTTTGTGGCTTTCTTATTGACTTGATCATCTGTTTTTTCTGATGGTAGGTGATTGGTATATCTGGTTGGTCTTCGGCAGCACCTTCCTTAGCCAGTTGGTCTGCTTTTTCATTTCCTGGTATTCCACAGTGAGAGGGTATCCACTGCATGGTTACCCTATATAGGTAAGACAATTCGCTAAGTAGTTTTTTCAAGTATGTTAGTTTTTCAGACTGGAGAGCTTGAAGCACTGACCTTGCATCTGTCAGGAATACCACAGGCTGTAGGTCAGAGTTGGAATTCAGCAGTTTTTTAGCTGCCACACTAATTGCATGGATTTCTGCATCATAATTATTGCAGAATTTTCCTGTCGGTGTTCTGATTGTATCTCTAGGCTTGTGTGGATATTCTATATATACACCTGCACCTCCATTCCTCACGGCATTCTGTGCTGACCCATCTGTGTATACTCTGACCCATATATCTTGTGGATATTCCTCATCCAGGAAACTGAGGGTGACTGTCCTTCACTGCACACTGTTCTGTTCGTCCTCGCTTAGTATACCTTTCACATGGGTCTGAATGTATATTGGCATTCCATGCCTTTCACTCCACTGGGTTTGTTCTGGTACAGGCCTTAAGGGGCTGTCAACCCCAGGTAGGTCCGTAAGTTGTCTGCGGAGTCGTTTAGCTTGATGGATAAAGCTGCTTCTTTTCAGTCGTCCCATTGCTAGATTTTGGAATCTTTCCTTCATTGGATGACTTGGCATACACTGAAACTTTTCTGCCTGAATTAGTACTTTTGTGTCTCTGCGTTCACAAGTGTTTGCATTCTTCCCATTTTCTGCATCTCTGCTATGGGTGTTGATTTCATTGCTGCCAACATTATTCTAAGTGCCTGGTTTTGCACTTTATCTAAATCTTGTAATGTGGTGTTTGATGCAGGACACCATACTGCTGAACCATATTCCAGGTGTGGTCTTATACCTTGCTGGTAAACTTTACTGAGTATATTCCCACTGGCTGCCCATGTGGTTCCACTTAGTTTTCTCAGGATAGCTAACTTCCTCCTGGCTTTTGTTGTTGTTTGTTTATGTGCTGCTTCCATGTCAGTTTATCATCAAAAGTAACTCCGAGGTATGTGGGTTGTTTGTCTTCTTTCAAGAGCTCTCCATCTATTTTAATATGACCGGCTTTTTGTTTTGGTGAGAGGGTAAAAAGTGTAGTGCTGCACTTATCTGTGTTTATGCTGACGCACCATCTATTAGCCCATAATGTTAGGGCATCGATAGCTCTTTGTATTTATTTAGTGGCCACTGTCGCATGTTCTTCCGTGCACCAGATCACCAGGTCATCAGCATACATTGCCACTTTGATCCCATGTGGTAGTTCAGCAACTAGGTCATTGATGTAAACCAAGAAAAGTATGGGTGACAGGACTCCTCCCTGGGGGACTCCATGACGCAGTAGAACTTTCTTGCTCTTGCGACCATCTAATTGTACCCTAGCTCTTCTATTATGCAGGTATGTTTTTACCCATTTGTACATTCTTGAGCTAACTCTGCAATTTCGCAATTTCTTTAGGAGCCCTTCTTTCCAGACCTTATCAAATGCTTTCCTGAGGTCTATCCATGCTGCTAGTACCAGTTTCTTTTCTTGGAAGGCATCCTCAATCTCTTGGGAGAGGTAGGTTGCCTGATCTTCAGTAGAGTAGCACTGTCTGAAACCTGCTTGCTGTGATACCAGAAGGTTTTCACTTTCAAGGTACCACTGCATCCTAAGATTGATAATGCATTCCATTGTTTTGCATAGACAGCTTGTGAGGCTGATGGGCCTGTAGTTGGAGACTGTGTTGCCATCTTTTCCTGATTTGAGGAGTGGTATCATTATTGCTTCTCTCCACACCTGTGGTACATTACCAGTGGACCAGCTTGTGTTAAAGATCTGCAGTAGCTTTGCTCTTGCTGCAATTCCCAGGTTTCTAATCATTTCATTGGACACTCCATCAGCTCCAGGGTACTTTTTCATTTTCAATTTGGATATTGCATGCTCCAGTTCTCTCATTGTGATTGGTGCCTCCATGACTTCAGGTATAGGTTCGCCTTGTCCAATGTTTTGCTGGTTCTCTCGAACCTCCTGTTGTTTGTCTGGGCTGACTTTGATGTTATTGTCTTCTGCAAAGGAATCTGCAAAGTAATCAGCTGCATGTTTACCTGTTAAAATGTCTCTATCTTTATAAAGTGTGATCCTGGTATTTCTACCTGTACCTTCATCATTTAGTTGTTTTACAAGTTTCCATAATTTCCTAGTATCTCTTTCTAGGTTCAGCGACTCTGTTTTTTCTTTCCAGCTACTCCGTCTGGCTTGTAACTTGGCTCTTTGAAATTTAGCCTTTGTTTGCTGATATTTGTTGTGATGTTCTTGGCTAGGTCTGTTCTCAGCCTGCTGTCTAGATGTTTCCATCTCATTTTGCAGCTTTTCCAGTTCATCACTCCAGTAGGGTTTGTAGTTTTTGCATGCCCCCCTGGGTATAGTTTTACTAGCAGCATGTAGTATACATCTATTAAATTCACTCACTGCTCTATTGATGTCTTTGTCCAAGTTCATGTCCTTAGCTAGAACACTGGTTAAATGCTTGTACATTTTCCAGTCTGCCCTCTTATAGTTCCACCTAGTGAGCGTGCTGCTGTCCTTGGTAAATTCATTGTGGATTTCCAGAAATACTGGTCTGTGGTCACTACCCCCAAGCTGCTTTCCAACGACACGTGTGATGTTCCATTCCAGGCCTGGTGAGTGGAATGCCAGATCTGGTGTAGAGGTGGTGTGCCATGCTCTCGAGTAGAAGGTTGGTGAGTCAGCTGGCTGGTTAATAAGGATGAGATTATTTTCATCCTGCCAGCTCTCAAGTTCCTCACCTCTCTTGTCGATATGATCGTAGCCCCAGCTCTGAGAGTGGCTGTTGAAGTCACCACACACCATAAGTCTCTCTTTATCTGGAATTGTGTCTAGTGCCAATGGTTTATCATTTGGGCAGTAGTAGTTCAGGAGATGGAATTCTGCACTGTCTGTTTTTAGGTGGAGCATCTGGTATTATGCCCCTTCCATATATACTTCCAGCTGACATGCGCTGATATTGTTTTTAACAAGTGTCAGAATTCCACCCTTTCGCCTGTCCTTCCGGTCAGATCGGTAGCACTGGACATCAATTTGGTGTAGATGTCCATTTAGACGGCAGTCACGTTCACAGTCGAAAAATCTCGACTGGTTTATTGCTGCTCAATTTGTTGCTGTCTTCCTGAGATCTATAGCCTAGTATCCCTTAACTAGTTCTCTCCACTGTCATCATCAGGGCCGACTCCGCAACGAAGGGTGGCTACAATGGCACTGTCATCATCATCATCAGGTGCCATGTCGGCTGGCGTAGGTGGTCATGGCTCTTCACAGCTCTCTGTCCACAGTATTATTTATCAAAGTCGTTTATGTTTCCTTGCCGTGCCAGGCTGTCAAACTGTCTAATATTTTCTCACGTTGTCACCCTCTGTCTCTGTTGCCTTCAATTTTGCCTGTTGTGACTATGTTCTCTAAACCTGCCTGTCTCATGAAGTGGCCAAAAAAAAGAAGATTGCCTTTTCTTATATTGTTGATTAAGGTCCGTTTCGTATTTGACTCTTTCAACACATCTACATTAGTTTTTCTGGCAGTCCATGGTATTCTCAGCATTCTTCTGTAGAACCGCATCTCTGTTGCCTCTAATTTCCCACTTTCCAGTTTGTGTATTGTCCAAGACTCGCACCCATAAACGGCACTGTAGTCGCATGTTATTTTATCACAGCTTTTACTTCCATGAAACTTTCAAGTAGTCCTATTCGCTATTCTCATGTACATTCTTGAAAATTTCTAAATTTCATGCTTTAAAAAATAAATTATCTAGACATTGAGATATGGTCCTATTGTGTCTTTGGTCACAAAACACATGTTAAAATCATATTTAGTCTGATAATTTTGAATATGTGCCAGGCAGTGTCAAAGGTCATGTAAACATTTAGTCGTGCAAGAAATGCAGTCAAAAACACAAGGAAGAATTATCATTTTATCAGGCTACCATTATGTGTATGAAGCTTATTATTTAACCTAATTTAGACTTCATGACATAACATCATAGAAGCAATGCTGGAGATAATAGTAAAGAGAAATAGATTTGGCTTTGGTGCACAAATAATTTGTTTAATAATGATTGATCGGGAGCACAGGCACACTGCTCACTGTGAGTAATGATAAATTAGTGAAGTAAATTAAATTTAAATGAAGTCTAACCATTATTATTAGGCTATTAAATAATTGAGATAACACTTCCAACATGTGAAATATTATATTGATGTTATCTCGCTGAGTAAAAGTAAATACTTCGCATGTTATCATTACACTTACGGCTAAAATACATTTGTTGTGCCCCTATGAGTTTCTGTATAAAAGGAAATTTCCCAGCAAAGTGCATGAACAAAAAGTAGCCTCTACAATGGAGACAGTTGTAATTTTGTCACTGTCTTCGTGGTGACTGTGTTTTATCTCTAGAAATTTATCAAAATGTTTAATTACTTGAATATTTTGCTCATATGATGCCTAAGTAGATACCGCTTTTATTTCTTTGTTAGTGCTTCCATCTCTTCTCATATAAGACCCTATTTCATGACGCTTAGGCCTAACTTACACAAATCCATGAATGGTCTGATAAGACGCATGACTATTGTTGATTTCCAGAGTGCTGATACAGCCTGGCAGAAGATGCTGACACACTACACTGCACACATTTGTCAGAGAAATATTGAAGCATATCAAGAAATCAGGAAAAAAGAGTATGGACATGTGTAAGAACTTGAGCACGGAAAAACATGATAATCACAGTTGAAGAAATTAGAAGAATAATTTGAAGACATTGAAAAGTACAAAAAACACAACACCAGGACCAGATATCATTAGATACGATGACATTAGTCAGAGAATTGATTAGGAGTTTGAAGAGTTGGCGGACATGTTAAATAATAGCCTTTTAAAGGGCACATTAAAAGTAGACTTGCTGCATGGCTATTTAGTCCCACTACCCAAACAGGACAAGGATCACACCATGATACACGGCTACAGAATAATAACAATGCAGAATGTATCAAATATATAGAGAAACATCAAATAAAATGGTTTGGACATCTTATGAGGATGAACGATCAACTTCCTGTAAGAACTTACAACAATATGGAATCAGGATACAGAGCCAAGGGAAGACCTAGGAAAAGATGGATAGATAACATCAAAACCATCCTGAACAAACATGACTACACCTCAACCATAGCAACACACCTGTCTCTGGAATGCAGACTACATCTCTTTCACAAACCCATATGCTCCATGGCAAGTGTGGAAGCTACGACAACATCACCACCTTGGGATAGACAATAGGCATAGCCTGTCATCATCATCATCAGGTGCCATGCTGGGTGGAGTAGGCGGTCATGGCTCTCCACATCTTTCTGTCCCCAGTATTATGTATCAAAGTCATTGTTGTTTCCTTGCCGTGCCAGGTTGTCAAACTGTCTAATATTTTCTTAATACGTTGTCGCCCTCTGTCTCTGGTGCCTTCAATCTTGCCTGTTGCGACTATGTTCTCTAAACCTGCCTTTCTCATGAAGTGGCCAAAAAAAGAAGATTGCCTTTTTCTTATATTGTTGATTAAGGTCGCATTTGACTCTTTCAACACCTCTACATTAGTTTTTCTGGCAGTCCATGCTATTCTCAGCATTCTTCTGTAGAACCACATCTCTGTTGCCTCCAATCTCACACTTTTCAGTTTGTTGATTGTCCAAGACTCGCACCCATATGTTAGTATAGAGGTTATATAGCACTGCAGAACTCTCTTCCTCACCTCTAATAACAAGGTCATATTACACAGTATATTTTTCATTTTTCTGAATGTTGTTTTTGCCTGTCCTATTCTGCATCTTATTTCTGTTGAACTTCTTTCATCTGCTGTAATCATTGTACCTAGATATTTGAATTGGTGGATCTGTTTTAATACTATATTATTCACTTTGATCTTGCAAGGTGTGTTATTTTGTTTCTTTGAAATAACTATAACTTCTGTTTTCTTGATATTTAGGAAGAGGCCTTTCTCTTTACTTTCTGTGACTACTACATTAATTAAATCTTGAAATCTATTAGACACAGAAACATAGCCTGTATAAGGAAAAAATCTTTGGCATGGGACAAACAGAAACCAAAGTTGCAACTATTAAGAAACTATATTATTTCCAGTGTTAGCATAGGGGCCTATGGTTGTGAGATGTGGGTAATGACATCTGCAATGGAAATAAAAATATATGCATTTGAAATGAAGTGTTATAAAAAGATCTAAGAATTATATAGGCAAAGAGAAGATTCAACACAGCTGTCTACAAAGATGACGATTGGTTCCTCAAAACCATAAAAATGCAAGTTAACATATTTCGGACACATGAAAAGACAGTAGGTTAGAAAGATTAATTATGAAGAGAAATATTAATTATAAAGAGAAAGATTAATTATGAAGAGAAAGATTAATTATGAAGAGAAAGATTAATTATAAAGAGAAAGTTTCCAGTTTGGAGAACAAGATGACACTAAAGACGTTGATGAGTACAGGATATTGAAGACCTTTTGAATATAACACTGACAGAAGCAGTTCAGTTTGCACAGAACTGAGAGGCTTACTGAGTGACAGTGAGGACAATGTTCTACAAAGGACATGTCACATAGATGTGCATTTTTATAAGTCATAATAGAAATAGTGTTCCCTGATTACCGCGACCTAAAATGTATGTCAGCTAACATAAACAAACAGGCTTTACTCAGGGTTAGGGTTAGAGATAGTGCCATTAAATGTTTATGTGAACATATCCGTATCGCTTCAACTCTATATTTAAAATATGTATGCTCATAATCAAGACGTGCGGAAGATCTGATATAATACATAATGAGTACATAATACAAAAATAGTTTTTGTTTTATTTCAATGAAAATTATCCTCTCACATTGACAGAGACACATCATTTCCTGTCGCAAGGGTCAGAGTTGTGCCTTGATGTCGATGTGTGTTTCTGCAATATTAGACTCAAAACACTATCGAGTTGAATGGCTGCTGGAACAGAGGGCGGAGCACTTATGGGAATGCTCCACGTGCCGTGAGACCAGTTTCTAATCAAGAATCAAGAAGAACATTATGCGACTGTTGACAAATATCTCTACCCCGATACTATTATTCATAAATTTCTCTTCAGAAACACTCACTGTTGACACAATTCTGTACCATGATACCAGCAGTAATGATAACAATTCACTACATTTCATCCTCTACTTTGTTCATATGTTTGAAAAATATATATATTATTTTTATTGTGATGTGTGATAGTGGAAAGTTGATCTTTTAACGTGAATAGATTTTAGTTATATCAAAGCAAACGCGACCGTGAAAGCATTGGAAGCCCTGGTTTTCATAATTCTGTAACTACGAGCTTCGTGTTTGTTCATATTATAGATGTTCTTAGAACCCTTGTAGGTCGTGCTTCACCAACCCTTCTAGGTTGTACTTCATCAACACTTGTAGGTCGTACTTCACTAACTCTTGTAGGTCGTGCTGGCTCATACATATCGTGCTGGTACCTAACCCATTATGTTGATTTAATGTTTAAGACTTGCCATTTTATAACGTTATTGTATTGATGTTGTATGTTCCTGTATATATTTGTTCACTTCTAATAGTGATATAAACTTTGGTGCATGTTCTAGTAATTGTAAGTATGTTCTATAATAATATAATTATAATATAACTATTACTATATTATTATAAGTATGTTAATTATAAGTAATGTTCTAGTAATTATTTGTGTGATAATTTAACCTTAATGTTGTATTATTCTAAGCACAGGTAAATTGTTTATTGGATAATTTAACTTAGATAATTAGGACAGTTTTTAGTGAACAAAGTTTAGTTCTGTCCCAGAGTCCCAATGAGATGCAGAAAATGGGAAGAATGCAAACACTTGGCGAACGCAGAGACACAAAAGTACTAATTCAAGCAGAAAAGTTTCAGTGTATGCCAAGTCATCCAATGAAGGAAAGATTCCAAAATCTAGCAATGGGGCGACTGAAAAGAAGCAGCCCTTATCCATCAAGCTAAACGACTCCGTAGACAACTTACAGACTTACCTGAAGTTGACAGCCCCTTAAGGTCTGTACCAGAACATACCCCATGGAGTGAAAGGCATGGAATGTCAATATACATTCAGATCCATGTGAAAGGAATAATAAGCGAGGACGAACAGAACAGTGTGCAGCGAAGGTCAGTCACCCTCAGTTTCCTGGATGAGGAATATCCACAAGATATATGGGTCAGAGTATACACAGATGAGTCAGCACAGAATGCTGTGAGGAATGGAGGTGCAGGTGTATATATAGAATATCCACACAAACCTAGAGATAAAATCAGAACACCAACAGGAAAATTCTGCAATAATTATGATGCAGAAATCCAGGCAATTAGTGTGGCAGCTAAAAAACTGCTGAACACCAACTCTGGCCTACAGCCTGTGGTATTCCTGACAGATGCAAGGTCAGTGCTTCAAGCTCTCCAGTCTGGAAAACTAACAGACTTGAAAAAACTACTTAGCAAATTGTCGTACCAGTATAGGGTAACCATGCAGTGGATACCCTCTCACTGTGGAATACCAGGAAATGAAAAAGTAGACCAACAGGCTAAGGAAGGTGCTGCCAAAGACCAACCAGATATACCAATCATCTACCATCAGAAAAAACAGATGATCAAGTCAATAAGAAAGCCACAAACACCAACACAAGATGACTATCACATGAACAGATCAGAACAAGTTATAATTATCTACGTCTCAGAACAAGACACAACCGACTCCGCAGTCACATGTATACAAAGTTCAAGATTGGCAACACGGCCATGTGTACATATGGACAGGCAGCACAGAGTGCCAAATATACTTCAAGAGTGTTCTGAGCATGAAACGCTGAGGCAGACATATTGGCCAGAGGAAACAACACTGGAATCAAAGCTCTATGGGACACTGTATGAACTACAAAAGACAGTGAGTTTTATTAAGGATACAGAATTACAGATATAGACATGTTTCAAGTGAACGAAAGAAGAAGAAGATAATTTGGGCATAATTATTACTTCAGATGGTAGATGTGTCACTGAGATGAAAAGTCGAAAAGAAAAGGCAAAAGCAGCATTCCAGAAGATGAGGAACATCTTGTGCAATAATTGTAATCAATAGAAGTAAGAAAGAACATACTGAAATGTTATATAGAGCCCATACTGCTATATGGTAGTGAAGCATGGACAATTTACAGTATTGCATGAAAACATCTGGAGGCCACAGAGATGTGGTTTTATATAAGAATGTTGAAAATATCATGGACGAAATCGCAGTTTCTGGGTCATGTCATGAGAAGAGGTGGGTTGGAGAACATCGTAACAACTGTGAAGATCGAGGGTAAGAGGTATCTTCTAATAAAGATAAGTAGTTCTCCATTTGAGTTGACCAGTTGTAAAATTATAGCATTACTCTTTTTAGCTGTCCATGATATTTTTAGTTAAGTCTTGGTAGATCTAACCCCATAACGTGAAGACAAGCCATTGGATGGCTTGAAAGCCTGGCATAATTCAGAATCATCAGAAAATATATTTAAAAGTATAACAAACAGAGGACTGTTGTGGTGAGACATGATCACCTACGCTGGAAGACATGGCACCAAGGAATGAATGATCTTTGTTGTTCTATACTTCTAAGAAAAACAGCTTTCGATTGTCTATTTTAATTCTGTAAACAGTATCAAACATGGGGAATGATAATGATCTGAGAATATCTCCGGTGTTACTTTACATTTATTTTAATTGTTTTTAATTATTCCATGTAATTCGTTGGTGGCTTTAACAAGTGACACCCGAGTGATACATAGCATATTACCAATGAAAAACCAGCAATAAATAAGAACATCACGTAATAATGTTGATTCTCCTTTGTTTTCATTCTCCCGTTAGGTCTTATTTGGCAATTAATCGCGCTTCAGCAATAAGAAAAATTGACACCTAAACAAATTATAAACAAGCCAACAATGAGAGTTATAAATTGCTACTTCTATTTTATATTAATATATGGCTCATAAACGTGAACAATACATAAACAACTAGAAGACATAATTGATTCCTTTGAGATGTGGATATATAGAAGAATATGGAGAACTTCATGGAAAGAGAAGAAAACAAACAAAGAGGTTTTAACAACACTTCACATGAAGAAAGAATTATTAAATGAAATAAAGATCAAACAAATGAAGTATTTTTAAAATATTAAAATACTTGGTTGAATACCCTACGTGAGTGTAAAGTTTAGGGGAGGCGATCAAGAGGTAGGCAGAGATACAAGTAGGAGATCGCGAGATTGCAGCCTAACAGAGTGTACCACCAAGACATGAGATGTTGGTAGTCTGCTGTAGCCAATCTTCATTGCGGAGACGGTATTTAGCGATAATTATCGTTGAATCCGTCCACAGAACCTTCTAAATATTATCCACAACGCATTGGCTTACTCACTGACGCACGATTAGTCACTAAATATCAGTTCCCTACACCAAAGGAAAAAAAACAGTGCCATGTTGTCATATCCAAGTCACATTGTAATACATAGAGAATTTTCAGTTCAGAGAAATAATCAATATAAATTGTTTCAAAGCACATGATTGATTTGAAACAAGCGTCTCAATGAACGAGGGAATAGTTATTAAAAGGTCAGATCCTCAGGAGTCAATAAAAGTTGCGGATGTAAACGAAATCGCACGCGGAATCGTTTCGGCATCAAGGACAGATATCTTTGAAAACAAGAATGATCCTGCGATTATCTTTCTGTAATGTTTATATTAAATAACTAAATTTGTGTGCGCTATTTAAGCTGTTTAATCATGGGAAGGGACGACGAGAATGTTTGTGTCTATTGGCGCTACACAACTGCTTCTTTTAATGAAAGTCACGCTTGACGTCGATTGTTCTAGACTTCAGCAGCGTAGAACAAAACCAACTGGAAGAAGATACATTCATCTATAAAACACATATTTCGTGCATAAATTTGACTATAAAATAGGTTTCGCGCATTAATTCATCTATAAAGCACATGATTGGTGCATAAATTCAACTATAAAACATATATTTCGTGCATAAATTCAACTATAAAACATATAGGCCTATTTCGTGCATAAATTCAACTATAAAACACATAGGCCTACTTTGTGCATAAATTCAACTATAAAACACATAAGGTTCGTGCATTCCATGAACGTTCTGCAAAAGACATAATTTTCTAGGCAATATTTTACTTGTAAATAATATTTAGTCATACACATTAATGTTACAGCTTCAATACTAATTTGTACACAAATGATTTGAATTATAGTCTTACGGACAATATATTGCATGGAACATCACACCAGTTCGCGGTCTCACTCAAAATTATCATGCAATTATATATTTCATTATTCTTGGTCAGTGGTCATCTAAGACTACATGCATACATTCACAGATTGATGGCACGACTTTGAAGACATAAATTAATATAACCAGCGGAGGGGTTACTATGTTTATTTTTGTAAAACAGTCAATTCTGCATAGATTCAAATAAAACATTTTCCTCATAGTTGAATATATACTAGGTATTTGGTATAAATTATTGCTGGTTGAAAAATCATGGACTATTTAGTTCAAATAATGAATGATGTAATTAAGACAATTGTACATTTACGAATATGATTGATAATGCTGGTTTTTACATTCTGAATTAATCAATTTTAAGTGTCTAGTTTCAAAATTAAGTAATTAGGTTTATATCTCCCTTATATGGATCTTGAACCTTGGAAAAAATTGTATGTAGTAAGCTTTCCTCAATAAGTATGCTGAGTGTACCAAAAATATATAGATTTCTGCAAATGCATAGTGTTATTAATTATTTAAATTAAATATTCTTCTTTTTCTTCTTTCGTTCACTTGAAACATGTCTATATCTGTAAATCTGTCTCCTTAATAAAACTCACTGTCTTTTGTAGTTCATACAGTTTCCCATAGAGCTTTGATTCCAGTGTTGTTTCCTCTGGCCAATATGTCTGCCTCAACGTTTTTAATTAAATATAAGCACAGTAAAAATGGGTCAGGTTTCAGCAATACAACATATGAAGATTAGCAGATTATAACGATGGGATTATCTTACAAAACCAGGAAGATATGATGTACAAAATCAAACATATATATATCATTTTTTTAATGGAAATCGCACATGAAAAAATTAAGACCATACTAACAGTTATTTCTACTGATACCCCAATTTCAATTTTAGGTTGCTGTAACACAAAAATCTTAGCCAATAAACACAAAATGTAAGCTGTGTAAGAAAATAGTTACTATGAGATTTTTGAAAATGTAACTTATTTTGGTTTAGGATTGAGAGGTGATTTTTTTTGTTAGGTCTTGGTACATCTAACCCCTTTCTTAACCTTTAGCAAGCCGGATTAAAAAATACAAAACATCTCCTGCCACCGGATTCTTTTTTGAGAATTTTCATCTTTTCTGGTTGGTGTTACGGAAACGCAATAACTTTTTTGTTATTCGAGATAAAAATTTTTTTTTAGGGCATGTAGATGCAGAATTGAATACCGCAAATGTATGTGTATTTTTTTTTTTTTTACGTAACCTACCCGGGGTTTGCGCAAGAGGTGAAGACCTTTTTTTCGCAAAAAACCAACAATAACAACAAGACATGGGTTTCGGAAAACTGAATACCATTTTTGTTATTAGAGCTTTTTAAATAATTTCAACAGATTTAAATGCAGAATTGAATACTGCACATGGGTGTGTAATTTGTTTTTTTTTATGTATCCTACCCGAGGTTTGCGCAAGAGGTGAAGACATTTTCTCGAAAAAACAGAAAACATGCAAAAAAGACATGGGTGTTTGGAAAACTCAGTACCATTTTTATTACTAGAGCTTTTAAAATAATTTCAACAGATGTAAATGCAGAATTGAATACTGCAAATGGGTGTGTAATTGGTTTTTTTTTATGTATCCTACCCGAGGTTTGCGCAAGAGGTGAAGACAATTTATATTTTAAAATTACATAAAAACAACAAACACAAATGACTTACCCACTGGATGTGCAGTTCTCCTACGTGCTGTGCAGCTCAGATGTACACTCAGTCTTGAAAATTAATAATGTGTGGTATCGATGGAAGCAGGGATATGGGCACAGAGTGACCTGACATGCTGCACACACGTACTGAGTCTGGTGGCGCTTCTTTGTCCGATCTGAACAGACAACACAGTCAGGAAATGAATGCCTGCCACTGGACAACCGTTTTGGATTTATAGCAATGTGGTGTGCTGGTGCTAGTGTCATCCTATCCGGTGGGTGGCTTGTTCTTCTTCCAGAACTGGAAGATGCAGGCCTAGAGTAGCAACCCTCAAGAAGCCCATGAATTATCTGCAAGCGAAATTTTTCCGCCTTGACTCGGCCAGGATGTTTAGCCCGCCACAGGACAGATGAATTGACAAAGCAAGCTTCCAACAAGTAAAAGAAAATTTTCTTCCACCACTTGCAGGACCTGTGGCCTAACATATAATATGTTAGCTGCTTGTCAACACGATCAACGCCTCCCATATGACGGGTATAGGCCTGTATTGCGCATGGTTTTACCACATCCCTCACATTACCACCATGGCGTTTGGAACGGACCTTCCTATTGAAGGTCTGCGCATCGTGTGCAGATGTCATCAAATTGACTTGCCTCTTGTCATACCATGACAGGTAGAGAATGTTGTCATCACTTTCAGTACGAAGTGGGTCGCCAACCTTGAGTTTTAGACCCTTCAACGCAGGGGGGACCCCTTTGCGATTCAATTGTAGTGTGCCGCAGGCGCCTATCTGGTTCTCGGCAAGCTCCTTGAAAAGGGCTGGAGAGGAAAAGAAGTTGTCCATGTAGACAATATGGCCCTTACCGTGCATTGTGGCCAACAAATTACTCACAACACAGTGAGCCAATCCCTTCTTTTTGTCATAGACATCCTCCTTCCCAAGGTACAGCTTCCAGTTCCAGAGATAACTAGTCTTCGAGTCAGCCAGTGCCCAAGACTTTATACCCCACTTTGAGGGTTTCTTGGGCATGTACTGCATAAGACTAGTCCTACCCTTGAAAGCAATCATGCTTTCATCGTTACTGATTTCTTTGGAGAGGCCGTAATATTGTTGGAACAGAGGAATAAGTTTGTCAACAAACCCTTGTATCTTGAACGCCTTGCTGTGACCGGGTTGCCCTCGTGCAACAGCTGTTGTGTTGTCTACAAGGTGCAGGAATGAAAGAATAGCTAAAAACCTATTCCTACTCATGACATTCCTAAACCCAGGCATCTCGCTGAGACCATCATTAGATCAATACAATTCATAGGAGGAACGTTTGGTCAGTCCCATCAAGAGGATCAAAGCAACAAAGGCTGTCATCTCATCAGCTGTGACTTCCTTCCACAACTTCACACGAGATGCATAGCCGGCGTCCTGTCCCTTCGATTCACTAACCTGCTTAGCGTACCGATTAGTTTCAGTTACCAACATGTTAAGAATATCATCTGTAAAAAACAGACGAAACACGTCTACCTCACTAAGGTTATCAGCTAGGCCTATAGGTCCAACAATTTCATCGAAATTTCGAAGCCAATCATGGCTATACCCCGAAGGGACACTCGAGTTATCAACTACCTGGTCCTCCAAAATGTCTTCTTCCACGCTGCCCACAGAATCAGTATCACTAATATCATCTCCATCTAACCACACATTATCTAATGGAGCTATATCTGTATCGGTAAGCTGCACAGTTTCTTCCTCATCGGAATCGTCATCCATGATGAATTCGAAATAAATTGCATCCATAATTGAAGGCTTGGGTGTCGGTACAAGATAATAGATTACAACGTCTTGCTGCTAGACAGAATTTTTTCAAATGGACAGGGCGAACGTGGAGATGTTCCGGTATCGATTGCGCATGTCACTAGCTATGTGCATTAACTAAGCGGGCTGTGGTACGTGTAAATCTCACGATAATCTCGCTGGGCAGGACGGCCCGCCATCAGCGCGCGCGGCCATTTTGTTTTTCGGCGGCTGGATATCATATCGGCTCGGTGAAGGGTTAGGGTTAGGGTTAGGGTTAGGGTTAGAATCGTACTTCCCTTTAGTAGAAGTTAACTCGTGTTCCTTGCGCTCACCGAGCTCACGAATGACACTACAAAGTTGCATGTTGTGATTGTGCTCTTGGTTTGCGGGGTGCTGGTTTCTTTAGAGTGCTGGTCTCTATAAAGTCTATCTACTAAGACTTTTGAACGATGTATTTACTTGCTACTGTTTGCTTCAACGTTATTCTAAAGTAAGATAGCCAGTTATTCTTAAATTTGAAATGATTTTCTAATAATCGGTATCTTTTACTTTCATTCTAGGTGCCGTGTATATTATGGCGAATCTTGACAACGTCTGCTGGTGTGAATTTGGAGAAGATAGTGACTCTAGCAGCGGAAACAGCGTATGTGACCCCAGACGATCGAGATAGAACCATTAAACACATAGTCCGGTATATTGACAGGTGGATAGAAAACGCCAGGGAGTACCATTCTGGCTGTTTTATCCGATTACAGCAACAAGTATCCAAATATTGCTGTATCGTTTGGGGAAAACGTTACGGCAACTATCTGTTCACACTCTACATGTTCATCAAACTACTTTACCTAGCCACTGCTATTGGTCAACTTTTTATACTAAAAGGATTTTTGGGTACTAAGTTTAACGTGTATGGATTTGAGGTTATGGACCATTTGGCTCGCCGTGAGAGTTGGGCAGAAAGTCCCCAATTCCCAAGAATCACAAATTGTTTCTTTAAAATCCGTCAAATGACCAACGTGCACGACTACACTGTCCAATGTGTATTGCCAATCAATCTTTTTAACGAAATAATATTCATTTTCATCTGGTTCTGGTTGGTCTTTGTAGCCAGCCTCAGCGCCTTCAACTTCCTCATCTGGCTTTACACAATGATCTTTAGGCAGCATCGCCTCCGCTATCTCAAGAAATTTCTTTGAATCAACGACTGCTACAAATCAGACAAAAAGATGGCCGTGAAATTTTGCGAGCAGTACATACGACAGGACGGTATCTTTGTGCTCCGACTGGTTGGTAAGAACACAAATGATGTTCTCGTTTCGGAGCTGATCCTGCAGCTGTGGAACCATTACAGAAACAAGCCACGCAAACCAAATTAGCGATGACAACAGAAATGTCTGACTTGCCGTTCAAAGTTGGAAGACTGTTCAATCGATGAAGAGTTGGTTAGGAATTAAACCCGTCAATCTAGCGACCCCTGAGGATAACCATGACACTCGTCACTATAACAGGCACCATAATCATAACCACCGCCATCGCGACTACAGACACCAGGATGTCGGAAGTAATTGTAGTCGAGCTGGTTGGATTTAACACTCTACCGCGACAAAACAGATTTTGAGATACGACGTCACATGCAATGGAGAGTCAGGAGAAGAATTAGGTTCGGACACAGAAATTGTTCACGTGTAAGACATACTGAAGTAACACATTTGTAAGTTATGCCATTGCTGATGTTTTGTTTGATGCATGTCCAGGTTGTACTCCAACACTTGGCCTGGTCCATAATATTTTAGCTTACACTTGTAGAAATTTGTTTGGTAGTAGATTGGTAACATGGTTCATAAACTTAAATAGGTAGCATTATGATATATCATTGGTTCTTTTTTAAATTAAATTATGGTGTATGGTTGTGAAAGCTCGGAGCTGGGAACTTACTACAGACGTGAAAAAATTAATATAGGCCTTCGAATACAAGTGTTATATACGAGTACATGACTTGGAATACAAGTGATACATTTGAATAAGTAAGTAAACAAAAATGAGGGTAGAGAGAGGTGAGTAGTGCAGTGGTTAGTATACTTGCTGCGAAGCAGGTGTTATGTATGAATACAAGTGTTATGTAGGAATACAAGTGTTATGTATAAGTACATGACTTCGCATACTTGTGTTATATACGAATAGACATTGCATAGACAAAATTAGCGCAATCCCTACAGATAGTATAGGCTATGTAGGTATGAAAAAAGTAGAAGCGCATATAAGAGTCTATACTTTAAATAGTAGAACGACGAATAGCTTGTATGATATAAACATGTAAGCAAGCCGACATGATTCCATGTCAGATACGAAGCAGGGACTAAATAATGGGAGGAGGAAAACCAAGAAAAGCATGGACATTGAAGAGTTAACCGGTTCACTTTCCGACTGGAGCAATGCGAGTAGATAGTTTCAATGAAGTACTTTCACTACCCGACTGGAGCAATGCGAGTAGATAGTTTCAATGAAGTACTTTCACTACCCGACTGGAGCAATGCGAGTAGATAGTTTCAATGAAGTACTTCTAAAACCTGTTCTTTGTCTAATGTCCTCATTTCTCACTCTGTCTCTTAGCGATATTCTTAGGATTCTGCGTAAGCATGCCATTTCAGCTGTCACTAGTTTACGTTTATCTTGTGTTGTCGTTGTCCATGTTTGGCAGTTGTAACACGGCGTAGTCATAATAATCGTTTTGAAAAGTGTTATTTTGGTGTTTAAAACTACATTTTTGTTTCTGAAGATTGGTGTCATTTGCCCTAGGACTTGATATGCTTTACTAGATCTATTGTGAGCAGTAAAGAAATACACAATATAAGCAGTAAAGCATACCAACGCCTAGGGCAAAAAACACCAATCTTCAGAAATAAAAATGTAGATTTAAACACCAAAATAACACTATTCAAAACGATCACTATGCCTACGCTGTGCTACCAAGCTAAACATGGACAACGACAGAACAAGACAAACGTAAACTAACAACAGCTGAAATGGCATGCTTAAGCATAATCCCCTAGAAATATCGCTCTGAGACAAAGTGAGAAATGAGGACATTAGACAACGAAACGGTATCGCCCCAATCTTGGAGTATATTAAGAGCTAACAGGTCAAATGGTTTGCACACATCAGCAGACTACCATCAGACAGCATACCACAGCACACTATGCTACACAGAAACAGTGAAGGCAGACCTAGAGGCCGACCTCGAAAACGATGGACAACCAAAATAAAAGCGACGACAAATTCCACAATATACCCAGCACACACGAGGGTCATCTCCAGAGAACTCTTCTACCCCTGACACTAAAATTCAATAAAGGGTTTAGCGTATAGATAGATAGATATATAGATAAGACTTCTAAAACCTCGATGGAGGAATACGAGTAGATATGTCAATATTAATGACTTTTTCCTGCAACATATTTCAGTGTTAATGATTTTGTCCTATCTTTTCCAGTACCCTGGAAAAGAAATTCAGATGTCAGTTAGAGTTAGTTCTAAAAAGAATTTAGCAGTAGGAAATTCAGGAAGGTTTGTGTCTGAAATATGGGTGTCAAGAGGTAACTGTTCACAATGCGTGTACTCTGTCTCACAATGTATGTTCACTTTCTCAAAATGTGTGTTCTCTGTTTCACAATGCATCACTTTCACTTTCTGTCTCATCGTGAGTTCTCTGTCTCACAATGTTTGCTCCCTGTCTCACAATGTGTGTTCTCTGTCGCACAATGTTTGCTCCCTGTCTCACAATGTATGTTCTCTGTCGCACAATGTTTGCTCCCTGTCTCACAATGTGTGTTCTCTGTCACACAATGTTTGCTCCCTGTCTCACAATGTGTGTTCTCTGTCGCACAATGTTTGCTCCCTGTCTCACAATGTGTGTTCTCTGTCGCACAATGTTTGCTCCCTGTCTCACAATGTTTGCTCCCTGTCTCACAATGTGTGTTGTCTCAGAAGTATCAAGAGTCCTATGTAACTCTCTGCACTGTCAAGGTTTGATCGCAGATGATCAAGGTCAATAACACTGACATATTTGAAAACATACATGAAAACAAAAACAACTGAAAACGAACTACAACGATATACAAATTCACCTCAGGCAGAGTGCGAAGAATACAATATACAATATTTAAATACATTTGATATTCGCCGAAGACGGATGTGTCTGGCAATTGGCGCAAATAAAACGGTGACAACGCATTTCCATTCTCTGGACTGCATCCTGCTGGAGATCTAGTAGTACTGCTACAGGAGAGATCCAGCAGGTGTTTGAGAATGAACGCTGAAGAAGAAGAAATACATTTGATAGATTTAAATAAAATACATAATACAATATTTAAACACATCACAAACAGAAACTATGCAGAGAAAAATAACAGCTAAATGTATATGTTAGCGGCACAAAACAAAAACAAACATCAGAATTTAAATATTTGGGAAGCATTTTTACAGAAGACGGCAACATTTATATAGAAATTGAGATGAGGTGCCAAAAAGCAAACGCTGTAAAATACCAAATGTCACCGCTTCTTAAAAACATAGCGATCAACATGACGACCAAACGACGGATAAAAACACCATCTGTATTCCAACATTATGTTACCAGCGCCAGACATGACACTTGACAAAAACACTCTTCAGAAAGATTACAACATGTGGGATGAAATGGTTGAGAAAGGTCATCAACGTCACCAGGAGAGACCGAATGAGAAATGAAAACATCAGAAAGATAGTAAAAACCACACCATACAAACAATATATAGAAAGACAGCAGATCAACTGGTTCAGACACATGCGAATGGAACCATTACAACCAGCCATCCAAGTGTACAATAACAGAACGGTGTCAAGGCAAGAGAAAGACCAAGACTACGATGGGAAGATTAAATCAGAGAGATTGTTAAGAAACACGGCTTGACCATGGCAAGCACAATAGAGATAGTCAGATACAGAAAACTTATATTCCCCAGGACACGCCTAAGGAAATTTGTGGCAAAAATAATAGATACATCGTGTTCTCTGCCTAATTATGCGCTTTCACTGTCTAACATTGTGTGTTTCCTGTTTCAGAATGTGTGTTCCATCTCACAATGTGTGTTCTCTTTCTAATAATGTGTGCTCCCTGTCTTACCTGTAACACAATGTTAGTTCCCTGTTTCACAATGTGTGTTCTCTTTCTCAAATTGTATGCTCTCAGTCTCACAATGTGTGTTCTCTTTCTAAAAATGTATGTTCTCAGTCTCACAATGTGTGTTCTCTTTCTAAAAATGTATGTTCTCAGTCTCACAATGTGTGTTCTCTTTCTAAAAATGTATGTTCTCAGTCTCACAATATGATTCAAAATGTATGTTCTCTATCTCAAAATGTGTGTTCTCAGCCTCACATTGTGAGTTCCCTGTCTCACATGTAACGCAATATGAGTTTCCTGTCTTACAATGTGTGTTCCCAGTCTAACAATGTGTGGTGCAGTCTAACAATGTGTGTTCCCTGTCTCACAATGTGTATTCCAGTCACACAATGTGTTTCCTTGTCTCAGAATATGTATTGCCCGTTTCAGAATGTGTGGTCCCTGTCTCATAATATTGTTCTTGCCTCAGAAGGTGTTTTCTCTAAATAAACCCAATGGTTAACCCATCGCTTTCTTGAGTAGAATGTTTAATGTATCTCATTCTTGAGTAGAATGTTTAATGTCTTTCTGTCGTGAGTACAGTATTTACTTGGGGGCCTGGATGCATTCCCCAGTTGAGACGGAAATATTTTTTCAGATTGCAACGGCTCCCGGGTCGACCAAGCCTTAAATGGGTACCGTATTAATCCGAGAAGTAAAAACTGCGAAGGATTCTAATCAAGAATCAAGGAGAGGACTACCGCCCTCATATTGCAGAGCCACTGAAATGTGATATCGCTAACATCTCACACCACTACGGCATTAATAAATGATATGGGTAACTTTACTTTTTTTTAAAACAGTATTTAATGCATCTCTATCTTGAGTAAATTGTTCTGTTCCTGCTCAGTGAGAAAGAATATTGACACACTTCTTTTCATGCATGTCATAGGAGAAGACTGAGGAAATTTGGGGGGATATGATGACCTGTGAAAAAAACATTACCACATCTTGTCTAAATTTCTTACCCTTATATTCTGTCAATGAAAATCCCCATGGATTACTAAGAGATAGAGACTAACGGGCATTACACCTTTAGCTTTTTGTTGTAGACTTTCTAATTGATGGGAAAGTGTCTTCACTGCAGTTTGGTCAACAAATATGACTGAAGAATTATGAAGTTGTTGGCCCAGAATTGTGCGCTATGCAGAGAGTGGCAATCCTGAGATTCTGGTACACTGGAATGCATTCCTTCGGTGACTAAACATGCATCCTTAAACCTCCTTTTCACAAACATGCCCTATGAGACTACCTTACATGTTATCTCATTTACACAACTGAATGGAACCTGTGTTTTTGTCTGAAATATGGTTGTCAAGAACTACGTGCTTACAATGAGTGCTCTTTTTCTCATTCTGTGTGTTTTGTCTCACAATGCGTGTTTTATAATGTCTCACGAAGTGTGTTATCTGTCTCACAATGTGTGTTCTCTGTCTCACAATGCGTGTTCTCTGCCTCACAATGTGTGTGTTCTGTCTCACGATGTGTGTTCTCTGTCTCACAATGTGTTTTCTGTCTCACAATGTGTGTTCTCTGCCTCACAATATGTGTTCTGTTTCATAATGTGTGTTTCCTGTCTAATAATATATATTCCCTTTCTCAGAATGTGTTCTCTAAGTAGATTGTTTAATGCATCACTGTTTTGATTATGTTATTTGATTATATTATTATTATTATATATATATATATATATATATATATATATATATATATATATATATATATATATATATATATATATATATATATATATATATATATATATATATATATATATATATATATATATATATATATTATTTGAGTGTATTCTTGAGTATATTTTTAAGGCATCTCTGTTTTCAATATTGTGTTTAATGCATCTGTGTTGAGTAGAGTGTTTACTGCATCTCTGTCTTGAGTGAAGTGTTTACTGAATCTTTGTCTTCAGCATTTTGTTTTATGCCTCTCTGCCTTGTCAAACAAGCTCTGTTAGATAAAGTAGCGAAAGAAAGTAAAAACAGAGACCTGCTTAAAAAAGAAGAAAACAGAAATAATGGTTGTCTCGAAGAGACATACACCACCAAGATGCAACAAAATAATTAACGACACAAAATTAACACAAGTTGAAAAAGTGAAATATCTTGGCACCCTGTTAACATCAGAAGGTAGATGCTCAAGTGAGATTAAGAGCCCAACAGCACAAGCCAAATCAACATTCCGAAAAATGAGAACCATTTTGTGCAATGGAAGACTATCAATGCAGACTCGAATTCGAGTGATGAGATGTTATATGGATGTGAAGCATGGACTGTAAACAAAAAATAGAGTAGAGTATTTAATGCACCGATGTGTTGAATAGAGTATTTAATGCACCGATGTGTTGAGTAGAGTATTTAATGCACCGATGTGTTGAGTAGAGTATTTAATGCACCGATGTGTTGAGTAGAGTATTTAATGCAACGATGTGTTGAGTAGCGTATTTAATGCACCGATATGTTGAGTAAAGTGTTTCACATGTATTATTCGTACATAAGTATCCACACAGCAGAATGTCTGAATTTCTTTGCTTTAAAAAAAAGCTCTGATGAACAGCTTCTCCCATCGTACTATCTTCCCTCATTCACGAAATTTCACAAATAAATACAAATATGTCTTTCTGTAGTATCTGAACATTCACACAATAAAAAGCCTAAAAGAACAATGCCATAAAGGGAAGCATCCCTTCCAGTCTCATGAAACCGTTTGTATATTTGATCTTATTTCCCTAGTACGTTCTGTGTGAAAACTTGTGCTTGGACTTCTAGCTCAGTGAGCAAAAATAATAGAAACTCTTCTTTATAGTCATGTCGTAGAAGACGACTGATACAATTTGGGGGATCATTGTCACATCTTGTCTACATTTCTGACTTTTCTTCTCTATTAAATAATCCCAACGGATGACGAAGAGATGCGGGCCAGGGTATATTGCATCTTTGTCCTTTTGTGGTTGATTTTCTAGGTCATGGGGAATGTTAGATCTGCCATCACTGCGGTTGAGTCAAATCTGACTGAAGAATTATAAAGCTGTTGGCCCAGAAGTGTGTGCTATGCTCCTTGCAGGACGTGGTAATCATGGGATGCTGGCGAACCGGAATACATTCCTTCGGTGACAAAACATGCTTCCTTAAACCTCACACACAAACATGCCTATTAGACAACCTTACATGTTACTTCAGTTGCACACAAACATGCCTATGAGACAACCTTACATGTTACTTCTTACACACAAACATGCCTGTGAGACAACCTTACATGTTACTTCACTTACACACAAAGATGCCTATGAAACAACCTTACATGTTACTTCACTTATACACAAACACGCCTATGAAACAGCCTTACATGTTACTTCCGTTACACACAAACATGCCTATGAGACAACCTTACATGGTACTTCAGTTACACAACTGAATGGAACCTGTGCTTTTATTTGAAACATTGATGTCAAGAGGCATGCCCCATTGAAGCCAACTCCTTGACGTAGAGATGGGACTTAGTCCAGCCAACAGAGGCTGGAAACTAAAATTGGTCGGGCCAACCCAATATCGAGCAGGGTCACAATCCTGCCCAAGCAAGCACAGGTGCTGAAGTCAGAGATGCCAGGCCGAGAGGCGCACCAGCAACTATGGTATCATGCAACTCGAATAGTTGACACTAAACCAGTTAAGGGAAGAACACTGGTCCACAGAGATGGATATCCACAGAAAGATGTATGGGAGCACTGATGAGCTTTCAAATACAGCAGCATTTATTAAGAAAACAGGACTTGCTGTGTAGACATGTCAAACTGCGAACGAAAAGAAGAAGAGGCATGCGTATTTTCTGTCTCACAATGTGTATTCTCTGTCTCACAATGTGTAGGCCTATTCTCTGTGTAACAATGCGTGTGTTCTGTCTCACAATGTGTATTTTCTGTGCCACAATGCGTGTGTTCTGTCTCATAATGCGTGTTCTCTGTCTCACAATGCGTGTTCTGTCTCACAATGTGTATTCTCCGACTCACAAAGTGTAAGTTCACAGAGAAGACTGTTCACCAGATACAAGTATATACCGATGGATCAGCAACTAATGCAGTGAAGAATGGAGATTCTGGAGTGCATATAAAATATCCGGAAAAAGACCATAAAACCATATGTTTACCAACTGAAATCTTCTGCTTCAACTACTTTGCAGATGTACAGTTCCTAAAAATTGCTGTGGAAAAAATTAAGAACATAACAAGCCAATGTCAACAGGTGATGTGTCTTACTGGCGCGATGTCTGTAATACAAGCCCTTGACAGCAATACGAGAAGTGTGCATTCAAAGAAGATTAGTACAACCATGGATATCATCCCACTTTGACATACCATGAAATGAAAAGGCAGATACGCTGGCAAAAGATGGAGCAACACAGTAACATAAAAAAACCAACAAAAGTTGCCATACAAAGAGATGATGACCACTTCAAAGAAATGATGAAGAGGTAGGCAGCGATACAACTGGGAGAGAAACACAACGAGATGAAGAGGTTACAGTCTAGCAGAGCAAACCACCAAAATAAAAAGGCAGATGATGTTGGAAGTCCGTTGAAACCACCCTTCACTGCTCATACGGTTGTTCTGTGTTAATACAATGGAACATAAAACCCAATCAATAGTAGCATCCAGAGAGGAATTAATGTTCATTTCAGAAAACTACAATATTATCGCCATACTACACATGATAGTCTAGAGAAAAAAAACCGTAATAAAGATGATCATGTCAGAGAAATGAGAAAAGAGGCATGAAATCACAATGACAGAAAAATTAGCTAAAGATGGGCGGGAGCTTTTAAAGGCTGTGATGTACATTTTGATATGCTACCTCATCATGCTACCTGCTGATGGCGGCTAGAGTATAGTATGAGAGTATAGTGTGAGAATATCAATGATCGTGATAGTATTCAATCAATCAAGTGTCATGATAAGTGGCTTAGGTGATGATTCTTTCCCCACAACTATGTCTCTTGTATTGTTAAAAAGTTCAGTTGGTGACTTCTTTTCGTGCCACAGTAGCAACCCACCCAGAAATTTCTATCTTTGTGTTCCTCAATCTCTTCTCCCCTTGATCTTTCCGGTGGTTGCTAAATGTTGAAGTTTTACTTTTCTTGTCACGGACCTTTAAAATCGTGATTGACTGTTTCTAATTTTCGCTATAATTTGTCGTTTTACTCCAGCATCTCTGAGAACTTCTACATTTGTTTCACTTACTTAGGAAGCATTATATCGAGTGAAGGGAAAAACAGTAAAGAAATACAACATAGATGCAACAAAACATACCAGATCCTAGGACAGATGACACGTGTTTTTAAGAACAAAAATGTAATCATGAACACTAAAGTTACATTATACAAGACTATTATTTTTCCAAGTTAGAAATTAGTTCTATTCTCCTTATTTTTTTCTGTTCAACTTCTTCCATCTGCTGTAAACATATTACCTAAATATTTGAATTGGTAGACTTGTTTTAATACCTATTAGAACGTAGAAATTATTATTATGTTTAGAGAACATAGTCACAACAGGCAAAATTTAAGGCAACAGAGACAGACGGTGACAACGTGAGAAAATATTAGACAGTTTGACACGGCAAGGAAACAACAACGACTTTGATACATAATACTGTGGACAGAGAGCTGTGAAGAGTCATGACCGCCTACGCTAGCAGACATGGCACCTGATGATGATTATTATTCCATCACTGTTCTACCAGTGCAAAACCTTGACAATGACAGCACATGACAAAAGAAAAATAGTGCCAGCAGGAATTACGTGTCTACAAAGAATACTTGGAGTGTCATTAAGAGATATAATTAAAAGCGATACCATCAAACAGATAACCAAAACGAAACCAGTATTGGAACACATCAAAAGATAACATATCAAGTGTTTTTCACACGCTTCCAGACTACCAACAAAGATCATGCAACAAATGCCATGAGATATTCCTATAGGCCTAGACATCACGGGCTATAAATCCACAGACAGACCATGTAAAAGCTGGATCACAGAAATCAAAGAAGCCACAGGAGCAAGCTTACAAACAGCACACAAGAAGCCCATTTCCAGAGAACTCTTCCACCCCTGACAACGCAAAGCTATCCCCAGCGTATATATAGATGTATAGGTAGTTGTGCATCAGCAAACTAATGTCACGTGACTCTTACGTCAGAAATGTAGAAATGGCAGCTGGAGGAAATTGGGCTTATCTGCCCAGTGTTGTCATTGAAGATGTTTTTTCGAAGCTGTCACACAAAGACAGAATAAGTGCATCATCAACTTGCCACAGATGGAGAGATTACCTATTTGTGTCCCAATTCTGGCAGGTTGTAACTTTTAACTTAGGTTATAAAGGCCGTCAAAGGTCTAGATTTCTTAGTTCCAAATGCGGGAAATTCGTGAAAGAAGCTACGATTGAATTTAATTCTACTCGCAGATCTCAGGTCTGGGATTGCACACGCTTATTGGAGTTGCTGTCCAGGAATGGTCAATTAGAATGTTTGACACTGCGTCCATCGAGCTGTTACTTAGATGAAGGAGATAACACTTTAGAAAAGTAAGTATATCCATGATATTGGTTATAACTGAACTGTTATATCGGGCACTCATCCAGAAAGTTTACATTGCCTCGTTTTGAATCAGCTGTCCGTTTATAAACAAACCACACATTTCAATAACAATAATTATAAAATGGAATTTCATTCACGAGTCTTAAATGTAATCAGTATTTTCATGTCTATTTACAATCGAACTACTTATATTAATTGATCTCTTTTCAATTTTTAATCGATGATTATGCTCAACACACACATACTCTGTATAATATATATATTTATACACATATGTATAGTATATATTATATTATTATAATCGTAATTTAGTATGGGCGGGCAGCTATTGGCGAGTATATCATATAGACCTAGTATATATGTGTATTGAGTATGCAAGCAAGTGAATGTCTGTCTTGATTATTGTTGGTGACATTGGAGAATTAAACCAATTGTTCCAAGACCTTTTTTTTTCCCTTGGTGAGTTAAGGGTCAGACTTATTTCATTCAATGTTCACCAGTCCACCTTGGCTTAATTCATGTGTAGGCCTATAGATATTACTTATTACAAATGTGGGTAAAATTATGTTTTAGTTCTTCACTGTTTACATTTTTAAGTAGCTGACGTCATGGATTTCCTCGGAAGATCAAGCATAACGACACAGACGAGATGTTACATCCAATCATTTGTACTGCACGCTCATTGTTTCTGCATGCTGCACACTGAGAGAGGCCCCAATTGAGCTCTAAAATATTAATTCTAATCCTAACCCTTATCGGAAATACTAATTCTAAACCTAGCTCTTATTAACAAATTTACCTTAATTCTAAAATACTAATTCTAATCCTAACCTTTATTATTAATAATATGCTGTAATTCTAAATGCACATGCCCATTCACACTGCAAAGATTAGGTAATACCTCAAAACTAGAAGTTAAGTCACAGTTAAGAACTAAAACACACTATCGCCCAAATGTGGACAACTGTGACTACAGAAGCAGCAGTTTTCAAATTTTCTTTATTAAAATATTTTGTTTGTAAGCCAGTAATTCAGTATATTATGGGTGGCAGTGGCCACTTTTTAATAACACAAATATGTACATTATTTAACGAAATGAAATATGGATAAAGACACATTTCACAGTAGCTAAGGCTACTGGTCGGTCCAGCAATCTACCCGCTATACAATGAGAGTCCCACCCCCAACCCCCCTCTGGATAGCCCGGGGGGTGGGGGTCTCTTGTGCGTAATGTGCAGATCAATACAGATATATCACCTTTTAATCTAAATTCAATGAGCTTATGAAAGCTAAATGAAACTACACATAATATTTAATAAAAATGTTGAAATCTGGCCACTGCTCCCCATAATGAACCAGCAGCTCATTATTCTTTGGACACTGTTAGAGTTTTTATAGAATATTGCAATCTAAGATAGTATAATGAACAAAGAAGTTGAATATTGACTCTCAAAGTTCTATGCTAGTAAGTGTTATGATCTTTAGCATTGACACTACAAAGGTGACTACCATTTTTCGTTTTGTTTGTGATCAATTACTAAGCATCCAGTCGGATATTAGTCATGTATTGAGCATTTTGTTTTAAGCTGCTGTAGGTTTCTCACAATTTAGTTGAGGATAGATAATTTAGCAGAAATGCTTGTGTAGGCCAGACTGTCGCTTTATTAGTAGCAAAGCTTGGATTTTCAGTTTAAATCTTATGAAAACCGTCAAATTATCAGGAAACCTTCACAAAATAGTAATGTACAATTTCATTTAACATTTTAAAATATTCTATGCCCTACTGATCTGTTGTCTCAACAACCCTGATCATGACTTACTTAGTCTATTGGGTAATCCTGCACTGATCCTCTTGATTATGAAGCGTGATGTGTCATTGTGTTGCACAAGTTGATTTCATGACCATATTACCAGCACAGTGATTCATCAGCACTCTTAGTTTTAATAGATTGACACTGCAAGTAATTTTACAAACACTGATGTCAGGCGTTCCAAAAGAGACATGAACTGACTTAAATAAATTAGTATTTGTAATGTCATACATTCACAAACATTTACTCTGCAATCATGCACTTCATCAAAATAGCTTTCACTTTCAAACTGAACTCATTGAATGCAGAATAGTGTACTTTATTATTTTTATTTAGAATAATTAAGATTTCTTATTACAGTAAATTGTCATTTCATATACATAGAATTTATACCAGGCGGTTGTTAGCCACAGTGACTAGTAGTAGTTCTATGGACAGTGCTGATATTTTTTAATGCAATTAAGGAGTTACGCCGCTTGAATGAGAGGGGATGTTTTTTCTTCTGTGTCTGGCTAGAATGCAGGACATGGAAGTGAAGCATGATGTTGCAAAAAAACAGGCGGCATATAGGAATTAAAAGAATAATTATCAACCAACACAAAACTGGAACAGTCAGCTACTACATGTTTAACGGTATACTTGAATATGAGATTGAAGAATCATGTGAACATGTTTGGAATGCCATGATGATGGTCTGATGACTAACTAACTAGTGCAGCGGTAGCAGATCTTTCCTGTTGGAATAGACTGTTTCAAGGCAATGATCATAGTTTGTTAACTGATCTTGGACTACTAAGTTAAGAAACCACTGCTCCTACACTATTGTGTTACAAAGTATATCACTTTTTGGGGTTCTATCCCATATCAATTGGCTACCTCTTTTGATTATTTCCTTGGCTATGTTACAGACAACTGAAATTTATTTATTACTTAAAGTTAACCTAATCCAGTGTGTTCCAACCTAGACATCTCTCCTAACCCCAAAGAAATTAATATTAAAAATAAAGTAATAAATACCCATTGTCTGATAAACTTAGCCAAGGGAAATAATCAAAAGAAGTAGTCATATGATATGTGATAGAACCCTTTTTTATTTTAGTGATACTTTCTGTGATGAGAGAAATTCTAGAGACTGCTAAGAATGAACATTATTGTAAATATATCTATATATGTGCATGCACACACAAAAGCCCTGTATAATTCAAAATTTCCTGTATGTTTGTCTTCTAACTACATGTTCTTTTATATATGTTAATATAATTTTCTTTTATTAATTGACATTTTTCATTAAGATGACTGAAAACAAAGTGTATAGTTTCATTCTATTATCCTCAGTTTCCTAGAATCACTTCAGATGGTAGTAACAAGAAACAGACGTCTCTTCCACTTGTCTTTGGGCTGTACTGAAATTCTTCTAAACAATTCCCAGGAAATGTTTAACTTGCTTGTGAAATACCATGCCACATATCTACAGTCCTTGCATGTTGCAAGCGTAAAGGAGGATACAAGCTTTTATGATCTTCCATTGGTTCAACTTGACAACATATCAGCATTCTTAAATCTAAGGTCTTTGAGTTTGGACTATGATTTTCTAACTCCGAAACTGATGTCAGGCTTGACCAACCGTCATTGCACAGCTCCACCTTTGAACTATTTGTTTATACATGTTCACCGGGTAGGACAGTGGCAGATCACAGAGAACATGTGGAAAAAGGTCACAATGGCAAACCCAGGAATGGAGCTCACCTTAAACCTTGTTCACTCCACTGAAGGTCTTCAGTCCCTTCTAGACATTCTTAGACCCTCCATGCCCTTGACCCACTTTCGACAATACTTCTGCGAGGACATAAGCATTGCATCACTGAACTTCATCAGCAATCACTACTGTAACACCATCCGCTCCCTTACCATTGTAGAAGCTATAGACTTTCAGCCAATCAGCTATAACAATTATGCCGCAGAAGATCCATTTGTTATGCTGGCTTGGCGTTGTACAAGACTGGAATCTCTAAAAATAATAGGTATGTGACAAAAATAATAACTTGTAATAAAAGTAACTTGTATTTTAGATTCTACTTTAACAATGAAAATATTTAGCATAATTGGTATGTGACAAAAATAATATATATTTAACTTGTATTTAAGATTCTACATTAGCAGCTAGCTAACATATTTAGCATCATTGGTATGTGGCATCAATCAATAAACCCGTAAACCTTCAGGGTTGTAGGGGTACCACATTGGATGCCTTAGCACACAGAGTCCTCCAGCGAATTCTATCCTCAGTGATGCGGATGAGTGTGGAAATATCTTGCCCTGTCCATTCCTTGATGTTGTCTGTCCATGCCTTTATTTTACCTCCTCTGCTTCTTCCACCCTCAACAGTTTCCTGCAGTATTGTTTTTGACAAGGAATCGTGCCTGCATACATGTCCAAACCATGCTAATTTTTGCCGTTTCACTATTGAAAACAATGGCTCCTGAACACATGCACACATCTCTTACATACACATTGGTCTTATGTTCCCTATAGGAAATTCGTAGAATTCGTCTGTAGCATTTGTACTTGAAATTCTGTAATCTTCTCTCCATTTCCGCAGTGAGTGTCCAACTCTCACAACCATACAACACAACAGAAAGCACCAGCGACTTATACAGTTTGATTTTCACTCCAACACTGATGTTGCTTTTCCAAATCACAGCGTTGACAAGGACGCTAAAGCCATCTCCAGCCTTACTAATGTGGCATAGGTTTAGAACAAATGATTATGCCAGTCAAACATCATAGCGAGGGGGGAAAAAAACCTAGAAAAGGGCACAAAACCTTTCCCTCAATGCAAAAAAGACAAAAATAATGCATGTAAGCAGAGATGAAATTACACCTAAAATAGTGATTGACAAAGACCAACTAGAAAATGTAAACAACTATGAATATCTAGGGTCAGCCATCAACACTGCAGGCGATTTCTCTGCAGAGATAAGAAAGAGATTACCAATGGCATTACAAAAAACATCACAGATGAAAAATTTATGGCAGGGAGCAAACAGAAAAACAAAGTTACATCTACTAGGACACTACCTCTTTCCAGTGGCAACATATGGTTGTGAGACGTGGAAAATGACATCAACAATAAAAAAGAAATGAAATGCTAAGATTATTATGGACAGAAAAAATAACTAACGCATATGTTTGCAAAGATCTAACATAGAAGACTGGCTCCTCAAAACTATCAAAAAATGCACTCACATATTTTGGACATATAAAAAGACACAATGGTTTGGAAAGATTAATCATGGAGGTGAAAGTTCCAGGCAAGAGAACAAGAGGCAGACCAAGACTATGATGAACACATGACATTGAAGACCTTCTGAACATGACAGTGTAAGGAGCTGGGCAGCTCACACACAATCATGAGGCTTACAGAGTGGCAGTGAGGACAACGTTCTGCAAAGGATATGTCACATAGAGAGAGTTATGACAGTTTAGGATATATAACAAAAACAATAAGATATGTAACTTAGGTTTTATTAAAGAATGATATGCCCACAGTTCTAACGCAATGAACCACACATTATTTAATGACATGAACTTTCGCTAAAGGTGCATACAAAGCACGGTGCACACACATCGGATGATCGCTAACAGATGTTGCATGTTTTTTATCTCCGTGTCACAGAAGTTGCATGGAATCAAGCCTAATATTAAAAAGTTGGAATATGTTGGAATATCATTCCTTATACAACTGTAACTTGTGTATTCTACTTTAGCAACTAGTTAACATATTTAGCATCATTTCACTTGAGACCCATAGGTGCTCTCTTTCAGATGATAATTCTTATAGCTCACTGGTTGTAACATTTAAATAAAAACACTGGTTTTAATGTGCCATCTCATGTAACATGGGATGCTCAATTACCTTGTCTGGTGACAGGATTGTATCTGATTACACTTGTGTGTTGCCAGAGTCAAAATAGGAATAAAGAATAGCAAAACTGTTATCTGCCATGCAGAAAGAAGCCACTAAAGTTTTAGATGGATGGAGTTGGCTATCCCATGGATGGTCAAAGTGACTCAGAAGCCAAGCTAGATGTGTCAAGCATGAAAGGCACAGATATCACAGCCAAACTGTAAACCATAACACATTGCATTCCGATCTTCAAACTACATTCAGCTAATGTGCAGGAGTTTGAGAATAAACACAGAAGAAGTATCTTCATTAAATGAGGCGCTATTTGGGTATGTATGTGTGACTTGGCAATCTTTTCTTGTGAAGATCATGTGGTGGGATTCTCTTGTCATCCACATGAACATATGATGATCTGTTAAGATGAAAACCTGCACAATAGATCCACAAAGTTGAACAGAAAATCGAAAATATGTACTTACTGCGCAAAACTGAAATCCAACAGGTAAAGCATGAAACGGGGTAATGAAGTTTTGCTAATAACATGAAACACGCATAGGCACACACATAAATTTATGTTTTGACCAAAAGGCCTTTATCAAGGATAACATACACGTGTACATCAAAAACAACAAGTAGGGATGACAAACTTGCATTCACATGTCTAGCGAAATGGCAGGAAGGATAGAAATTAGGTAAGAGGTGACACAAACAGGAATAGATTGTACAGAAATAGGAAATATACAAAAGCAAACAGAAATAAATGTGACAACGTGACCGATAAATGATGGAACAACCCGATATGCATATGTTAGGCGCTCATTAATTTCCAAAGGCTTCAGAGTGCCACATTCATATATATAGCGGTTCTCAAGCGCGAGACTGGTCCGGTCGTTGGAGTGACATGGTTTGATGGCTGTCATCTGAATATCTTGGGCGCCCCCATCTTGGTACTCACTAAAATACCTTCATTGCCTTGGACACCTTTCAGTACCTTTGTTGTTATGAATCTCTATAAATACCTTTTTCTTGCCACCAACTTACTCTCTATAAATATATTTTACCACCACAAACCCCCTATAAATATATTTTACTACCACAAACCCCCTATAAATATATTTTTCTTTTGTAGATCTCAAAAATATTATATACATAGAAATGTTCAAGAATTATTTTCTGTACAGTAATAATATTAAGCAATGTTTACGAATGAAAAAAATGTAATAGGATGTGTTGTTAATTTACAAGAAAACAGTAGAATTTCCTATCATCTAAATAAATCCTCCACATCTACCACTCTCAAAATTAATTTGATAAATTATGGTAATTGAATAAATGATATTCACACGTTAACACAAAAGGAAAAACTTAATTGAATATTGTCTCGACCCAAGTAGCTGTTGGTACTACTGGTCTACATTTGCTGTCAGGCATAGGGGCTGGAGCTGTAGTTTTTGTTCCAAGGCCAGATGCATACAATATCCGTGTTTGTTCAGAATATCTTTTGTTATCCATCCATATCTTTCTTGGTCTTCCTCTAGTTCAGTGACCTCTATTTATCATATGCACTTGTAGGGATTTTGGCATAATACATTTGCATAAGATGTCCAAACCATTGTATTTGCTCTTTCCCGATATATTTGATGCATGATATAATGCCTATTCTATTTCTGTTGTCATCATTTCATAAACTGTCTAGTCTGGTACAGCCAACAGCATTTCTCAAATATTTCAGTTCATATTATTTTGCTTTCTCTTGTATGAATGTGTCACTGTACATGTCTGATGTTGGTAACAGAGTGTTGGTAGAAAATTCCTTTTTATAATTTGTGTACTTTTACAACACAACTTTCTCTGAAAACTATAAATAACTGTTATTGACACATAATAGTTAAATAAAAGTTTGTAAATGTTTTTTTTTTTTCCCTCCTTATAGTTGGGGATGAGTATGAGTGATGCAATGTCTATTAAGGTTCACCGTAGCAGGATAATTCGAACCATGTATCTTTCATCATGATATAGGAACCGTACATTGATACTCTGATAACAGTTTTCAGAAGTTCTTAATATTAAATTGAATACATCATTTTAGATTTCCTGCAATATAAATTGTTAATGGCATTTATCTAATGGTGTGAACATTGGCAGAATTCAATTTTACATTATTTGTCTATAAAAATCTATTTGAACTGTTTGAAACATTGAAAATGTCTTGTGTTTTGTAATTTGTATGATTTCGTGTTTACACCTCATAACTCCTTAGTCTTATTGATAGTCTGTCTGTTGTGTTAATTTGAAACATCAAAAATCTGTGTTCTACATAAGTAACATTTCTTCTAGCCATTGCGAACCCCCTGAGAGGATATCAGGAACCCAGGTTAAGAACCATTTTACTATTAATATCATTTTGCTTAGTCTTATGTGAAAAATAGTTTAAGCAGTTGAAATATTTATTCTGAAGCTTGACTTAATCACTTGCTTGTAGGAGTATCCATAGATCAGAAAGATTTGGTGGCTATAGCTCGCTTGAGGACTGGCCTGCATCAATTGCTGGTCCCATCATGTTGTGTGTTTTGGAGTGAGGAAGATGAAGATTACTGTGATGAGGATGAAGCACTCATGGATCTTCAGTTAAAGGTTAGTACTGTATTTTTTATAGCTTGTTTTCCCCCTGAAAGTTGGAACCTAAATGTAATAGGATGTTTTGTGGCTAAAGTTGGTTGTGTCTGACAGAAGGTGCAGATATCACGGTCAAGTTGAAATGATGCTATGAAGTTGAAACATATTGCTCTCTCTTGATTACATCATGGTATCCGCAAGAGTTTGAGAATTACCAAAGAATAATAAGTATAAATTAATGTAATTATTATCAGTGTACAAGTTCAACAACTAATTATAAAGTCAGCTGGTCATATTACTCCAGTGTAACCTGCCACATAACAAGCTCGATAAAATGTAAGCTTGAGCTCCAATCACCCCAGCGCTTAACTGCAATAGTTGATAACAAACCACCTGGGGCAAGACAATAGACAATTAATCAATAAACCCATAACCCTTCTGTGTTTCAGCACACAGAGTCCTCCAGCGAATTCTATCCTCAGCGATGCAGATGAGTGTTGAAATATCTTGTCCTGTCCATTCCTTGATGTTGTCTATCCATGCCTTTATTTCTCCTCTGCTTCCTCCACCTTCGATAGTTCCCTGCAGTGTTGTTTTTGACAAGGAATCATGTCTGCATACATGTCCAAAACAATATTGTTCCATTGAAATACCACAATGGAATAGACAATAGTAACCTGCCAATGGTGGTTCTATCAAAGGTCATCTCAAGGGTGCAGCAGAGGATTATGTGGTACAAAACAGTATTGTTCAGGACTCATAATAATATTTATTATAGTTTAATAACTGTAAACAGTTTACTAAAGGCTTCAAAACTGTCATGTCAAATGAATTCAGTTTAATTTATTTGATAGGATGTTCTTAAAATAGTGGAATATCACATTGTGTTAAGATCAATTTCTATCTTTTGATAAGGTATCTGAAAGTCTCTGCAGAAACTGGCAGTTACTGCCAGAGCCCTGTGTTCCTCCAGCTGTTTTCTACAGAGATGCAGATGCAGACAATGCTTACATGTCAGAGCTTCTTGGAGACCAAGTCTGGAGAATGAATTAAAAGAATTCCAGTTTACAATTTTTTGGAATACTGACCAGAAACATAAATACCAAAGATGCAAGACTGTAACAGCCAAGTTAATTTCAAAGCTCAAGGTGATCAATCTAGACCAAGTAAATGTTCTGTTAACATGAAATAAACAATTGTTGTCATGACAAGGGCAATCACAAAAGAAAAATAGAAAAATAACTATTATATGAAGTTATTCTGTGATATTATACCTAAGGCCAAGGCTGCCATATATAAGATTTTTACTAATGAGTGTATGAGAGATCTGATTAATGTTGTGTTTTAAAAAACTGTATGTGTATCAGTTAGTAGCATATCACAGTGTAAGCCATCCATCATTGTGTATACAAACTGTATATTGTCAACTTATATTTACTAAATGATGTACCTACAACTTAATGAAACCTCATTGTAATATAGAAATAGAAAAGATCATTGAAAGTGTCTTTTTTTTGGTTTTTGTAAAGATACATTTGTCTTTCAGAAGGAAATAGTTTAGGTTACTATTTCAGTGAGCTTGGCAGACAGTTGTTGAGATTACCTTTTTTTTTTTTTTACTGAGATTGTAATTGGTAACTATATTGCAGTTTTATAACTGAACTTCTAGTCTGTGATGTTAAATTTTAAATTGTATATTTCAGGCAGCAAGATCATTAAGCAATATTGAATTTGTAAGAAGCTGCTCTGTGATTGAATACTCTATTTCAGTAGAATATGTGGCACTACTTAACTATCAATGCTTCTGTGGCATGCATTATTTACACACTTGAAGAATGAAAGATGCAACAACAATGAGTCAAAATGTTTTTGAGACTAAAGCTTGTACCTAGATTTACTGTCAACTGTGATACCTATTATATACAATACTTGTCATCAAGGATTTTGTTAGTGCATTTTGTCTGCCTCGACTTGCCATATATATCAGTTCTTCAGCTTAGCCAGTTTGTATGTACTTTTAAGAATCTGACATCTTCAACACTGGGTTTGACATGATAAAACATAGATTTTACCTCATAATTCTATTAATTTTCTGTTTAATTGGTGGGGGGTTAAACAATTATGTGCAATGATTGCACTGCAATCACTTCTCTTATATTAAAAATAACTTATTTATTATAAAATATAGTACTTGTACATTATGGTTTGTGCCAACTGACTTGCAAGTTCTTTTTGTGATTTAAAGTACTTGAGAGCCTTTGATATATCCAAGATAATGTTAATGGATGAGATCTGTGCATCAGGTTTTATACACAAAAGTTATTTTTGGCCAGCCATACTGTTTTTTTTTTCACATTCATGTAAAGAGATTCTCAAATTGTATTTAGAACAGACTATTCTCAATCAGACTCTTCACAACTAATTCTGATTAATGAAAGAGTTGTTCATTTTGTATGTTAAATTCTTCAGGAATGTTTTTAACACAAATTTGATATTTGTTAGTAGAATCATGCCTGTCATCTTGTGCAGATTTTCTTGCATATTTTACAGAATATACTCTGGTTACATGGAAAATATAATTGTTAACTTTCATAATGGAATTTCAAAATCTGAGTCAATTGTCTCATTAGCAATTTTATGTGAATTGAACTATAATCTCATTCCTATGAACTCAACCAAGGAAATTATTTTCCTAAACAAACACTAGTCCAATGTATATTTAGGACTTCTGTTCATTGTTTAATATTATTCATGTTGAGTCATTTGAGTAAATATATGTTATAATTCTAATGAGATGGATTATTGTTTCTAGGTGGAGGTGTTATTTAGCCAAATAAATGTTTCTTTCCTGCACCACATTCATTTATTTATCTTTATGTGGAAGGTGGACAGTTAACCTTTACCTCATTATGGTTTAGTGTGTTCAGCAACGGTTTATACTGTATAAGAAAACCGCGGTAGAGTGTATTCACTTTCCATAAGCCACGTTGTTAAGTCCCCTATAAGCAATAAAAGATGCCTAATTTTTAAATTTTGGTCACCAGGTTTGAGAAATCTGACATGTTATTCAATTTGACTTCCTTTTCCTGCAACTTTAATGGACCCCATTTTGAAATGTCCTTGAAATATCAAAATATCTGCAATTAGTCCACATCGGAACATTTGTATGGTGCCATGAAAGTGAATCGGGTTTTATATACTTTTGTTTTATCATACTTTCTGTAAAATCATTATGGATTCTGATTTGGATGGTGAATTCTTGAGAGGTAAGTTGATTTTCACATCCAAAATAACAATAGAACACGTTGTTTTCTATATTTAAACGCCTAATATCAGTTGTTTTGGAACGATTCAGTTTTAGAATAGGTCTGGATTTAGAGAAATCTAAATGTCTGAGGCTGACATGGCATGATTCATACAATTCATTGACAATTTTCGCTCTGCCATCAAGTTCACATCTGAGATCTACACCTCCCATGTGAACTTTCTTGACATATCAATCACTATTCAACCCCTCTGTCTTAGCACATCAGTACACTACAAACCGACTGATGCTCATAGCTTTCTTCTACACACCTGGTCTCATCCCTCTACCTGCTGTGATTCCCTTCCATTCTCCCAACTTCTTCGGCGCATGTGCAGTTGCAAGGATGACTTCATCAAGAAGACCTATTACATGATAGCTTTCTTCCGCTGTCGCCTGTACCCTGAGGCTGTCCTCAGGTCTGCCCTTCTTTGAGCGTGCAGTCTCTACCATCAGGACACCCTTTCAACCACTCAGAAGTCTTCTTTGTGTAACCGGACTAAGCTTGTTCTCACTTTCCACCCCCATAGCGCTGCCGTTTGCCATGCCCTGCTTCGTCACCTTCCCCTTCTCCAGTCTGACCCCGAGACGCGGGGAGTGTTCTGTAACCCCCTCTTGTTGCTTACAGACGTAACAAGAACCTCAGGGATCTACTGAGTCACTTCCAGCCTGAAGTTCCTAATCATTTTGGCACCATCAGATGCAAACGCAGCAAATGCTACACTTGTGCCTATGTCACCCAGATCCGATCTGTCACATTCCCTAAAGCCACCTTCACCATTAAGGAGAACTTCACATGTGTGTCCCCCGCAACGTCATCTATGCCATCATATGCAAGCGTTGCGCCATGACATATATAGGTGAAACTGGAAGGAGGCTCGCAGACCGATTCTGCGAACATCTGTACAGCATAAAAAACCATTCAGGTTTTTCTGTTGATGTCCATTTTAATGGCACGGGCCATCGGGGCGCCCAGAACATTCAGGTTACGGCCATTAAGTCGTGCTTCTCTGACAACCGGGCCCGTCTGGCTCTTGAGAACGCTACATTTATCAATATGGCACTCTTAAACCCGACGGCATTAATGAGCGCCTGTCTCATGTATGACATTAGTCGATCCATAGTTTCTGTTTGTTTCGTGTCACGTTTGTTGTCATTTTTGTATTTTCCTTGTACGGTGTCATTTCGCCTCTTCCGGTCAATCCATACTACTCATATCAATGTGACTGTCAATGTTATTACTGTTCACTTTCTGTTATATGTTTTAATTGTGTTTCAATTGTCTTGATAAAGGCCTTTCGGTCGAATGTCAATTTGTGTGTGTCATTATGTGTGTTATCAAGTATTAGCAAAACTTTAATAACCTTTTCCTGGATCTACCTGCTGGATTTAGATAATGATTTTATGACAAATTTAATGTTTATTCTGTTTCCCCCATGAAATTATGATAATTTTACTATAAACATTATAGAATTAGGTCTGTATCACACTGTTGCCATTCCAAGAAATTTTCCAAAAAAGTCAGTAATTTTTTAATAATTTTGTTTTTGTTACAATTTGTTTTTTTGTGGGAAAACATCTTTCTCACATATCTCCAAACACACAAACAAAATTTACACCAATATATGCAGAATTCAATTCTTTATTTATATATAGATTTATTATTTAAATATCTCTAACAACAAAAAAGTTATCACATTTTCAAAACAGCCACCAACTATTACGCAACATTTCCAAGAAAGAATCCAGCTTTTGACAGAACTTGGTCTCAATATTTAAATAATGAATGCGATAGGCATCAATTTGATTCTAATTTTAAGTTTCAGAAATCCACTGAGTTCATGAAATAAGATAGGAAACTTGTACTAACCGAATTTATTTTAATTTTTGTTCTATTAAAATACTATATTTTTTAAATAATTATATTTATGACATGAAGAGACACTTTATGATTATAACTAAAATCACATTATTTGTAAAAAAAAAAAAAAAAAAATATATCCATAAACTTAAATTTTCTCATAGGATATTGTTAGCAGTATCAAATAAAGATAACCTCATGGCAAAACACATTTAAGGTAGTTTTAAAGTAGAAGACATGACATTTATTTTCCTCTATATACAACTTTTGTTATTCGTAAACCCCAAATTTGTACCATAGGATACATTTGTCCAGCACACTCTCAGAAAATCTCATTTTTACATTATAACCTTGCACAGGTTTTGCTCTCTATAATTTCTATCTAGTGTCATGATGATAGTAAAGTTAATTTGGTGTTGAGTGGCGATGGATTCCTGTCCATGCTAATCTTCATAGGTCACAAAACTATCAGATATCTGCTCATTCGAGTTATGTTTTTCTCCTGTATTTCTTGATTTTTCTTCCACAAATCACATCATATTGATTTATCTTTTAACTACTCTTTCATATATTTTGTACAGTACTAGTGAAAATTCCTTTGTATATCCTACTGTAATTTCTCATTATGTAATCACATTTCCATCATTCTCACCTCTCTTCAACTTTTTTTTGTATTTTCCCGAATTTTCATTTTTACGATATTGTTTGAATGTAGTCTCCATTTGATTTTGTTTTCTACTCTGTGTGTGTTGTTCCCTATTGTGATAAAGACCTTCTAGTCGAAACACTGATCCTGTGTATTGATGTAAAACTGCTGTTTAACCCTTTTTATTTTTTTTCACTATTTACTTACTAGAATAATTTGTTGTGCAGGTGCGCTTCTCGGCCTGGTATCTCCAACTTCAACACCTGTATTTGCTTGGGCAGAACTGTGGTCCAGCTCGATATAGGAATGCCAGGACTAATCTTTTTTTCCAGCCTCTATTGGCTGGACTAAACCCCATCTCCACTTTAAGGAGTTGGCCTCGATAGTGAATATAATAATAAGGAATTATATGGCTGGTTGTTGAACTAGTTGTCCATGGACTCATGCCCTTTGACCCAAAGGAATTATATAAAACAGAATGACTTGTGTCCCATATGATTACAATATAAACATGTACCCATAAATGACTTTCAACTAATGACAGCCATTATGAGCTGTGAAAGTCTGATATAGTGAGAAAACAGTTTAATACTATAGTTTTGATGTAAGGATGAATTATTATTTTCTATATGAATATGCCTCAGATTCTTCTGTAGATGTTACCTTACTGCATTTGCACACACATAATCTGTAGATGTTACCTTACTTCATTGCACACACAGAATCTTTTGTAGATGTTACCTTATTTCTTCTTTTATTCATATCGAAGATGTCATTTATATATTATTCTCTCACATAGAGTCCACATGAAACAGCGGTTTAACATAATTTTGCAGAAGATGAGTAATATATCATTCATCAAAGTTATACAATACTTTTGATAAAAGTTCTGCGTGTGAGATAAAATATTACCTTCTATACTGAATGTAACAGTTCTTGCTAGATAGAAATCAATAAATCTCTTACATGGAAAAATGTGATCATATTCGAGTAAAGGTAGATGTGCTTTCTCTGTTAACACCTGTACTACATTTAGTAATGTACCCCAACATTTTAGAGGGATGTTAAGTAAACCAAAAAGTAGATCATGTTAAACTTCGACAGAATTTCGCCACATTAAATCATATATATATATAGATATGACTGGTGCATGTATTGATGAGTGCCATTCTGTCATATCAGTGATATTAGTTTAAAAATGAAAGTGTTTCATATCAATGCTTAACACCCCTCCAAAGGGTTGTGACCATGAAGTGTGGATGTTCATGGGAAAGCACCCATTTACAATTATCATTAGAAAGGAAATAGTCTGAAAACTTTTGTCAGATTTCCTACCTTTTTATATGTATATACTATTTTTCTGTTAATATGTATACTTTGTTTTAATACTACATTCTTTACTGTAGAGTTTACTGTGAAAGCATTGACTTTAAATAATATGAAGTCTAACATTCCATCACATGCAAGTTAGAGGGTCATACATGGCTAATAATTACATACAAGGAAATTTGTTAACATCCTCATATAAGAAACATTTTCACTTTGGAGCAGAAAACAAATGTCTTTCAACCCTGCAGCTAATTGTTTGCTTTATTGATCACTGTTTATTATCTCAGTTGGAGAACAAGTGTTAATGAATAATCATTAGACATTTCAGAAATGTAATTAATTTATTTTACTGCAATGTTGGTTCAAATAGCTGCCATTATTTCAATTTCCATTAAATAAAACAAGGAAGTTTATCCCAGGAAGTTGAGAGGTGAGTGAAGTAATGATAGCTACCTGCGTTAATACAAAATCCTACACATGTATAAAGTAAATAAATTATTATACGTTAACAGTATATTGACATTCACAATTCTACTATCATAAACTTCAGTAAATCTAAATTTAATTTAATAGATGAAAAAAATCCTTATTTTAAATATTTTTCCCATTTTTTTCTGACTAAAGTATCTCCTATCCCCTGGGTTAAGGTAGTAGAAATTTTTTTTAGGTTAAATCAATATTAGTATCATAGTTTGTGCCACATTATATCTTATATTTGTATGTAAAAATGTGCATTGATATTTGAACACTTTAAATGTGCTGGGTTTTCTTTTTACTTTTTCAGTATATCCCTACTATACTGATTCTTATCATTATCACTATATAGCCATTCACTTCTATAAGTCAACTCTTATTGATGTAAATTATATTCATTGTTACTTTATATAATACAGCTAATTCTTTAGTTGCCTATATCTAAAGGTACTGCTTGTCAGATATGTTTAGAATTGTGTCACGTAATCAATAACACATATTTCTTGTGCTAGGTAAGTCTACTTTCATTTTGCAAAAAAAAAAAGAAGAAGAAAATATGGGGATAATCTAAGGCTATTCATCATCTTTATGCACCACCATTTTAACTGACATAGGAGGTATGGATAATAAGGGCTGGCAATCAAATTTGAATGTTGACATTATTCAGGAATATGGAGTTAAAATTTATAGAATTATCCCTAATATAGGTAGAATTGTCCAGCTTCATCATCAAATACAAGGCCATAGATAAGGGGGTTGGGGACCCCCCCTTAGCAAATCAGAACATGACACCCCCCTTCTTCCCAATTAGACATTTTTCAAAAATAGAGCATCATTTTGTTCATCAGAACTGAAAAACTGAGAATGGACTCAGGGCATGGCACAAATGCTTTCTTTTAGGTAAACCCCCTCTCTTAAAGGATATGTATCTGTGGCCCTAACCAGTTATGTCAGACTCAATCCATGCTCAAAAGGTTACAAAATGATGTGTACCAATGTAAGTGAATGTCATGATGATGAAATAAGACCTTTAGCCCACAAGACCCCCAAAAAAATAACCACTGGTCTAAACTATCTCTTCAACACCCCAAGAACAAGAAACTAAAACAAATTTGGTAATGGTACTGGAAAATTGGCTTTTAAGCACCTGCAGAGGTACCCAGCTAAAAATGAGCAAAGACAGTTCATATAACCATTGCCAATGCCATTCTACATTGTGTATTAGAACTAGTCTAGGATGATAGTCCATGGGAAATTCCTAAAAGTACTTAACTCTTTGTTCCATCAATCTCCCAAAAGTATTCATACTTAAAGTCTCAGTCAAATGTTAAATAATTTTCAAATCTTCCTTGATAGGGCACTTTCTCCCTCATCATATTTTCAGATCTTTCTTGTGGGGAAACTTTATCTCATCACCCCTCATCTTTCCCATATCTATCATCCTATGTGCATATAAATGATCACCTCCAACCTCATCTTTCCCATATCTATCATCCTATGTGCATATAAATGATCACCTCCAACCTCATCTTTCCCATATTTATCATCCTATGTGCATATAAATGATCACCTCCAACCTCATCTTTCCCATATCTATCATCCTATGTGCATATAAATGATCACCTCCAACCTCATCTTTCCCATATCTATCATCCTATGTGCGTATAAATGATCACCTCCAACCTCATCTTTCCCATATTTATCATCCTATGTGCATATAAATGATCACCTCCAACCTCATCTTTCCCATATCTATCATCCTATGTGCATATAAATGATCACCTCCAACCTCATCTTTCCCATATTTATCATCCTATGTGCATATAAATGATCACCTCCAACCTCATCTTTCCCATATCTATCATCCTATGTGCGTATAAATGATCACCTCCAACCTCATCTTTCCCATATCTATCATCCTATGTGCGTATAAATGATCACCTCCAACCTCATCTTTCCCATATCTATCATCCTATGTGCGTATAAATGATCACCTCCAACCTCATCTTCTTCATTGTACAGCAGAAGCAAAGCAATGACTACCCTGTTCATATTAGATCAGCCCTATCTCCTGACAGCACTGTCTCATCTACCAAATTTGTTTGCCACCAGTGAATTAGCTATTTCATTTCCTGGCGCAAATTTAATTTCGTCCACCGTTGTGACATTTGCAGTGTTAGATAAGTTGCATAAAATTATAGATTTTTGTAAATGAGGGTTAAAAGGATTAGAATTAAGTTATAGTTTTTTTAGAAGGGAGAAGGGTTAGAATCAGTGTTTAGATTTTAAAAAATTGTGAATTTAAAAAGGCATGACTCGATATGATTTTATAACACAACGGTGGACGCAATCAAATTTTTACCCATTTCCTTTGACGAGAACAGCATATCTTTGTAATATTCTAGACACACAAGTTGCTCAGAATGCAACTGACTTTGTTCATAGCATACACCTCTCTATTTTATGCAGCATGCTTTGGAAGTCTTAGAGTATCACTGTGTGAGTTAGATTTTCAGTCACCAAGTCAGGGAGAGCATCAATCCCTAGTTCTTTTTTCCAAACCAGTGGCATTTCAAAACATTGTATAGTAACACTGATTGACAATACTTTCTTTGAACTTTTAAGACTGACATCTAAGTGTACAAAGAAAGATAAGAAATTTGAAAATGCATTATACTTCCTTGTAGACTTTAATGTATTGTAATCTACATTTATGTATTCATAGAATAATTTGCATGTAATAGATTAGTGGTTCTTAAACCATTTTTACCAGTGGCCACCTCCTCCCCCTTAAAAAAGGAAGGTCTTTGACTTTCTTTAAAGTTTTAAAGTTACAAAGGCATTCTATGATTTATCACTAAAATTCGTATTGTTAATCTTTCTAGTAGTTACATTTCTGTGACCCCAAATTTCAAATATTTTCTCCTTTGCTCTTCTACAAATCCCCATGACCTCAATTTCCATGTATCCCATGTTGAGAACCACCGTAATAAACAATCTCTGAGTTTTCGGGCATATATTTCAGCTATGAAATATTTGAACAATTATGTGCTCTAGCATGAAGTTTTATGTTGCATTTGTGATGCATACTATTTGCAATGATTGGGTGTGCTGGTGTAATTTTAAAAGATATTATTCCACATGTCAACTAATGTCTGTATAGTACATAAGGTCTCACTAAAGCAACAAGCCCACAAAAGGATAAACTAAGAGAAAATGTCTTCAAATAGCGCTGTTTTAAAAATATAACTGTATGTAAAATATATTTTATAATCTAAATTCATGTAATCAATGCAGATCTACTTTTGATTAGTCTTTGGTAATTGCATTTCTTTGTAGTTCAGACTGAGACTTTTGTAGTTACATATAGCATACAACTAGTTTCACTGAAGTATCTTTACAACTCAACCAGCATTAGAATAATAAAAGTCACACTATAAGTTCATACTAAAAGTTTTTAATTTGTATCCTGCAATATAAAGGAACAAATGTGTACATATGGTAAAACAATGTTAACAATTTACACATGGTAAAACAATGTAAACATTATATAAAAATATCTTATGCCAGCTTTTTTTTGGGTAATAACATAAATACAGAATATGCACTCTTGCAGTTTGCAAACTATGAAGATATGCTTATTTTATAAATTAAATACTGAACAGAGAATACTTTAGATTTAGAATTAAAGATAACAAGGTAAAGGTAAGCTATGAACTAGCAATGTAGCACACAGTTTTTCCATAAGTATGCAGCTGCTTAGACTAAATGTTTCTTACCACACTTGCTCAGTAACGATGTGCCATTCTTTAACGTTCCTAGAACATGAGCCCTGGTACTCTACTTTCTTGTAGTTGGGTGAACAACGGAAGTAATTGTTATTTAAAACTGCAAATGAGTGAACTCGAAATCTGGGTCTGCTGGTCAGCAGGTGAATGACTTAACACTTCATTACCTTTGCTCCCAAATTTATAACTATCCTATTCAAATATCCATAAAATCCATCGGGGTCATAGTTGTACTACATTGGATGCATCAACATAGAGTCTTCCAGCAATTTCTATCTTCAGCTATGCCAATGAGAGTGGAAAAATCTTGACTGGTCTAATCTTTGATGTCTGCTTATGATTTTCTCTGCTATTTTCACCTATAACTGTTCCTTGTAGTATCATTACCTGGAAACATGTCGGTGAATTAATACTTGAATATAAGTAATAGGAAAACCAGTTATGTTTTAAGCATTCATTCTCCAGCTCCCACTGAATCTCTCTTGTTGTAGAACAATAACCATACTACAAGAGCAACTCAATAAGTAAATCACAAAATTCTGTGGGATGGCAGGAAAATTTAGTAGGTGGTTCTAAAGGTCACATTTGGTGACAGCATCATCAAACTTTATGTTCCCATTTGTTAGGTGGTGCCAGGTGCTGCATGCGCAGCGCATAAACAAAATGGCGAATGTACTTACAATCAAAGAACAACGTTCATTTTTTGGGCAAAAGGACATTCATAAAGAATTGCTTCCGGTTTATGCTGACAAATGTTTGTCCCGTAAAGCGGTGCACAACTGGGTAGAAAAATGTTTTCATGGATGCTCTAAAATTTAGTCCATTCTGACTACCTATTCAGATTGCAACAGACGCATCCATGCAGTGGGTGGAGGAGATGATTAGAGGTGACAGGCGAGTAACAATATACTCTGTTGCAGCTGTAATAGGGTGCTCACATAGTTCAGCATACAAGCATACTGCATGATTGATTGAAATTTAAGAAAGTGTACTTCAAGGTGGGTACAGAGACAACTGACGGATGAGCACAAAATGAATTGATTAGGCCTGTTCTTGCAGCATCTCTGTTGTTACGCAGATGAAGAAGAAGACATGCTGAACAGGATTATTACTGGGGATGAATCATGGGTGCATCACTAACAACTCAACTCAAAGCATGCTTCAATGCAATAGAAACATCCTTCTTCACCTTGTGTCAAAAAATTCAAGTTTACGCTATCAGTAGGAAAGGTTATTATTGACAATGTTCTGGGATTGTCAAGGAGTGCTTCTAACCAATTTAAAGAAGAAAGGTGACTGTGAATTCTGAATCGTATTATGAAGTTCTATCGATGCTTTGGGATGCAATTAGAAGAAAACGTCCAAGCCTGCTGATTAGAGTACTGCTGCTTCATGACAATGCCAGACCACATATGGCATATTATTCACCATCTGGGGTGAGAATTTCTAGAACATCCATCTTACAGCTCCCACTTAGCCCCTAGCAATTTCTACCTTTTTGGTCCACTAAAAGCCCATCTTGGATGGAGATATTTTGGAAATGGCACAGTAGTTACATGTGAAATGAAAATGTGGTTTAGAAAATAAGAGCACACAGTTCTATGCAGCAGATTTGGGAGGACTGATAAAACAATGGGATAAGTGCATCAGTATTGGTGATTATTATATTGAAAAATAAAAGGGATAATGTAGGTTTAAAAATAATCAGTTTCCAAGTTGTTATCATCTTTATTTTCTTTTTACAGCCATTTGTGGCTTACTTATCAACTTACCCTGGTAGATTTCCACCAAGAATTAGTCCAGAGAATAGAGACGCTCTCTGGTATATTTGCACCAGTGGTCAAATGGTCACAGATCCAACTATGGTAGTTCTACTCAAATAATGAAATATACAAAGATAAAATATATGTACTGTATATATATTACAAGCATAGGTTCATTATTAAAACAGGACATTTTGAGCTGAAATCTATTTTCATATTCACATGTTTGTAAAAAGCATAACGTATCCAAGTTATGTGTCAATACTTTATTTCACCTAAATTATTTTATTATAATTAAAAAACATAATACTTTGTCTGTGGGTTTATAGAATTGTGAGAGGTTAAAAAACAAAATTTGAGGTTCTGGATCTTTGATCTGAAGATAGTAAGAACATCTCAGAAACCCATGGTAGTTAAGAGGTTCAACTGTTTGCAGTTGGACAGCCAGACCATTCACAAAGTATTGACAATCTACTGACCATAAATATTACTTATAAATTCAGTGTAACCAATGTAATTCTGGGGTTTTATGTAAAAAGGTTTTATGTCTGTGCACCAACTTAAATTTCTAGTCCTGGCAAAATAGTTATGAATTAAATGCTCATTTTTGCTTGCTAAAAATGGCTGCAACAAACCTTGAAAAGAAATACCCAATAAAAATGTAGAAATTATATAAAACAATACATTAAAGAAGCCAACAAAATACCATACAAATTACATCCACACTAGTTGAAGAATATAAATTGCTGCTGAGTACACAAGAAGTTCATTGTGTGAGATAACTATACATGTTTAACTAAAAAATTGTTGGTTTAACATTTGCCTTACTCTGTGCAAACTGTGTTAGTTTCTCAACCAAAATGTGTTGTTATATTCATCAGGTCTGCTGCAGTAATGGTGAAACTGTTGCCTGTTCTGATAATTGTTTTGGGTGATCATAAAAAAACTGTACAAGCATTATTGGGTTAAGACAAATTTGGAATACTCTCATTCCACTCATGAGAATATCACTCATTGTAGTGATGGAAGATAAAAGAATAGCTGCCTGTGATATTAGACAATGTAACCTTTTATATTCTTTGAATTTGTGTTCAGTTGTGTGTATGAAAATATATTTTTAAACAAACATACATTTTCTGATATATCAGTTTTATCTCTATTAATGAAGAATGTTATTTAGCTGTGCTATTCAATTTGTCACATAATGTTTTTGAAATGACCTGTTTTATTGTAAGTAAAGTTAGTTCAATGCCATGGATTGTGTTACATAGAGAGGAAAATCAGGAATGGTATAAAGACACAGGAGAAAGTGATAGCAGTTAGTTCAAGCGCTGCATGTCTACGAAGACACAAAACAGCACATGATCGTACATATAGAATGGTGTTTTGTTGTACATAATGCATAAAACTCTTTGTTGCTCAGATTGGTCTTGTGAGTCACACCCATCATCACCATGGATTTTAGATTATATTTCTTATTGCACAACAATAATACTATCATCTGAAAAAATGGAAAGGTACCTACTACTAAAATTAGTTGAGTTATGAAAAAGTGATAACAGCTGATTTTACCATATGTGATTAGCTGCCTTAGTCAATGATTGACTAGAAACCACCCTACTATTGTCTTTGTCAACATGTACTCTATAGTTATAAGCTCTGTAGCATTCTTAGAGCTTTCCACAATATGTATATAAATATTGTTCATTTGTTTGAAAATTGTCATCCCATGTGTATTTTCTGTTGAATATAATCACTGTTAGTTGTTTTCTATTTTAAAAGTAAAAAATATTCTTTGACACAGATGCAATTCTGTACCTGTATTTTGAAAATCAATGATACAATTTGTGGGGGAGTGCAAAGCTAATTTATTTATTTTGTTTATTTTGGATGTAATTTACAGAAAATGATGATATATATCCAAGGTTATACGTCCAGTCTGCCGAAGATGGATGTGTTGGGCCATTGGCGCAAATAAAACAGAGACAAAGCACATGTCCATTCTCTTGACTGTATCTTGCTTAAAATCTATTAGGACCATTGTCCTGCTACAAGAGAGAACCAATGGGAGCTTGAGAATTAACGGTGAAGAAATGTCCAGTGACAGGACATAAGAGATTGTGATAGCAACACTAAAAGATGTTTACGAGCTGTGCATCGATCTACATAAAATTTTATTATGTAAACAAAATAGAAATACTAGTGAATATCCTTGCTACAGTTTTAAATTTTTTTTCTTGTGATATCAATAGTAATGTGCAGATCCACACATTGAAAATCTAGAGGTCTTAACAGTGACCAATCTGATCAACAACCATGCAACAACAAAACTCTAGTAGATAACATACCTATATAGTGAGACTTTTGTCTTGTGGATGCCCCATAGCACATCTTTACAAGTATGTTGCTACCCATTTAAGAAGTTTCTTCTCAAAGCATTGCATACCAGTGAGAGTTGGAGTCATCTGAGTATGAAATAACGCCTTGGAGAAAACTCCACATTATATAACAGGATTCAAGAGCTATGTTGCTTGTTATTCCTGTGAATTGAAATAAATAAATATGCACAGATAACTAAGTAATTAATGATGTTTTTAATTCAAATGTAATTGTTCCTGTGCTTAATTATTGACTCTATAAGATCATCCCAGATATTGTGACTACTGACAATTTCATACAGCTTAAATAGATATATAATTTTTCTGTAGTGAAAAAATATTTTATAGGAAATATAAAAATTAATTTACAGAGAAACAAAATTTCATCATGAAGTTGCCTGTTCCTTTTGGGATTCATTTATTTAAGTAGATAAAGTGTCGATAAAACTTCATTATTGTATTTAGAGTGCACCCAGATTTTCCCAGTCCCTGTTATTAGATTTTTGCTGATAGTGCAGAAGTCCATTCTCCATTTACAGTTTTCTCTTAGATTAATGATTTGACACAAGTGAGGCTTGTGTGGGTTGAGAATCCATTTGTCCAGTCATACATTCAAGCAGGCATCCTATTTACTTCTCACTAAGACCTTGAACTTCTAAAAAAATGCATGTCTTTGTTTACTCATTAAAAGGTGGAAGTAATTTTAACTTGTTTGGTGTTTTCATTTCTTGACAATTTACTTAAATGTTCATATTTATTATTGAACTGATACTTTTGGCAAATGTATAAATATGAATTTTCAAGAGCAGTATTTCTTCACAAGTAATAACACAAACTCTATGCATTCCATGGATCCAGCAAGTGCAGTAGGATTATATATTGATTCCTGCTGAAGACAATTGTGTCAGGCCATTGGCGCAAATAAAACGGCGACACAATGCATTGACATTCTCTGGACTACATCCTGCTAGAAATCTAGTAGGACAATTGTCCTGCTACAAGAGAGATCTGGTGGGAGTTTGAGAATGAACGCTGAAGAAGAAGAAGATGTAGTGATTGTTTCTACCCAATACATTGAACCCCAAGAACTACTGAATATATATTTCTATACTATGAAATATGGCATGTGAGTTTGCTTGTTTTTACGTCTTCTATCACAAAACATTCCATTCTCTGAAGTGCAATAGAATTACCAGTAGCACAAAAAAGACTTCCCTGTATAACAAGAACACAGTGAGGTATGTGAAATTTAGTATACACTGGTTTTGTACAAAGAAATTATTTTGTCTTCAGGTAGTTACACAAATTTATTGACTAGCAAAAATGGCATTAAACATTCATTCATTTTGTCCAAAATCCAGTTTTTTGTTACATTAGTCCAAATGCTTCTGTTAGTGGTGTGTTTCTATCCCCATAAATTTGCCCATGTGGCAACTGGGTCCTTCTTGTTCAGGCTGAAGAGAATAGGGTCACTATTTTCTTTTCATGTATCGTAGAATGTGACAAAGGAAAGTTGAGGGATAGGCTCTCCCTGTGAAAAATCATTATTACATCTTGTCTCAATTACTTACACCATGTGCCACATCATCTAGTGAGCACACACTGTGCACAAACTTCCTCAGCACACCCCGCCCACGACTTAAGTCTACCACCAATCACACTGCATTTCAGTATGCAGTTGATCTGCCTTTTTTTTCTGCGCTGAATGCAAGGCAGTCTCTTGTTCGGCATAAATGTAATTTATGTTCCACAGTTGGACAGTCATGTAAGAATCGCATTGCTTGTACAAATGTGTCACTCGTGCACCAAATAATGATACGCATCGCCTCATTTTGGATTTCATCCCAACCTTTCAGTCTGTATCTGGCTGAGAGTCATAACTGCCAATACATATTCCAACACAGAAACAACATATCTTTGGTATGGAAGAAAAAAGTAATCTCTGATCACTGAGTAGAAGCTATTACTTTCATTGCTGAAAGACATTTTCTTGCCCTTGAAATGATGTGATCAACGTGATCTTTGAAGCACAGACTCCGGTTAAAATTTAAAAAACCCCACATATTTCATTGTTCTAGTTCTCTCAAGAGTGTTCACATACACAGTAGCACTCGGCATCGTGTAATTTATAATGTGATATTCCTCCTACTACTCATCGTTCATTCTCAACCCCCCCCCCCCATTGGATCTCTGTAACATGATAATGACACGACTAGATTTCTAGCAGAATGTAGTCCAGAGAATGGAAATGCGTTGTGTCCCCGCTTTATTTGCGCAAGTGGCCCGGCACATCCGTCCTTGGTGGTACAGTGTGATTATTGAGATAGAACAAAGTTACAGTTGTTTTAGATGGATTAAATAAATAATACACCTGAGTGACACGCCACTCCCCCATGCGATCTAGCTCACATTGTAATTCCTTCACACAGGCTATTCTCATTTTCTACACTGCATATAAACCAAAAAGTCATCAGTATATACGATAGTTCTACATGCCACTGTCATATGTTCACATGTTATTTGTACTGTGTACATATAAACAATATTGGTAATAATGGAAAACACCGTGCAAGTAGAGAGCTTATGGCTACTGGTATGGATGACCAGCTACCTCATTAAAGAACTAGTCACATTCCACGATATGGTATAGTCACAGTAATCCAGACGCCATGCTGAAGTTGGATGTATCAGATCGAACTGCAAAGATATCACAGCTAAATTGTAAACCATGACAAAATGAATTCCATTCTCCGGACTACATCCTGACAATCTGCAGGAATGAGAGAACTAAGCAGAAGAACGCATTATATCAATATGTAGGCCTTGGCACGATACGCAAAATTAGGTGCAGCAAGTTGCAGGTCAAGAGTCCAGGGCGCAGTAAGCTGAATCAGCCACCATGGTGAAATGACGACAGAGAAAGCAAGGAGGAACAAACGGTAAGGCGTGGCAGAGAGCACGCAAATCCTACTGCGCACTATTCAATAACGTATCGGCATTGAAGCAGACAGTAGACGACACCATGTTATTCTTCAAGACATGCACTCAGCAAGCCAAAGAAGACAGGTGAAATGAATTCTACAAGCAGATCGTTCTGGCGTTTTCAGCGAAGCATGAATGTAAATTTTCAAAGATTCGGTATACCTGATTTTCAATCCACCGACCTGACATGGCAGAAATCAGACGAAGATAAGGGAAATGCCTTCTATGAGCATTGCGTTCAACAGACGGACCAAAACAATCTAGACGTCAGGTGGAGGATTATCACCACGCTGTCTGGTCTATGCACGGAGGCTGAGTGGAAGGAGAGCATACGCATCACGGCAGAGACCGCCCATACCACTCGTAAATGGTTACGGAATACTTTCCCAGGCCCTGACGGTATACGATATGGGGACTTCGCCATCCTTAACTCAAGGAGAGTGACATAAACGACCTGGTTGGTGAGTTTAAAGAATGATCTAGAGCGGTACTATAAAGGAAGAATAGCTGCATAGCTACCTATTGCCACTAAAGAAGCCCAATAAAATCCACGCCCAGATCAACGGCTACCGAATCATAACGATGCAGAACACCACAGACAAACTTATTGAGAAGATATAGCACAACACCTCGCTCGAGACCTGGAAGACAGCCATATTTTTAAGAAGAAAGTGTATTTCAGACATTTCAAATGTGCCCACACCACATTTCCAAAAAAGGTTTGATATCTGATATTGGAAACAACAAATTTAGCTTATTAATTGATGAAAGCAATGATATTTCTGCAACTAAGCTACTTGGTATAGCAATAAGATATTTTTCTGTGAAAAGAAAACAGTTTAGTGTTACTTTTTAGACTTAGTTGAACTGTGTGACTGGAACCCTGAAACAATATGCAATGCTCTGAAAGAATGTTTGAAGAATAATGGAACAATGGAGTGTACATACATTTAAAGTCTGAAAGTCCTCATCTGATCGTAGTTAGATGTGTGTGCCATTCGTTTCAACTAGCTGTGTCACATGCTACATCTGAGTGGCTTCCCAGGAGTCTAGAGTTCATGTTAGAAAAACATACAACTGGTTTCCTCACTCATCACTTTGTCAAGCAAAGTACAGTGAGCTTTTTGTATTAATAAATGATGGACAACTTATTTTAATATACAAGAATGAGCTGGCGCTGTTATGTAGCAGAACTTGTATATTCTATGTTTTGTGACATGAAAAACTATGTTTTTCTCATATTTCTCAAGCATATTCTTGGAAAAGTTCAAAGCGTGAATAAAAAGTTGAAGCGAAATACAGGATCCAACAAAACTACCCAAAGATCTTGTCCATCTCACTGATTCTATCAGTTTCAAAGATTGTGATTTCTGGAAAAAAACATTACACAGACTGATGCTATTGAAGACTATTTAGATCCTAATCCCTATCTAGGTTATCAGTTTGAAAAAGAAATGACAATCTAAAAATTTTCGGATGAGAAAGAAATTCGTGGAAGATGTGTATAGTTTTTAGTGGAGTTATTAACACGGCTGCGTTTACGTTTGCCAGATAACATTCACATTCATATTGCAGTCCATGTCATGTTTTAGTGGAAGTGAATGTCTACAGTCAATTAAGTCTTGCATAATATTTCTTGCTAAGATGTTTATTGATGACGCAGATACTCTAACCCGCATAGATTTCCAGTGAAGAAAACATCACCATATGCAGTGGATACATAACAATGACACACTTGCAGTGTGGGTAGAAATAGCTTCATACATGGATGCAACTGGTGAAAATCCTTTCCAAATTATTGCAATTTTTGTTTTAACTGTGCTTAATCTCATTCCACTGCTGACGTGGAACGTGTTTTCAGTCTCTGATGGGGGTTACAAAATAAAAAAAATCGGAATATACTGATCATCAGGAGTTTAAAAGCTGTTCTGACTATTAAATATAGAATGAAAAGATATGGTAAATGAGATTTTGATTATAAACTACCTGAGGATATCCTGCAAAAAATTGGGTCACAAGATGCTTATAAAAGTTTGTTTCAATCATCATCATCTGATACACAAGTACAGCAAGAAAATGCTAAAGAAACTGAAGAAGACTTGTCTGACTGGGATTTGACAGATCTTGAATAAACATATTTCTAATATTAGCTGTTAGTCAATAATTATAATGTGAAATCATGAAACATATTTTGAATATTATGTTTTTTGTGTGATGTTTCCTCATTTTTTGCGTATACATTCTTGGCATGAGACAATTGCCTTTTGGCAAAAACATGTTGACAACACTATATGCACCAGGAAAAAGACGCATATAATGAGAAAAATAGCAACGCTGTGCTACTAATGCCAAACATGGATAACGACAGCACAAGATAAACGTAAACTTTTGACAGCTGAAATGGCATACTTAAGTAGAATCTTAGTAATATCGCTAAGAGACAGAGTGAGAAATGAAGACATTAGACAAAGAACCGGTACCAATCCAATCTTGGAATATATTAAAAGACAACAGATCAAATGGTTTGCACACATCAGCAGACTACCATCAGACAGCATACCACAGTAAGCTATGCTACACATATACAGTGAAGGTAGACCTAGAGGCCAACCACGAAAACGATGGACCACCGAAATAAAAGAGACGAAAAGTTCCACAATATACTCAGAACACAAGTGGGACGTCTCCATAAAACTCTTCTACCCTTGATGCTGAAAGACAACAAAGGGATTCGTGAATAGATAGAATGGAAAAAAAAGTTGTTTCCTTGTGATTATGCAATCTGAAATAATGTTATTTATCAAATTAAATGATATTACCAAATTATAATGTGTTATCTTGTATCATTTTAAAGAAAATATTTGGTGTATTTTTTTAGTGCTTTAAAATTTTCTTAGTTCATTTTGGTACTTTTTAGATATATCAATAGTGCGTGTTTTATGATTAAATGAGTTGGCAACCCTGGTCTATAAGTTTTCGTTACCCAGAGTTTATGAAAAATGGCCAATCATTGTTGACAAGTGTGATATATAATACTTGTATGAATTGTTATACATTATGAAGCTACTAGTTACTGTCACGTCGCTGAACTTGTGAAATACACATTCCCAAGAGAACAATAACGGTAATGCTTCTTGGTCAACAGTAATAGATAATTATAACAGTAACACACTGTAAACATGAAATCGCTAAAGAGAGACCCATTGACACAATGGAAGCGGATGATGGAGCACAATATAGAATCCATCCATGGTGTAGGAGGATGTACTTCTAGTGTAGTTAGAGTTACATCTGGAAGTGCAGATTTTTCTGTTTTAAATCCGAGGCAAGAAAACTATAGTTTAGAGGGAACAGTGACAACGGCGAATTCTGGCATAGAAAATGAGAAGATGGCATTTAAATTCCCCAATGAATTTGGTAATATCGCTCCTAAAGGATCAAATTGTGAACGTTTCGATCAAAAATACAACTGTGTAAATTGTAATATTCAAGACAATATTATAGGAGGAGGTGAATTCCAATTTAAGCGACCAAAGATCTGTGAAACAGAATGCCATTACGCTAATTTACGTAAAAATGTAGACTCTAGTAATGATAGTGATAAGGATTTTAAAAACGTAACCCGTGAGCATGATGTTGATGGGGAAAATGATGTTTCAGGAGATTTAGCCAAAATTGAAATGACTTTTTCAAATTGTTGCGAAAACTCATGTAGGCCTCCATATTCAGAAAATAGTTCAAAATCCGTTACTGTAGAGTCTGAATTCATTGCAAGTGTCAGTAAAGGAGGAAGTGTCAGTAAAACATTGTCAAGCATTGCTTTACATAGTGTAGAAGCAAGAATAGGCATACATAAAGACAATCAAGCACATACAGAAACTATCATGTATATGAATGAATGTGCAAATTTTTCAGACAAGGAAGAATATTCTGTTAGTGATGAGCATGAAACAGTTGTTGGTAGTCATAATCATGAGAAATGTACAGCCGGAGTTTGTTTCATGAACATTGTGGAGGCAGAGACTGATTACAAACACCTGCATAAATTATGTGAGAACACAAAGGATTGCTTGATGATTAGAACAAGAAACCATCCTTTCATGAGTGGAAAAGCTGAAACAAGAAACTTGAATAATGAGAAAGTTGGGACTAGAGCATTGAGTAATGTGAAACTCGGGACAAGTGCATTGGGTAAAGAGAAAGTCCAGACAAGAGCATTGAGTAATGAGAAAGTCAGAACAAGAACATTGAGTAATGAGAAAGTTAGAACAAGAGCATTCAGTAGTGAGAAAGTTGGGACAAAAGTATTGAGAAATGAAAATGTCAAAACAAGAGAACTGACTAATGAGAAAGACAGGACAAGAGAACTTTGTAATAATGAAGTCAGGTCAAGAGAACAGAGTAAGGAGAAAGTGAGGTCAAGAAGCTTGAAAAATAAAACAGTTGGAACAAGAGATTTGAGTTATGAAACAGTCAGTAGTAGGAACTTAATCAGTAATGAGAAAGTTAAGACAAAAAAAACTAATAAGGATGAAGTACAGTGTAATGAGAAAGCCAGATCAAACAAATGTAATTATGAGAAAGTAAGAACAATGAAAGTGAATGATAAGAAAGTCATAGAAAGAGACTTGAGTAATGTGCCAGTTAGAATAATAGACTTGAGTAATGAGACAGTTAAACCAATAAACATGAGTAAAAGCAGAGTTGAGAAATTATCCTTAATTAATAAGAAGAAAATAACTAAAAAAGACTTGTGTAATGACAAAGTTTTTGAACAAGACATAAATAATGTAAAAGTCAGTAAAGGAGACTTCAATAATGAGAAATTATCAAACTGTAATTCATTTTTACAAATAAATAAACTAAAGGGTCTTCATGATGCAGACAATATAGCTTACTTTGGAAATGCATATGATGGACTGTGCATAAGGGAAAAATCCATATTGAAATTAATATCTAAAGAAAGATTTCAAAGTATTGACTCTAGCTTAAGCGAGAACAAATTTTCAATGGATACTGACAGTGGATTTATTGCATGTGACAGTGACATTGATAGTGATGGTACATATAATATATCAGACATTAATAATACTGGGACTAATAGTGACATGTATTTCCAGAATGAAAAACAGTATATCCGACTTTATGAAACCGGCTTAACCTATAACAAAATCAATAAGACAAAGTGTAAATCAGAAGCTATGCAACCTCCGTACATACACAGTAGTAAAGTCAACAGTGATGCAACTTTTCGAGAAGAAGAAACTTTAATCAAAGAAAGATCCCATTCTATACCATTTTCTAGTAACACCATTGACACCTCAGCTATTTATTATAATGATACAACTAAGATATGCACAACTGAACGGGCACATCATTTGCAAGAAATTACAGATTTCACTCCAGTTGACATTGATGATGTAAATTGTATGACTCACAGTGGACTTTGCTGTTCCAATCCATGTGGTACTGAGAAAGATCTCATTTCCAGAATGACAGATATTCAAAACAAATATAGTTCAGTCAGAGAACTTGGTTGTGGAGATGGTTTCCCAAATATGAATTCATTTTCTGTAGTCAGATGTAGAAATGCTGTTGAATTGTCGATATTTTCACACCAAATATCTACAGAGAAAGAACTACAACAGAATGCTAGTGAAGAAAACACTATATCCATGAACTGGAGAGACGAGAATACTACAACTGTGGACTGGAGTGAAGAAAAAACTATAGCTATGGACTGGAGTGCAGAGAGTGCTATAGCTGTGGACTCAAGTGCTCAAAATGATATCGCTGTTGACTGGAATGCAAAGAACACTACAGCTTTAGATTTAAATTCAGAGAACATGATAGCTGTAGGATTGAGTGCAGAGAACACTATAGCTGTGGACTTAAGTACAGAAAATACTACAGCTGTGGACTTAAGTGTGGAGAATACTATATATATAGACTGCAGTGCAGAGAACATAGTAGGTATGGACTTGGGTGAAGAGAACACTGTAGCTATAGACTTGAGTGAAGAGAACACTGTAGCTATAGACTTGAATGAAGAAAACCCTGTAGCTGTAGACTTGAGTGAAGAAAACCCTGTAGCTATAGACTTGAGTGAAGAGAACCCTGTAGCTATAGACTTGAGTGAAGAAAACCCTGTAGCTATAGACTTGAATGAAGAAAACCCTGTAGCTGTAGACTTGAATGAAGAAAACCCTGTAAGTATAGACTTGAGTGAAGAAAACCCTGTAGCTATAGACTTCAGTGAAGAGAATGCTATAACTGTTAACTTAAGTGCAGAAAACACTATAGCTGTGAATTCTAGTGCAGAATACACTACAGCTGTGAATTCTAGTGCAGAAAACACTATAGCTGTGAATTCTAGTGCAGAAAACACTATAGCCATAGACTGTAATGAAATGTCAAAGTGTCAAATAATTAGGGTAAAGCAAGAAAATATTGACAGATGTTCAAATATTGATAGTACAGATGGTAAAATGTCAGGAATTTTAGTGGTTAGAACAGAGTCTCCGTGTACTAGCTGGAAGACAGAATATTATGAAAGTGATGATTCTATGCACTGTCTAGAAAAATTTTCAGAGAGAGCTAATGAATTACAGCCTTCAAACTTGAAAGAGTCTACAACAGAAGGTAGTCTTGCTCCTCAATGTAAAGCAAACAAAAAATGTAGGTATTTAACAAGAAACCCAATGACACAATGGAAGAGATTAGTGGATATTAACTTGGAAACAGTGTTCAATAAGAAAAGTACTGTAGTCGATAATACAAAATATGCAGGAGGAGATTTTGAGGCTAGTTTGCTAAGGAAAACTACAGAGTATTCTAGTGCTGATGATGTTTTAGAAAAACCTGCCATGCAACTTGATTCATCATTAAAAGATTTCTCTGTTTTAAATCCAGCTGAACGTGACCTTAAAAAGTGTTGTATCAGTCATTCTGATACTCAGAGACCTGAAATTGTTGATTGTGAAAATGAAACTATTGATAAATATGCCAGTATGACAGAATTTGGTAATTGTGATGATCATGTGTCACTTGACGTTTCAGAATATTCTAATGCAATGAACACTGAAACAGTTGATTACAAGAAATTGTGCAACAGTGAAGGCAGTACTTCAAATTGTTATTGTCATTCATATACTTATTTTGGTGAAGAAGACTTCAGATGCTCTGACACTGGATACCAGAGTGTCTCAGAAAGATATGTGTTTACAATTGATAAATCAATAGAAGTTGCTCCAAAATCTTTAGAAAATTACTCAGATGCAGTAACTTATGAGTTTGAGAACGATAAGAATTGCTTAGATCAAGATGAGCTGTATGATAGTGATACTACAGTTTGTAATATCAGCTACTCTGAAAACAACATTCCACCATTTACTTTCATTAATAATAAAGCCATGAATAGGCCTATAGTAAATTTAGAAGTTACTGCATCTCTGGATACTTCAGGCATATCAAATGGTTTTTCAAATTCAAAAATAAATGAAGAAATTTCAGTATGTTCTTTAAGATCTTCAAAAATTTCAAAACGTAAATGTTTGTCAGGATTATATCAATACACACCAATGAATACTAGCTGTGATGTGTTGCCGGGAAAGGCAATAGCAAATGAAATAGATGAGATAGATATCGTAGATTCTGCAAGTATTTGTAAGCTCAATTTAGAAACAGGTAATCTAGAAGTGAAGACAAGCAATGAGATTGCAGAAATTACCAGTAAATGTGAAATGAATATCTATAAGGATAATTTAGAGCAAGCATATCTGACTAATTCCCATGAAGATGAAACTAATATAAAGTATAATCTATGGAATACATCAGAATGTACCCAGTTCAGTTATGGAACAGATTCTGAGCAGCTAAACGTGAAAAAATTGCATACAGATCATTATGAACCTGAATTTTATCCAAGAGTTTCATCATTACAGAACACAGACACTGAAATTGATGTGGGCAGTGTTTTAATGACAACATTAAATCAAACTGATGTTAACAGAAGCAGTTTAACAGTGGAACACCAACTATATGTTGATATTAATAGTGAGTTAATGACACCTGCATGTCAACATCATACTAAATATACATGTGTCCCTACTGTTAGTGCTTGCATAGAAACAGATGAGAGTTGCTGTAATGATGCAAAACTGAATTTCAATTTACTATATAACAATCCAACTCAGGACATTTGTCACATTGAAACCAACACTTTACAGAGCCCATGTATTCCTATAAAAGTTGATAACACAGTTCAAGATAAATATATCAGTGGAGAGCAAACACAATTAAACAATGTGAAGAATAGATCTAATTATAAAGAATTTCACACAGTTATACCAGAAAAACATACTGATACAAAGAATGTAGTAGGAACTGTTGATGACAGTGATCATCATAATGCATTTTCTAGAACAATCAGTCATCAATTACCTATGGTGAAAAGTAAAAGCAGTGATCAGACTTCTACTAATTTATCGACCAAATTCACATTGTGTGATCCCAACATGAATCATAAAATAGAAGTGCTTAATGAGTTATGCCTGTCACAAGATGATAGTGATACATATAAGAACAAAGGATGGTCACGTTTCTACAATTTTATGACAGGTATTTTTAGAGGTTCTAAAGAAGTTACACATGTGTGCACTAATGTAAACAAAAATCTTAACCAAGAAAAGAAGCAAATCAATTTTCCACTTACAAATACAAATGACAGAAATATAGACTGCAGTTTAATGGATGAAATGAAAAAGACGTCTATTTGTCCTGAATCTGTAACATGTGAATCATATTTTTTGTCAGATAATGAGGAAAATATAAATAAAACATTGAAAATAGATTTTAATAAAAATGTTTCTGTCACTGAAACGCATGAAGAACAAGTGCAGGCATTCTTTGCAAACATAAATAAATTATCTGGTGGGGTGGAATCTACACCTCACAATGATCTTGAAACGACAGCAAGTGATTTGTTAAAAAAACAAACAAATGAAATGAAAGTAAGAAGATCAAACTGGGAACACCTAACTACTGAGATTAACATGAAAAAATATGGAAAGAATCTGTCACACAAAAATGAATTTGAGGAGAGCTGTACTATGCCTATGATTTCTGAAAATGATAAAAAGTACAGATTAGTAACTTCAACGGGTCACAATGCAATTTATAAAGAAACCTTGTGTGAATTACCTAAAGAATATAGGCCTACATCTCAAACATGTTCTGGAGTACGTGAAATGTTTAGGAAGAATAAAGAAAGTGATTCCCTTGGGTTAAAAAGCAAAGATTCTAAAATAAAGGTATCAGATTTGGAGTCTGTATCATATGATAAAAGGACAACAGATATAAGCAAAATAGGCAAATATAGTAAGTTGAGACATAAAGAAGAAGATATTGGGAATGGAATACATAAAAATAATGAAAAGATAAAGAGTAATGTACTGAAAACAGACAATCTCATAAGCAACACAGGAAGTGGTGAGCAAGAACAGCGACACTTCTTTACTTCTCAAAAGAAGAGGCAGAGAATGTTGCATGCTCTTGATAATCTTAAAAAAAATGAAGTGTCAGTATGTGAGAAATCTTTTAAGTGTGAAGAGGAAATTGAAACTGTTAAAAGTATAAGTGAAATAGAATTGTCTAAAGTTAACATAGAAAACTGTATTGATGAACGTTTTCACATGAAGGATGGAACTAAAAATACATGTAGAAAAATCCAGCTTACAAAGAAACCAGTTGCAGTTAAAGAAAAGCTGGCTGTTAGTACTGATACAATATCAAATGAGGCAGCACTGAGTGAGTACTTAAGAAGTACCTTGAAAGCAGAACAGGTTTTAGACTCTTGTCAGTATATTCAAAACAGTTGTAGAGATGGTGACCTACTGCAGTCATCCCTAGAATGTTTATTGGAAATGCTTCTACAAAGAGGTAAGTTATTTTAATGATAGTGCTGTATTTGCTAATTATTAAACATCTTTAGAAACTTAACCATTTCACTATAGCTTCCCATTGGTTGCTATGGTTTGACAAGATAGTTTTTGTGAAACTTCCAGGTGCCACTTAATTGCCAGGCATAAGTTCATTAAGAATGATATACTTAAAATGTGCACCCAGGGATAAATTTTGCTGTGTCCCACCCAGAGATAAATTTTGCTGTGTCCCAGAGATAAATTTTGCTGTGTCCCACACAGAGATAAATTTTGCTGTGGGGTGAAAGGGTTTAATTGTTTCTTTGTTGTATAATGGCTTAATTAACTTCCCTTTTGTGCTTACATACATGTGCCTTGCAGTGTCATAGACTAGACTGATAATTAGTGCATGAGAAAGAACATTGTGTTATTTGTTAGGCAAGGTGTTGTGAAATCTTTGGGTATCTGTCATTCCCTCAGTCCATGTTTTCCTTAGCCTATTTCTGCCTCTGCTAGTTTCCATTGTAATGATGTAGGGGCAAAGTGTTTAAAACTGGGAGTGTTGGGTTTACCAAACCATTGTATTCATTGTTTTTCTGCACATTTCAACATTTATAATATCAACATGAAATTTATATCTCCATGGAATCTCTGATGATTTAATTTCCGATGCAGACTCTTGTTGATGTTCTTTAGTAGGTGTCCATGGCTGACATTGGTAGCATAATGTTGATATGAAAATTTTGTTTATAATCTGGCTTTTTGATTCCATTGCAATTGCAGTGTTTCAGAATTTGCAACAGTTGATAAATAAATTTGTTAGCTTGACTGATAGGCAATATGTTTCAATTAATCAATTTTCTATTTGGGTTCAATGAAAAAATATTCCCAGACAAAATATCTCAAGACAAAAGTTAAATATATCCATACAGAATATCGAGACATAGCCAAAAGTAGGAAAAAGCAATAGTAGTAGTAACAAATAATTATTAATGCAACTAGAACATCCCCTAGGAGATATGACATGTTTTATGCAAACGTAAGATGGAGTGACTAAGGCTGGTGGCACTAAAGTGTTACCATATAGACCTATAAGACTGATAGGCACATGGCACCTGTGTTGGGTTTCAACAAACTAGAAAAGTAAATTTGTTTTGGGAATATTTTGTCTGGGGATATTTGTCTTGATATATTCAGCCATGAGATGTTTAGTCTGGAGATATTTTATCTTGGAGATATAGGCCCTATTGTCTTATATATTTTGTCCAGTTACCTCTATTTGATGGAAACAGACAGCCAAAGGTATTTATATTCTGGTATTTGTTTTAATGTTTGAAATTTCAATCCATTTTTAGGCCTACATGTCATAAAACTTTCATTTGTCTTTCATATGTTCATTAAAAAAACCAAATAAATTATATTTAAAAAAAATCAATTAGTAATCTTATTTAATATACTTATTTAATAGGGATATCAGTGGATGAACATAATGTATATACTGGTATATGATATGTTTTTCAGTCACCCCATTCCAACAGCATGAGCTAATAGTTACTCACACTTGCTTGATGCTGCCCATCACTGAATATATGGGATATTTCAGTGGGGATATCAGCGCCCCTGATATCTCATCCCCCTCCTGGTAGGTAGCAACACAGTTTTGGTCAGTGTCTCATTATTTGTTCAGATAAGTTCTGGTTTATATCACAGCTAACATTCCAAATCAGGAAGCTATCCACCACCTCTGGACACGCTTGGTAGGGGTCGATAGCCTCTCCCAAGTATAAATTTGTAGTCTATCTTATTCACAGGACATAGTAATCAACCCAGCATTTTTTGGCTGTAGTGATTTTCTTGGCAATATAAATACATACAGTAGTTTGTCATTGCTTTCTGAATAGTCCGGATGAACAGTTGCCTGTCGCTAAATTAGAACTCAGTACCTTGAATGTCACAAACGTTCTGTATACATCCTCCCAAGTAGGCCTCTACTGTTGCATTATGGTTGGTCTGGTAGGCCACTCGTAAGTCATGTCATCTACTAGAAGCACACTGGTACTTGGTCGTTGGTCTACACTGGTAAGACTTTCCTCATATGATGTTTCCCAGACAGTGGCCCCATCAACAACTATTTGAGCATGTACCTCCTAATTCAGAACAAATAATGTACTTCAAAAATGTCTCAAATATAAAATACTGAGGTGATATATTTAACACTGAAAGCAAAATTGTAGGAATGTCTGTGTGAGTTATTAAACACAGTCAAATTTATAAATGCACATATAAAAAGGTGAGAAATCTCCAAGTATGGACACATTCTAGGTGGTAAATTGAATAATAGGAAGATGAATTTAATTTAATTTTTAATGTTATTTATGTACTTCAGTAGAACCATTGAGATTTCTCATTGTATTGTAAGTGGATGCATGTTTGATAGAGCAAAGTTGCAATATCTGGGCATGTTCAGTTAATACATCAGCACATTTTATTCCATTACATCTCAGAGTAGAATAGTCAAATAAAAAACAGTAAAGTAATCATTGTATATCTAATAGTATTGATGATACGTATAATCAGTAATAAAGGTCTGTATGTTCATAATAAAGGTCTGTATGTTAATATTCCGATACTTTCCTCTTCTTCAGTCGGATCCCTGGACGTGCAATGTGTTCTGCGATCACATTTGCTTGCATATAGACATCACCAGAATCTTAGGGATATAGTAGTCCGTAGTCACCGTAAGCTATATTTTCCTTGACATTTTGTCACTATCTGCTGCAAATATAACAAATTCTACACCTGTGCCTATGTCATCCAGACCCATTCTGTCATATTCCCCAACGCTACTTTAATTGAAGAGAGTTTCAAATGTGTGTCCTGTAACATCATATATATCATCCTCCACAAGGGTTGCGTCATGATGTGCATATGGGAGACAGGTAAGAGGCTCAGAGACTGATTCTGTCAACATCTGTACCATGTCAGTAACCATACAGGTACTCCTAATTCTGACCACTTCAACAGCATGAACCATTGGTTTGCCTGTGATGTTCACGTGACTGCTATTAAGTTGTACTTCTCAAATGACCGAACTTAACAAAATCATAGGTGCCAAATTCCCGTAAATCGCCGTATTTTGCACGGTCGTTCCCAACATGTACAGCTGTATGGGCGTATATCGACATTTATGGGGTTGTACGTGAATTTCTGCAGTTCTGTACGTTTTGGGTTTTTTACTCAATTTAGTGACGACACTGATTTTTTACGCTTTATTTATTTTTAGTGGAAACACTGAATTGTAAGGTATTTATATATTTTAGTGGCAACAGTGATTTGTGTGGTTTTTATTTAATTTTTTGACAACAGTGGTTTGTGTAGGTTTTATGATTTATGTTAGTTGCAACACTGCTTTTAACACATTTAGTTAGTTTGTTCCTTTCGTGCCGCATGCGACACATAGGGCAGAGGTTTGGTTCTCCATATGATGCTGTCCACTGCCTGCAGCTTTAGTTCCTGGATGGTCTTACAGCCTATTAATTCCCCTTCTTTAAGAATGGTGTTTTTAAGGGTTGTTTTAGCGCTTCCTCTGTTTCTTTTACCCTCAGGTGACCCCACATAAGGGGTTGGATTATTCTGTTTACATCTAGTCGTAAAAAGTGACCAAGGTATTTCCATCTTCGTTTTCTTATGATGTTCGAAACATACTCTTGGTGTGTTTTGTCTCTTAGATCACTATTTGTGACGAAGCCGCTCCATTTTATGTCCATCAGTTTGTGAAGACATTTGTTTTCGAAGCTGTTTAGTTTGTTGTCTGTTGCTTGAGTTGATTTCCAGCTTTCACTACTATACGTTAACACTGAGACAATACATGAGTTAAATAGGTTTAGTTTGGTGTTTAGTATCCCTAGATCTTTTGATTTCCAGATATCAGTTAATTTAGCAAATGTGCTAGCTGCCACTGCTATACGTGTGTTTATTTCTTTCATTGAGTCTCCGTCAACAAACATTCGGCTTCCCAAGTAGTTAAAGCTGGAGACTTTTTCCAGTTTTTGGTTTTGGTTATTTACTAAAATGTCATTTGTTGAACTGTTAAGTTCCATGATATTTGATTTCGATGTGTTGATCTGAAGGTCAATTTGCTATGCGAGTGTGCATAGTTTGTTGGTTATATCTTGTGTCTGTTGATGAGTAGTTTAATAATGCGATGTTATTTGCAAAAACAAGGTCAGTTAAAGTGCTGTTTTTGAGCCATTGTATACCCGCTTTTTCATCTCGAATTGTTTTACTCATGATCCAGTCGATGGCTATTCCAAATAGCATTGGTGTTAATTATCATCCCTGTTTCACTCCTGTGTTGACATTGAACCATTCTGAATTTTCTGTGTCTGTTCTTATGCAACAGGTTGCTTCATGGTAAAGGGTTTTTATGTTTATATATTTTAACTGGAATCCATAGATTTTAAGAATCTCCCATAGTGCCGGACGATGTATACCGTCGAATGCCTTTTGAAAGTCTATAAACATTATCAAGGGACTTGATATTCAATTGAATTTTCTATAATAATTCTAAGAGTGAAGATGTGATCTACACACGAACGGTTAGGTCTAAAGCCGGCTTGTTCTTCTCTAAGTCTTTGATCAACAGCAATTTTCATTCTTTCCATTAAGATGCTACAAAACAGTTTTCCTGGGGTTGATAGTAAAGCAATTTCAAGCCAGTTGTTGCAATCTGACAGGTCTTTTTTTGTGGGTAGTTTGAAGTTTACACCATCTTTCCAGTCTTTTGGAGGGATTCTGTCTGCCATACAGCATTCATTATAGCAAGTAGGTGGTCCAAGAAATTGTCGTCTGCTGCTTTTAGCTTTTCACCAGAGATTTTATCATTTCCACAGTCTTTGTTGATTTTTTTTTAGTTTCTTGATGGCTTGTTTCATTTAATGAGATGTTGTCACATGATGCATTTAATGAAGGCATGATTTCTTCTATTTCAAAATTTGGTGCTATTGTTGGGGGTGGTCTATTTAGTAGTTCTTTAAAATGTTCTGGGGGGGGGGGGGGGTCAATGTTATAAATCATGACATTTACACTGAGCAACAAGTAAGGGGTAAACCTGCATATACAACTAAACCTCCACAGACAAAAGTGGATAATTGTACATTCCACAAAAATATAATAAGGTTTTTTTTAAAAACATAAATAAAATAAACTGCTTACGCCCAGCAACGTGCTCTGACGACAAGGCCGCAGATAGGAGGGGGATGTTCACACTCCCTCCCACTAGCAAAATATAATATGAATTTGATTGAGTAGGCTACTATTGATCGACTTAGTTATAAAAGGTGGCAAAAACCGGACCCTTTTTTTGGTCTTTGTGTGAACCCTTTTCCTCGTTGGTCGTGGCCCTCGACATTGTGTATGGTATTTCATGCTTGTGTATGGTGTTTTTAGACGCTATGGATTTTAGTCTCAGATGGTTGGCAACTATGCAACATGCACTTGAGAACTAGTACGAGAACGCACATCTATCAACTTGGTGGAATATAAAGTCTTTTGGAATCAATACCCATCAATCCTATGAGTAGATATCCTATTGTACTGTTATTTATCTGTTTGTTTAGTTTTATTGAAATGTTCTATTTGATTGTGTTTGTCATTGTTACATTTGTGTCGTTTCACATCTGACCTTCTGGTTTTTACTTCAGTGTGTGGTTTATCCATTTTTCTATATGTCATGTGAACATGAACTGCTGTCCTTACTCGTCGTATTTTGCTGTTATTGTGTTCTGTATAAAGGTATTTTGGTCGATACATCGATCTTCGTGCGTTACCCGTATTTCCAGTGTAGTGATTAGCGATATTTTATCACATTGTTTCATTGTTGTGTATGTTTAGTAATAGTTGTTTACTATTCCAAATTCAATAGGTAAAGTGATCCGAGCCGTTGTGGCAAATATTCAAGGGGAAGTCATAGCGAAAACAGCTAATTTTGATTTCACCAAAGCTGACATCAAAGTCCTAATATGCAGCATTTCATCTACATACAAGGGAATGGTGAAGATCTCAATCTTCAATGACGTGTACACATGTTTTAAACATGACCAGGATTCATCACTCATTGGCAGAGCAGCTACAGGAATCTTTGTGGCACATCGTGGGAGACAGAGCATTGTAATTGGGATCTCTGATCCAAAAAGTCCTGGATCTTGCATCAAGGAGATACAGGAAATATCAACTCTCTTACATAATAGAGGACTGTAGTTTTGGAAGTGACAGTACAATGTGTTTGCTTAATGCAGTTATCTAGTAATCAATGTATCATATATTCAAGTCTCTAGAACTATTTCTTCTTCTCCACTTAGGAAAATAGAACATTATATTATCCTTACTAATCTACTTTAAAAAAAAATAATTAAAAAATAAAATAAAACTAAGGTGGTATCATTTTCTCACAATACCATTTTTATGATAAAGTAATGAAAATGCTATTCAAAGAAAGTCCTCCAGAGCAAATTGAAAAGCTGTATTTTTAATTTTAATAAACTCTCGAATATTCCCCTACCACGTTTAGCAAATTCGTATTTACAGCCCTACATAGACAATATATATATATATATATATATATATATATATATATATATATATATATATATATACACATACACACACGCACACAGACAGAGAGAGAGAAGGAGAGAGGGATATACATAAATACATATAATATAAATGCATAACTCCGTAGCTCTATGATCATGTCCATCAGTGTAGAATTCTCGACGACTGCAACAGTTTGAATAAAAATCGGTACGTCAGTTACAAGGTAACTAGCTTCCCTGTAGTCGGTATTAGTCCTTATAACTTGATAATTGTCTATTGTCTATCCACAGGTGAATGATTGTTGATCGCATTCACACTTGCCGTTAAGCGTAGGGGTGGTATCTTAACCTGTCGTTTCAAGGACAGATGTGTCGTCGAGGTTGCATTTAGTCCATGTTTGTTCAAGGTTATCTTAATGTTTTCTATCCACCGTTTTCTTGGTCTACCTTTGGCTTTACGCCCGGATATTCTTGTATTATATGCTCTTATTGGTATTTGGTTTGGCTTCATTCTCATAAGGTGACCGAACCATTTTACTTGCTGTCTCTCAATATGTTCGATACATGATATTATACCAACTCTTTTCTTATTTCTTATTTTATCTAGTTTGGTAAGCATTGCAGCTTTCCTCAGACACTTCATTTCACATGTGACGATTTTTCTTTGCTGCGAAGCTGTTAAAGACCATGTTTGACATTGGTAGCACAGTGTTGGTATAAAAATTGTAGATATTATTTGTTTTTTAATTTTCATCTTGATCTTTGGATGAAGAAGTAATGGTGAAAGTTGGTAAGTCACTGTGTTTGCTTTCTGGCACCTTGTTTCTATTTCTCTGTCTAGTCTTCCATCTTCAGAAAAAAATGCTGCCTAGATATTTAAATTCGTTGGCTTGTTTCACTTTGGTGTTATCTATTGTTATATTCATTGGTGTTGAAGACTTGCTAATTTTCATAACTTCTGTTTTTTGTACATTAATTTTCATGTTGTACTTCTGACATGCTAACAACAATGCAGTGATGTGCTTTTGCAAAGTTTCTTCATCTTTGTATATTAAACTTTGATCATCAGCAAATAATAGTTCATTGATTTCATTATTAAGTTTTTCATCAGGTTTATTTGCAATCTTTTCCTCTTTGTTGATATGAGCTTCTTTTATTATTCTGTCCATGTATATGTTGAAAAGTAGGGGTGAAAGTACGCATCCTTGTCTTGCTCCAGATCTTGTTTCAAAAGGTTCAGTCATTCCATCTGTTGTTCTTACTGAGCTTGGAATTTTTGATATATCGCTTTTATGTTATCTAACAGTTGTCCTCTGATGTTATACATTTCTAAGGTTTCCCATATAATGTTTCTATCTACCCTGCCTTTTCCTGGTCTACAAATACTGTGTTTAAATCTTGATTGTATTCAATTGCTTTTTCACTCAGTTGTCTCAGTGTGAAAAGTGCGTCTGTACAGCTTGCTCCCCTTCTGAAGCCAAACTGAGAGGGCTCAACTGTGGTTCTGCAATGTATCGCGTTCTTTGTTCTATTATTTTTGCGTAGCTTTTACCTGTGTGACTTAACAAGGAGATGTCTCTATATGATTCACACTCTCTCTTATTATCTTTGTTTTTCCATATTGTACAATTACTGATTTTTGCCAGTCATCTGGTACTTTTCTTTCTGACCAGGCTATTGTGAATAGTCTGGTTAACCATTGGACTCCTGTATTTCTAACGCTTGTATTACTTCGCTTGGTATACCGTCCTCTCCTGGTGATTTATTACTTGGGCTATGTTTTAAGGCTTCTTGTATTTCTTGATTTAGTATAATTGGTTCTGTGGCTTCTATATCTTTTTGAGCGTTGGTGGGTCTATATTCTTTTGTTATTGTTGGGTTGTATAATTCCTGGAACTAGATAATTACTGTCTAAAATCCAAATCGATCGAGTATTTATGCAATAATCTCCCAGTCCAGCATATTCTCATAACCTTCATATGTTACTGCCTCAATTACCTTGACATTCTTTGCTACATTACACGATTTTGACAAACAACCTATGAATTTCTATTTAAGAACATAATAAAGGCTGGTGTAAACAATATTCTACTATTCACTCATAGACATATATATATATAAGCGACATGAGCACAAAGCAAGAAGAAATAATACTAACCCTGTTCAATCAAACTAATCGTTGATTGAAATCCAAAAATATTATTTCTGGGTCTAATCCCACCAACTGTTTATTTAACCTTTGTTGCGCAAATGTCAGAGGTTAAATGTTAACCTTTAAAAACATGTGCATTGAAGTGAATGACTGTTGTATTAGGTGTTCGACCCCAGAAAGCGTGTGTTGTTTTTTTTACCTACATGTGTACCAAAAAAATAAATAGCAGTCTTCGATACATTATAAGTTTAGTTATTCGCATCTGTTGCTTTTTTGTTGTTGTAATAAACGTATCCATCAAATCACATATGTCTGTAATATGCACATAATGTGCACTGTTTGTAATTGCATAATAGATTGTTAACATACATGTGCCTTGCAGTGTCATAGACGTGACTGATAATTAGTGCCTGAGAAAGATAATTGTGTTCCTTGTTAGGCAAGGTTTAGTGAAATCTTTGGGTATCTGTCATGTATGAGTTTGAAGAGGTGGGAGGGGCGGTGCGTGGCTGGAGGTGGGAACTGGAAGGAGTCACTTGCTAAAATAGTGATACGACTAGGTGGATCGTGTCGTTGGTGGACGGGTGCCAGGGCCCAGGTTGCAGTGTATGGACTCGGCCAGCTGCACTCGAGGCCGCGGTACATATCTGTATACACAGATGGCTCAGTTGACAGAAGTGCAAGTGCGAGCGGTGGGGTTTTATAGCCTACGGAAACGGCGTGAAGTTGGTTGAGAGATCTTCAGCGTACTCCACTGTCACATCGAGAGAGAGAGAGAGAGAGGATGCCGATGGAGGGAGTTGCGATGCCATTTAATTGGTTGATGACTGAGGCATCAACGCACGCGGTGGTGCTTGCGGACTCCCAGGGCAAGATAGAAAAATTCATGCTGAGAGGGGAGTGGTGGGTTAATTGACCAACTCAGTTGTCCAGAACATTACATCGATATGCTGCCCTGGCCATGCTGGGATCGGAGGAGACGGGAGAGCCGACTTATTGGCGGGCGGTGCAACGATGGGCGGCACTGTGCTGGGGAGGAATAGGACAGACTTGATCAGGGTAGTAATAAATTATTTTCAAGATCAAGATGATGTCAATAAGACATGAGAACGTACACATACAAATAATGTCAAAAATGGGAGTGTTTGAAGGGGAGGAAGGAAAAGTACATTTTTGGGAAGGTCTCGAAGATCACGCAATCAGCACCTGCCCGGGACTCTGGGTCTACATACACTGGGTTGGCTGCTGGAACTGAGGTTGAAGTATTTATGAGAATGCCCCACGAGCTGTAAAGCTAGTTTCTAATCAAGAATCAAGATTGTTTATGGTTAGATCTACGACACTTCTAAGAGGTCGAAAGAAATTAAATTCTACACAGGTTATATCGTGGAGCTCTTCATGAACGAGATTTTAATTTTCATCCGGGCAACGCCGGGTATTCCTTCTAGCAATTATACAGTATATTACAGTTCTTAGTAATCAGCAAGTTTCGTATATATATTGAGTGTAACACTTAGTAATCAGCATGTTTCATATAATTATATATTGCAGTTCTTAGTAATCAGCAAGTTTCGTATATATATATATATATATATATATATATATATATATATATATATATATATATATATATATATATATATATATATATATATATATATATATATATATATATATATATATATATATATATATATATATATATTGATTGCATCACTTAGTAATCAGCATGTTTCGTATATATATATATATATTGATTGCAACACTTAGTAATCAGCATGTTTCATCTATCTATTGGTTGCAACACTTAGTAATCAGTATGTTTCATGTATCTGTTGATTGTAACACTTAGTAATCAGCATATTTCATATAATTATATATTGCAGTTCTTAGTAATCAGCAAGTTTCGTATATTTATTGATTGCAACACTTAATAATCACAGTATTTGGGGGAGGGTCTCAAGAGTTTACAATTGTTGACAAGGAAGAGGGGGAACACATGAAAACTTGACGTTACCAATGCTATATTTTATATAATTATATTATTATATTTAAATAGATTATATAAATTTAAACATATAATTAGTGTACATTTTCTATTTATATTGGTTTGTCTTGATATTTGGCAGTATCTATTCCAATTTTATAACTAAAATAATTTTTGCAAGAAAAAATTGTTTTATTTAAATTTGAAAGAAACCTATGCTAGCAGTACAATAATGTAGCTAATATTTACCAATGGGTAGCATCAATAGACGCCAAAAATGCTTTGAGTTTCGTCCTATGATTTAACAACTTAATAGTGCACACATACAATGTAATAGTTATTTACTATAGTCATTATAAATAAGTAAATTTATATTAAAAAATTAATTCGACTTGCAACGTATTTTCGATGCAAACAGAAATGACGCCGTAATTACTTAATCTAACAGCTACGTTATGAGTGTAGAATGTCACCTCTAAGAGACCACGCAAAAAAAAAAAGAAGTAGCAAATAATATCCAACCCGATACAAAAAGTCCGTGACGACTCACGAGGCGGATGCATCCATATGGATAACGAACGAAATAACGATGTGTGTGGCACTCACAAAAATATCACAGAAAAAGATGGAATTACCACGAAAACTAGGAAATTATCATTTCTTTAAAAAAGAGGATAACATTCCTCTCCTTTAACCGAAGTCTATCTACTGTCCTGCTGCGTTTATTTCATTATTTCCAATCTTACTATGTCGGATCACCTTTGCAATCCTGGAATTTTGATTGTCGTATTGTCACTAATACACTTAGAACTCCTCCGTTATATGAAATAGCCGCATGCTTCAAGTTCAGTAGAATGTGTTAAGTACAATTTTTCAAACTCAATCTTCTAAAATTAGTTGTAAATCCTAAATCATAATATGAAGAACTGATGGCTGGAGTGATGCTAACCACATCTTCCATAACATCCTATTGGTCACTTAAAAATGCGCACTTAACACTTATATTCACCATACTACCCAACGGCGTGGGAAAAAAATAGCTTTATTACATTGAGCTACTTGTTTACAGGAAAAGCTTCAATATTTGAATCTTCCTACTACAACTGTTTTCATGAATGTTTCCTTTAATTTGTTATAACAATCTTTAGTCGTCTGTATTGATATTTTACAATGTTACCCGTACACTGTTTTCTTTTGGCCGTATTGAATCCCAGTAGTCTTCTTATTATTCTCGTTCGCAGTTTGACATGTCTACACAACAAATTCGGTTTTCTTAATGTATGCTACTGTATTTGAGAGCTGATCAGTGCTTCCTTACAGCTCTCTGTGCATATCCGTCTCTATGGGCCAGTGTTCCTCTCTTAACTGGTTCAGTGTAATGCAGGGTATGTTCCACTGTTTGTGTTGCCTGCCCACATAGACACATAAGTAATGGAATCAGTCTTAGTCTATTTAAGTGGCTGTTTAGTCTTTTGTGTCCTGTTCTGATGATTACGATATTAACCTGCTCAGCTTTGTCAAGATATTGATAGTTGTCTTTTGGGTGGTCGAATTTCCTGATAGCTTTGATGTGGGTTCTCTTTTCTTGGTCTTTTTATTCCTGTGTTGTTCCATTATTTGCCAGATTATATTGCCTCTTCATTTCCTGGTACGACACAGTGGGATGTATCCAATGTAGTACTACCCTTCTTTGGAATGCTCACTTCTCGTGTGGCTTCCTTCAAGTCTGGCAGTGTATCGCCGTCAAGGGTTTGTAAGACAAACATTACATCATCAAGTAAGATGCACTACCTGTTGTAATTTGCTTGTTGCGTTTTTAACTATTTCTGCAGCGATGTTTAGGTCATGTACTTCTGCAGAGTAGTTTGAGAAGAATATTCTAGTTGGTGAAAATGTGGATTCATTTTCTTGTTCTGAATATTTTATGTAAACTCCAGGACTTCCATTCTTCACTGCTCTGGTTGTTGATCCATCGGTATATACATGTATCCATGCCTCCCTGAAGTATGTATATTCATTTCTCTCAGTGTAGTGGTTGTTTATGGTAGTTCTTATACTGTGATTTTGATATTGCTCCAACGGAACCGGGAAACGTGTTGTTATTATTTCCTTTGCTATGTCTGGTAGTTCTTTCGTATATTTTCTGTTTAGTTTTTTGGATCCGTGAATAAAACGTATTCTATTCAGTCTTCCTCTGGTAAATACTGAATCAAGTAATTTAACGTATAAAGGTTACTATAAACTCCTATCAGTACTAGAAATAAAATAATTATAACAATTTTCCATGTTACGTTCCAACAAAGACCTTTCCATAGAAACACATAACAATAAAAAAAAGCTACACAAAACAAAAAAATATTTAAAACTGGGATGGCTTCGATATGTTTTTCTCAACACAAAACAATACCAGAATGTTTTACTGAATAAATCACTGAATTTGGTCTCCACTGGGTGTGTTGGTATGCTCATATACTTTTCCGCATTGATCGTGGTCTTTGACCCGCTTGTATGGTAAGGGGGGTGATTCTTGTAATTTGTTCCATTTCGTTTATGGGAGAGGTCTTCATAGCACCTGTGAGAAAGCAAAGTTCTTGATTTTGTACTTTGTCCAGAGCTAGTAAATAAGAATTGGCCGCTGAAGTTCATATTGTTGATCGGTATTCTAGTATTGGTCTAATTGCACCTGCATATACATTCTCATTGGTCCACCCGCTTGTTCCTGCCAGTGTCTTCCAGATCGCAAGTATCTGTCTTACTTTTCCTCTATTTTCTCAATGTAAGGCATTTATGTCAATCTTTCATCTAGTGTGGTGCCCAGGCACATGGCGAGCACCTTGATAATTAAAAAAATTGTGTCGTGCAGACATATCAACTAGTTGGATTGCATGATTTGGCGGTTTCTGGTGCGCCTCTCGGCATAGTATCTTCTGACGTGAGCACATATGCTTTCTCGGTGATGACTATTTACTTGGTAAATGTGACCTCAAGGTAATCTAAAAAATATGTTGAGGTCCTACTTGATATTGGATTAGCCCGACCATTCTTAGTTTCCAGCCTCTGTTGACTGGACTAAGTCACATCTCCATTTCAAGATGTTGACATTGATGGGTTTCAAGTAGTCATAACGGCCGTGTGACAAAAACACCAAAATTAGATGTCTCCAGATGGTTGCAGACTTTACGTGATTTTGATGATGATGAAATAATTCCATTAGCTGTGAGTAGGTAACTCTTAACAGCCCATAACTTTTCTGACGAAAGCACGTTCGAATAACTTTTCTGGTCTCCATGTTTGTGTTAGTGGTGTTTATGAATGTGTGTTTATTCCCAGAATGCAGGAATGCCAGTGTGATAGTATCACATGATCATAAAGTCTGCCTGAGCGCAGCACATAGGTCTGAGTCTACTATTTCATCATTCCTCCATCAAATCTGTTAACCCATCTGCTGTGATGGTACGCCTAGAATTCACAGCCACCTGGGAGTCTACCAGAAAAGGAGAAAAAGTTCGTTTTGTCCTGCATCTTTTCATCATCGATGGGGGTCATATGATAGAAGATAAAAGTAAGATATTGAGATAAGATATACACTGACAATGATGCTTTTTTATTTACAGGCGACAGGTTGTCAGCGTATTCCTAACTTTTCTGAGTCGTATCATACAACACGCATGGAAAGAAGACTGCCATATTCTTTGCACACTGAACTTGAAGTGCAGACTCGCTTGCATTCGCGCGATGTTATTTTCATTAAAAAAAAGAAACGTTATTATATGTTACAATTAATAAACAATGTATAAAATAAGTATAAATTGTAATAATAAATTGTAATAATAATTATAATTATATAAATTGTAATAATAATTGTAATATTAATTGAAATAATAATTATAATAATATAAATTATAGTAAGTAACTATAATTAATAAAAAGTAATAATAATATATTCTGAAATAAATAGTAATTATAGGTTTGATGAGATTGGTGAACCAAATTGCAGTATGGACAATAGGTTGCAGCGTACGGCTTGCATACTATAGCGATGACAACTCTTCAGTGAAAGTCTTAAAATATATAATATTTAAGTTATCACGACTAAAGTAGGAAGTGTTAGGTTATTGACTTAAATAAAAATGCGACACAAAGGCATCACCGTTCCTGTACCACACCTTGCTGAAAATCTAGTAGGACCATTGTCCTGCTACAAGAGAGATTCAATTGGAGTTTGAGAACAAACGCAAAAAAATGAGCTATGAACATGAACAATTTCGATGTTGCGTCTTTACAGAAAAAAAAAATAGTACACATATGTAAATTGAATGGACCCATCTCATTATATAGTTAATATTGAAACAGTTTCCCCACCGAAGACGGATGTGTCGGGCCATTTGCGCAAATAAAACTGCGACACAACGCATTTCCATTCTCTGGACTAAATCCTGCTGGAAATCTAGTAGGACAATTGTCCTGCTACAAGAGAGATCTGGTGGGAGTTTGAGAATGAACGCTGAAGAAAAAGAAGAAGAACCAGTTTTAACAGAAAAGTTAACAGAAACACTGACGTAGTGACGCGATAGAAGAGAGAATGACGTATTACGCATAAATGTGGTTATGGAATCCATAAGATAACAGAATGTGCAAATGAGGTGTTAAGCAAGAGGTAGATCTCTGTGACGATTTGCTCCATAATCACATAATCGTATAATTGAATGTTTACTTACTAAATAGTGTAAAATGCCTTTTACATAATAGGCATAATAAGAGACATCTTGTATGTGTGACAGTAGTGAAGACACCCTCCACACATCCCTCCCAATGTTACATAGAAAACAAGAGCTCCATCATTCGTATTTCTCTGCTATCGGACTTGACTACTTTTATGTGGGCACCGAAATATCACGGGTATATTCGCAAGTGAACATATATATTCCACATTTTTCATGATTAGTAAATATCAACGTACCTCACACATGTACTTATTGGGAGACGCGGCGGGCAGTGTCATATCTGAAGTCATTCGCCTTCTGACTAGCAGACCCGGGTTTCGAATCCATTCGTTATTCGTGATTTTAACTTAAACAAAAAAATTACACCCTTACTCTAGCCAGACACTGGGAAGTATGGTACCAGTGCTCATATTCTGGGAAGGTCGAGAAATGGCGCCATCGCTACCGAGAAAGTACGGTAGACGACGCTAATCAGGCGGTTTGTGGTAAAGCACTGACTAGGCAGCTGAGCAATTATATGAACCATGTTTTACGTCATTGGCTCATAACTAATTTTACCGTTACCTTATCCCTGTAATTAAAATAGAAATTATGCACAAGCACTCCAATTTTGTTTTCAGTTTTAAATAATATATTCACATCAACAATGTAACAAACTCCAACTAATATTATTATCATACTTTAGTATGACATTTCATTGATTCCTATGTCAGATATATCATTCTTTTATAACTATGCACAGCAGATGCGATGGTGTAACATTTTGAAGATAAAGTTAAATTGGAAAGCCGATTTATTTGAATGAAAAGAATTGATTAGTAATGAAATCATTATAATTTCATTATAACACAAAATAACAGTTCACAATCCCAAAAGTATAAAATGGTCAAGGAAGGCGTGGTCAATATAAAATAAATCACGTCAGACATTAGCACATTTACAATATTTATTAGATATTGATTGAAACGTTCAGGATTAGAAATATAGAAACAGTTAAAGGATTGCATCAGTATGTAGATGCGTGTGAATACCTTTTAGATGTAAGAAATGGATAGGAACATCTAGTGATAGAATGCATGGAACAATACAGAAGCGAAAATCCAGAAGAGAAAATAGATGGGACAGCCTAAAGAAATGTATTCAAACGCCAAATGAAAATTTATAAATATGAAAAGAGAAAAACAAAAAAAAACATGAATGACAGATGAAATATTAGAGAAAATAACCAAACAGACAGAAATCTAGAAATACCCCAAAATATTCACTTATAAACAATGATATACGTAACATGTGCAGAACAGCTAAGAAACAATAGATAGAAACAAAATGCATAGAAATAGAAGAGATTTCAGTACAATGGAAGACAAAAGACGATAAGACCGATCAAAAATTTAAAAAAATCATATAAATGAGAGTGGCTGCATTAAAGAAAAAAGTGGAAAAATTATATTTAATAAAACAGAAGTACTTACAAGATAGGCAGATTATGTAACAGAACTGTTTGATGACCAAACAGAACAAACAAAACCTACAATACACAACAATGATGGGCCAGCAATACTGAAAGCAGAAGTAGTAAGCGCAATGAAATCAATAAAATGTGGAAAGGCCGCAGGTTCCGATAACATAACAGCAAACATAATAACAACTCTAGATGAATTTGGTGTGGAAGCTATCACATAATGTTGCAATTACATATATGAAACAGACCACATACCTAAAGACCTGAAATCATCAATATTCATACCACTACCTATGAATCCCAGAGATGTGGACAGAACATAGAACAAGTTAGATGAGTCATTAATCAAAAAAACTATTTAAGATAAATACATGAAATAATTAAAAACAAGAGTTATAGTGAGGTCGATGAAGAGCAATTTGGTTTTAGAAAAAAAAACGAAGTAACCAGAATACCTATACTTTAGTATCCGACTATTTATAGAACTTAAAAAAAAAAAGATTCATATTTACCTCATATACTACATCGAGGTCTTTGACAGAGTCCAACATGAAAAATTAGTAGAATATCTTAAAGAAATAGGCATATATGGAATATAAATCACACTAATTAGAAATATATATTGGGAACAGACTGCATCAATAGGGTATGAAAACAGCTACTCACTACACATAGAAATAAGAAGAGACGTAAGACAAGGATGTATTTTATCACCCAACCTATTTAATATTTACAAAAAGATTATGTTTAAATATACAGAAAGAATTCCAGCACTCAAGATCAGTGGGAGAATAATAAACAACCAGTGACACTTATTTTAGCATAAAATGAACAGAAACTACAAAGACTAAATACATCAAGTCGATAAATCAAGTAAAGAATATAGACTGGATATAAATATACAAAGAACAAAAACCATGGTAATCAGCAACGTCACAGAAGAACAGGTGTTTAACAAAAATACATGGAAAGAAACTACAAGTACAGCATTATCAATATCTTGGACACATAATCACAAATGACGGAAGATGTGATACAGAAGTTAAAAGGAGAATAAGAATGGCTAAAAGTACTTTCAATGACATGAGAATATTAACGTCCAAAAAAATTACAAGCTAAAAATGCCAATTACAAAATGATACATCTTTTCTATATTAATGTATGGTTCAGAAACATTTTACAACAAACAATCAGAAGACATAATTGATGCTATTGAGTTGTGGGTATATAGAAGAATAGGGAGATCATCATGGAAAGAGAAGAAAATAAACACATACATTCTAACAACACTTAATATGAAGAACGAATTACTAAGAGAAATGAAAATCAAGCAAATAAAATATTTTTGACACATTAAAAGACATGACACGTTTATGAAGATATTTATACGTTTTTATATACATATATTTCGAAACATCTATTCCATATTAATGTATGGCTCAGAAACATGGACACTAAATAAACAATTAGAAGACAAAATTGATGCCTTTGAAATGTGGGTATATAGAAGAATAGGGAGAACATCATGGAAAGAGAAGAAAACAAATAAAGAGGTGCTAAAGACACTTAATATGAAGAAAGAACTACTAAGAGAAATAAAGATCAGGCAAATAAAATACTTTGGACACATTAAAAGACATGACACCCTATTGAAGACCTTACTTGAGGGTAATGTCAAAGGGAAGCGAGCAAGAGGTAGGCAGAGATACAAGTGGGAGAGTAACATTACACGATGGACAGGTTACAGTCTAGCAGAGTGCACCACCAAGACAAGAGACAGGAGATGTTGGAGATACGTTGCAGCCAACCTTCGTTGCGGAGACGGCACTTGATGATGATGATGATTTCGAAACATAAATGGACAGAGAATGTTATTATCAGAAGTTCATTTTGAAGAAAAACTTTTAAAATATATACACATTTATTTTAACAAGTAAATCAAATGTGTAATGCCATGATTACAACACGTCTATATCGATCGAACGTGGCCCTATTTGCAACGTGCGTTTCGTTGATGATAATGATCGTATAGCTGGGTCAGTACAAAAATTACAAGAGTTAACAGGAAGTTGGAAAAAGTTACCAGCAAGTACGGAATGGAAATCAACACAGAATAGAGCAAAATCTTGGTTAACAACAGAGACAAAGAAAAGCAGACTAACATTATGATGAGTGACCATAAGCTTGAGGTGGTGAATACCTTCAAATACCTCGGATTCAGCATATGCAGTAGTGGAATATACAAAGCAGAACTAAAGATAAGTCTGGAGATAGCTTTAGCGTCCTTGTCAAGGCTAACTGTGGTCTGGAAAAGCAACATCAGTGTTGGGGTGAAAATCAAACTGTATAAGTCGCTGGTGTTTTCTGTTGTGTTGTATCGTTGTAAGAATTGGACACTCACTGCGGACATGGATAGAGGATTACCGGCTTTCGAATACAAATGCTACAGACAAATTCTACGAATTTTCTATAGGAAACATACGACCAACTTGTACGTAAGAAATAAAGTGGAGATGTATGCAGGTGATCAAGGTGTTCACCACTGCTTTCAATAGTGAAACGACAAAACTAGCATTGTTTGGACATGTATACAGACATGCCTCCTTGTCAAAGACAGGGAACTGTCGAAGGCAGAAGAAGCAGAGGAGGTAAAATAAAGGCATGGACAGACAACATCAATGAATGGACAGGGCAAGATTTTCCTCTCACATGCATCTTTGAGGATAGAAATTTCTGGAGGACTCTGTGTGCTAAAGCATCCAATGTGGTACCACTACGCCCCTGGAGGGTTACTGGTTTATTGATTGATAAAATATGTAAATAACTAATAAATTCTTATTTCGGACGATTATTTGACATTACCAAACTTCTGAATCAATAACTTCCACTCAAACTATATAAGTTTTGTAGATAATCCAATAATGAACAAAAAAATGTATAGTATATATGCATAGAGAGTCACAAATTTGTTATTTAGAATAAATTTCTACATCGATCCATGAAACTACGCAAAAATTGCCGCTGTTGCCAGTAATTGCCAGGTTGCATTTATATAATAAATTCGACCTAAGTAAACAAAATAGTTATTTTTCAAAAATGAACTCGAAAATATATATACATAATATAAGTAAAAATGTCGTCACATAACTCTCCCCCCCCCCAATAAACAAAACTTATCAATAACTTGCAATATTGATGGCAATACACATCAAAATCATGCAAGAATTATTGTGGACATATTACACTTTCGATCGGAACTATCCTTATGTTGACATGCCGAAAAGAACAAAATAAATGTTACAAACTACATCCCCCAGTATGGAGTCTCGGCGGTCTGAAGACATAACAGATACTGAATCAATTGAGTTTCTTGGGGTGGGGGGGGGGTGGGAATCAGTTAACATGCCGCGGTAGCATTTGATTGTACTTGTCAATGTTTGTTTACAAGCAACATGTCATGTCGCGGTAGTAGTTGGCTGTATTTGTCAATGTGTGCTTACAATCAACATGTCATGGTAGCAGTTGGCTGTACCTGTCAATGTTTGCTTACAACCAACGTCACGGTAACAGTTGGTTATACTTGTCAATGTTTGCTTACAATCAACTGTTACTGTGACTTGGCAAATCCCGTAGCATTCCCTTTTTTCGAGAAATGTGTGACTTTAGATCCGAATTTGTTAAGAGGAGTGGGAATTTGTAAGAAAATATCTTCATTTATCATTTGAGAAAATATTTGCAAAGTATTTGTTTTTCGTAGTCCAACGGTAAAGACTAAACGGTGGGGGTGGAGGGTCTGCGGTATATTTTGCTTTCGTGTTTTTGTGTTTTACGTAGTGTTAATTATGATATGTATTAAGATTTATTGGGGGGGGGGGGGGTTGAGATTCCTTCCGAATCTACGGGCACAGATTGCTAGGCTGAATATTATAAATAAATGAATGGAGAGAGAGAGAAGAGAGAGAGAGAAGAGTAGGGTGGTGCCGCTATCGTTATTGTTGAACTTTATACATTACTTTATGGACACAATCAATGTGGTAGGATTAATAGAGACAATCAATATAAGGTAATTCAATATAATACAATGTTGCATGATTAATAGAGAAAATATTTGAATACGCCCAATTGAACATGTTTTACTGATGGATAACCAATATTATACATTTGCATATTTGAGTCCACGTTACTGCACTTTGGACCAATACTTGCGGTAACTGCTACATATGAAGACAAGAGGACACGGGTTGGAGGAGTTGACACTCACTACCTCAGGAAAATATAACATTAATTTTAAAACAAAGCGAAACACACAACAATATAATTATATAGTTACGTAATCCTCTCCCCCAATCCTAATGATATTACATCTAGTTAATAGAAATGAGTTTCCAGAGAACGGCCATCAGAAATGAAGCGGAGGACATATTTTAATGATTCAACGAGGTACTTATGGCTCTATTACTTACGTTGTTTTTATCTTACTCTCTTAAACTGTTTTGCTACACTGTTTTATTATGATATTTTACTTTCATTTTACACATTTACACTGTTTTGTTTTGCTGATTTACCTACACTGTTTTGTTACACTCATGTACCTACATTGTTTTATTACACTCATTTACTTAGGGGAGACTGGGACGATATGGACCAGTAGGAGAATTGGATTCCCCCTCCCTTTATTTGTATTTCAAAAAATAACGGTCCATATTAATTTGGATCATAATGGAAAAAAAACATTAACAGGCTGAGATCATTTCTGGGGACAACGTCCAGTGTTTTTTTAAGCCTGTGTGAATTTTACAACGCGTGATCACATTTATACCATGGAAAACGTTGGATCTTTGAAGTGACATTGCAAGTTTTGCTGATTGGACAGTTTCTCCCCACACATGAAAATGGTTTCAGTATTCCATTATAAGTTAATCACATACTGTTTTTAAATCTTAGTTTGCTTAAACAATTGATGAAATACATTAAAACTATATGAAAATTTTATCTAAGCCTATTTTATATGTTTTCTTTTTTTTCAGTAAAAACATGCCCCATGTTTACCAGAGGAAAACAGATCAAGACAAAGTACTAGAGTCCATTATGAGAGCTTCTGTGACTGCCTTTGCAGATGGCATGCCTATTAGACAAGCTTCCAGAAAATATGCAATAGCTCTTACAACACTGCTAAACAATATTAAAAAGTCAAAATTGTACTTAATGAGACTCACTACAAATTATCAACACAGTCAGATTTGTAATCATGGACCGAAAGAGAGTATCCAATTATTTTGATAATGCTCCAAAATGTTTCACGAACTAACTCCAAAAAATGCTCGTACTCTTGCCTTTAAAATGGCAACATTAAATCGTTTGAAATATCCACAAGCATGGATTGAAAACTCAATGGCGGGTAGAGAATTGCTTTATGGTTTTCTGAATATGGACTGGATATAAACATTCAAAAAACAAAAACCATGATAATCAGCAAAGACACAGAAGAATAGGAGGTAAACATAAACATACAGGGAGAGAAACTACAACAAGTAAAACAGTATCAATATCTTGGACACATAGTCACAAATTATGACAGATGTGAAACAGAAGATAAAAAGGAGAATAGGAATGGCTAAAAGTACCTTCAATGACATGAGGAAATTATTAATATCTAAACAAATTACAAACAAGTTAAAAATGAGAATTATAAAATGCTACATCTATTCCATATTAATGTATGGCTCAGAAACATGGACACTAAATAAACAATTAGAAGACAAAATTGATGCCTTTGAGATGTGGGTATATAGAAGAATAGGGAGAACATCATGGAAAGAGAAGAACACAAATAAAGAGGTGCTAAAGACACTTAATATGAAGAAAGAACTACTAAGAGAAATAAAGATCAGGCAAATAAAATACTTTGGACACATTAAAAGACATGACACCCTATTGAAGACCTTACTTGAGGGTAAAGTCAAAGGGAAGCGAGCAAGAGGTAGGCAGAGATACAAGTGGGAGAGTAACATTACACGATGGACAGGTTACAGTCTAGCAGAGTGCACCACCAAGACAAGAGACAGGAGATGTTGGAGATACGTTGCAGCCAACCTTCGTTGCGGAGACGGCACTTAATGATGATGATGATAATGAAGCAACATCAACAATTGTCAATAAGACTACCAGAAAAATCAACATCATTGGCAAGAGCAACTGCATTTAACAGACACTGAATGTAAGTGGGGCTAAGATTTACAATCTTAATGAAACTGGTGTGACAACAGTACAACATGTTCCTAGAGTCATTATACCACGTGGTACCAAACAGGTTGGGCAAATCACATCAAGAGAGTGAGATGAACTTATCACAATGTGCTGCATTGTTTCCGCTACTAGAGACATCTTATCCCCAATGTTTGTGTTTCAGAGAAAATGTTTTAAACACTTTATGCTGAAGGAGCACCCGAAGTCTATTTAGGACTTACCCACTTGTCGGTCTGGATGACAAGTGAAGCTTTTGTGAAAGTGGTTGAGCATATTATAAAATGTGTTAGACCTTCAGAAACATATCCAATCATTGTGATTATGGATAATCACGAAAGTCACATTTCATTTCCCGCTCTGGAGTTGGCAAAGCAGAACAATATTCATGTCATTACTCCTCCACCACATACAAGCAACAAAATGCAACCATTGGATCGGACTGTCTTTGGACCTATGAAAGCAGTGTTTAGTGGTTTAGCAGATTAATGGATTGGATGACAAAGAAAGTTGGAAAAACCATCTCCATCTATCAACTTGCAGAGCTTGGAGATACTGCTTTTGTTAGGGCCTCTACCAAACAAAATATAATGTCTGGGTTAAAAACTACTGGCATTTGACCACTGGATCAAGATATTTTCAATGTTGAAGATTTTCTACTTTGTGACATCACAGACAGGTCTCTGGTTGCAGAAACACCAATAACTATTTCAATTGAGTCTAATTTAGACATGAATTATAAAAAGGATCTCAGTCAGTGCTACTTCATACTCTCGGACTTCATTGATTACAACATATACAGTGTCTCCAAATGATGATGGCACAGCAGAAGCTTTAATAGCGCTTTATCTTCCTGAATTATTTAAAGGATATTCTAAGGCTGACCCTCGTAAGGAAAACAATCGAGAAGGAAAACGTGGAAAAGCAATGCTGGCAACATGTGTCCAGCAATTATGGAAATGCAAATTAAATTGAAATGCAGATCATAAAACACAAAGAATGTGTTACTATATCAAAAGCCAAGAAATCACTTTTCGTGCTTGAAGAAAATAGCGATTCTGATGATGATAATCACAATATATCATATGATGATGGCACAGATTCTGACTTGTCTGACACTGGGTGTGATAGTCATGATGAAAACAACAATATCAGGAATGGGTGGTGTAGAAAGTAAAGACATAATCTTGGTCTATATGTTGTGTGTGAGTTTGAGACAGGAAAGAGAACAAAATATTTAATTGGGAAAGTCATGCAGCTCGAAGATGAAGATGGTGATGTGGAAATCAGCGTTTTAAGAAAAAGTGGGGAAATGTTTGATAAGTTTTTTTGGCCTACTATAGAAGATATAGGGATAGTTAGAATGAGTCAAATTAAAGCAATTTTACCACAGCCTATTTGCTGCAAGGGTACAAAAAGAACAGACATCTATCTACATTTCAAGATACACTTTGTTAATATACAATTGCATTGATTTATTTCCATGAACTATTTCTCATACTTTTAGTTCTTTTTCTCCCCTTCATCAGATCTATTTCTTCCCATATGTGGTCCATTTCACACCACCATGGTATCATTCCTTCAAATGTATATTTTATAAAAAGTTTCAATGTTTAACCATTCTTTGAAGACTATGTTTAGAAATAAATTGACCTTTCACTTACAGATATTAATAACAGTTCAGACTTTATTATTTAGGTATACTGATTTTGATGAAAAATGGCGGTCCAGTTCCCTCCACTCTCCCTTCATTGTTTTACTTTACTTTTATTTAGGGAAAAAGAATGATGAAATTTGGCTAACAACTGAATAAACACATGACAACTCACAAGTATTGACGTTTCGACCAGAAGTTTTTGATTGTTACAGACTAGTCTACAATAAGGTCTTTCCTACATGAATTAGACTTTTATATCGATGGCTTAGGCAGCTTTTTTAGACCCTACTGCCTATAACGCTTCATACTCCAGACGACTATAACGCCACTCTTATCGGCCTGCTTGATCAATGTCAGTTTAACTCTAATGTTGTCTAAGGACGAGAGACTCAGCTGTAGAGATGTTGGAGCAAGAACTTGATATCAAGGACTTGATTCCAAACAAGAACCCCACTGTGTAAATGTTCCGAAAATTTAGTTATCTCCCTTTGATTTTTGTAAATGACGTTGCTAATGACGCATCACTGCGGAAAAAATCACGCTGCTTTCTATGGATTTACATAGCGCGGAAAACATGTTGTCGCTAACATACAAATATAATGTGCACTAAAAAAACTAATGTTATCATATAACATAAGTATACCTGTAATTGTGTACAATTTTACTGCGGCACTCGTTATAGTTTTTAGGGTATTATAATGGAAACTTTGCTAAGAAATTACGACTTGTGTAACTCTAGAATTCGACGTATCATCTGTTTCTAATCTTGAGTACTGAAATGAAAATCAACGACAAAATTGCATGAATTATTGTATAAATATTATATATATTAAACAACAATTAAATAATGAGAAAAAATGTCTGCTGAAAGATTAATATAGACACATGACAAAGTCATGCAGACATCACAATGTTGTGTTAACAGGGCCGTAGATAAGATTACCTTAAGAAGGGACGGGGGGGGGGAATTGCCGTAATTTAAAAGAAAACAGTTTCCTGCAGTAAATTACACTATTTTACGGGCAATTTGAGGATATTTTGTGATACTTCGCTACGGGAGGAGTTTTACGAACATTTTGGCTACGTCCTTAGTACTAAAAGCCATGTCCGGCGTTGCTAAAGGAGGGATTTGAACATCACAAACCACATGTTTATCAAAGGACCTGTGTGTTAATGGAAGTAATATCATATTTATATCAATTTATTTCTGGACTTAGTACTCAAAAAAAGAAAACACTACACTCATTCATAGAAACATCAGGATTAAAACCACATCACACATTTCTAGATCTATCTCCAGTTTGTTGTGTTATACTTAGCGATTGTTCTGAATGTGTGAGATTAATGTAGTTAATTTTATACACATACTTCATGCACACACTTTCTAAATATGTATTGTACACATCATTTTTCACACTCAAACCAAAAGTAATAAAAATTTCATTGACATAGTGAGTACAATGGAGTGGTTGACAGATTGTAGTTTTGGATTCTAATACAAACAGTAAATAATTCACATAAACAGCAGAAAATAAAATATATATTGTAGATGAACCTGCAATAGAAAAATGATCATTTGTTAGTACTAGACTAAATTGTTTCCTTTTGTTATGATGTGAGTGGTGGTTTGTTTTTTCCCTATAAACTATACATTATTGGCTCCTATTTGATTTGTGTGATGAGATGGTTCTTTTGAAACTTATACAAAGGTGACTACTCTGATCAACAGTATGCATGCTTTGAGAAGTATACATGCTAAGACGGTATAAATATTACTATGTTTTGTGACTTCTATATTTTCGGAATATCTAAAGTTTGAGTCACAATCTTCAAACATTCAAACATCATGTCATGTAAGAGGTTTCTATAGCACGCATGCTCTTATCCATGTTGGTGGAGTTGGGCGTGGCAAGCTGGTATGCAGTTTTCATCATTCAAGTGCACACTTCAATTATGGAGGATTAGCAACGATGTTTTCCGGATTCTGGGCTCTCTAATGCATTTGTCACATCCAACATAAGGGTAATTTTTGGCAGATCACATGTACTACCTATTTATAGCAGGGTACCAGGGCAGAATGTTAAGACAGTGATCATGGCAGGAGTTACATTTGCATGTCATCGACAGATATCTTTTGCATAATGTTTGATCTGATAATTCAATAATAAAACAATAAGACCTGAATACAAATGATGTGGGTACACAAATACAATTTTCATATCAATGTGTATAATCGTCTCGGTGAAGAGTCCCGCGTGTCCGGCGACAGATAGGCAGGCTGTCACTGACTAGGGAAACCTACTACCTGAATTAAAGGCATGACGAAAACGGATGTGCTGGACCTCGGACGTCCAGACCACAGAGTGGCCAACCGAGGTGCAAATAACATTGTTGTACTGTGGAACCTGCAGCACAACGTACTTCACGCTCCCCGTTCGGGAATTACACGATATATTCGTTGTGGTTACATGAGAGCGAACGCAGAAGAAGAAGAAGACATATCAATGTGTATGAATTAATTATATACTATAGGTCTACCATTATTAACATAGAAAGAATTTGCTTACAGCTATCCATTATGTATGTTCTATTTTATATTTGGGCTCATAATCCAGAACCTAAAATGCTATGTAGTATGATAGGGCTAAACATGACCTTAATTAAAAACATAAATAAAACATTCACTAAGAAAGTCTTTCGTTGGTCAATGAATATTCCAAGGTGTCGTCAATGGTTTATTAAATATTGATGCTACTTTTCTGCACAATTATCAATTTTGACAAATCAGCATATCACAAACACATTTCAAAATTATGTTCTTCATTAAAATTCGTAGTTACAAGAAGCAAAATGGATGAAAATTCCAATGTTTGAATGCAGTAGATTAGTAGGACAGTAGGCCAATGGACAACTTGTCCGACACGGAAGCTGAAACGAAACAGTTCATCGTTACTAGAGACATGGAATTCTTTAACAGTTCATCATTATTAGAGCATTTAATTCTTTATTGCAATATCATCAGCAGATGGAACATTAATTATTGTGGGTTTAATATTATCATAGTGTTATACAAACGTACGAAATAAATGTCGTTGTTATGCTGTTTAAAAATACAGTAGTTTTAAGCAAACCTACATTCTTGCAAATAGAACAGGTAGTGGCTGTTTCCAATTATCTCGTGACAAATAGCTTTCATCTAGCACATTTAAATCAGTAGAAACAACAACATTAGGATATGTTAATGATATAAACAACAATTGACGACTCATATCATAAATTATTATGTTGATAAAACATGTTTTGCTTACCGATTTTCTCTATTCACATGAAGCTGGCCAATGGCGGGAAGAAAGATTGCAAGATTGCATAAAACAGACCAGGAAGTAACGCGTGACCTTCTTTTCCTTGCTCGAACTAAATTTCTATCAAAACATAATGTCTGGGGAGACGTGACCCTATTATCATATCGAACATTGCACAGCTGTTTATTTGTGAGGTAAACATGCAAGCATACATTAATAATAACGGTTTCTTTTGCACTTACTTTATAGAATACAGTGTTAGACCGGTATAGAAGCAGTTCAGTGTAAAGGGGAGTTAAGGGGATGTTGAGGCATGCATGCAGAGGTTGAATTCTCCTTTCAAAATGTATGAAAATAGGTAAAAGTGTTAGTTAGTTAGTCGTCGGATCATCATCACTGCAAACTGGACATATCCATAGTTGCTCCGATCTCTCCTTGAGTGTATCCGCCATCACACTTCTGCTGACAGTACCGGTCCTATGCTGGTTGACCATCATTCTTCTGCGCCCTCCAATATGTTCACCTCTAGCAACACCGCATTTCAATCCCTGATCTTTAATCCAAGCCATTGAAAAGGAATGATTATCCGCATTAGTCTCACTCTCGCGTGTTATATCTCTTAAGGAGTTCAAAACGTCAGCACGATCTATTGCCCCATCGTCCTGTGCCACAATCGCGCACGATGCCAGTTGATCCGCTCTTTCATTGCCTCGAACGTCCACATGTCCCACACAAAAATAAATGTAACCACTTTCACTCTCGCCTTTCTCAAGGCCTCAATCCACTGTTCGCGAACGAGACCCACTTGTACCTTCTTAATCATACTCATAGAGTCACTCAAGATGCAGACCTGCGTTACCTTCTGTGTGCGTAGCCACTCAAATGCCTTGATCACCGCCATAGTCTCCATGGTCATACTACTCGTAGTGACTGCAAAGGCACCATTTTCCTCCATGATAGTTTTACCTGAGCACTGAGCTGTAAAGGCCCAAGCACTGCGAACATGCCTAATTACAGATCCATCAGTGTATATAATCACATCCCCCTCTTTGGTATTCTCACTGATTAAAGTCTGCACTTCTTTCTCCACAGCTGTGGGACACCATTCTCTTCATTCCCTGCTAAGTGATATTACTATTCTCAAACAAGTTTCGAAATCTGTGGGTAGACCTATCCATTCCGCACCTGCTGCCACATCCTGCAATCTGCACACGCTTTGTATGACATCCTCAGCACGTCCCACCCTAAAATGGTCGAAGAACGGATGAGGAGTTGGGAGAGTTAGCGAACATGTTCAATAATAGCCTTCTAAAGGGCACAGTGAAAGAAGACTGGTTGCACAGCTATTTAGTTCCACTACCCAAACCTGGGAAGGACCACACCAGGATACAAGGCTACAGAATAATAACAATGCAGAATAAGATTGGCAAGCTTTTGGAAAAAATTGTGGCCATTAAGGTATCGTGTTATCTTGAAAGAAATAAGTGTTTACCAACATTTTTAGGAGGATATCGTCCAGGAAAGAAGACATGGCAGAATGCAGCCATATTTGCGCAAGATGTTTTTGAGGGGTTCGATTCGCGCATGGAGACATGTGCGGTCGCAATAGACCTTGAGGATGCGTACAATAGGGTGTCCTTGGATACCTTGATGCACCAGCTATTAAATCTTGCAGTTAATCCTTTTGTCGTTCGTTGGGTTGGCGCCGCCCTGATGCACAGGGTTGTAGTTCTTAAGTGTGGTAACTGGATATCTGCACCAACGGTTATTAGCCCTGGTCTGCCACAGTGATCGCCTCTATCTCCTGTACTTTTCAATGTATACACAGTACATATCGCTGGCAATCAAATCACGGGTGTTGGCAGAACGATGTCATATGCCGATGATATCCTGGTATATAGACAGGGCAGAAATCGAGAAGAGTGCGTCGTGGAACTACAGAAGGAGCTGGACAGACTGACAAATTGGTGTCGAGATACGGGAGCATTGGTTAATCCGTCTAAGGCATTCGTGACGTGGTTTTCCTTGAACAATCACATGGTAAAGACACCCATGCCACAAGTTCCGTTGTCCAGAAAAAGGTTAGAGAGAACTTGCACAATGAGATCTGGGTGTGTTTTTGACAGAAGCCTGAGTTTCAGGGAACATGTTGACCACATTATCGTAAGGGCAGGCAAAGGCTTAGCAGCAATGAAGGTTATGGCTGCTGCGCAGTGTGAGCAGAGATTGTTATTTCTTTTGTACCAGGGTTTGGTTGTGGCTTTGGTGGAATATGCACTGGCAATTCTGACTCTTAGCCAAACTCAGATCGAAAGACTGGATAGAGTCCAGAATGCAGCAATGCGTATCATTCTGGGATGCACAAGAGACACATCGACAAGAGCTATGCGATACCTATTTGACTGCCCAACAGCTGAGAATAGATTACAGTATTGCCGTGCACGGGCGTACCTTCAAATACATGCAGATAAGGAACACCCGTTGTATTCCAAAATGCAGAAAGTTAAAGGCAACAGACTCAAGAGAGGAAGGTCGTGGATGGGACGTGCTGAGGTAAAAGTGTTACCAAAATAAGTGATAAAACAACCTAACAATGAGACACAGTGACAGATAACGTTTCAACTAAAAGGCCTTTATCAGGACAAACAAAGACCACAGTAAACCAATCTTACATAAAGACACACATGGTTATGATAGCAAGGAAATGAAAGTGGAGAAGAACAATAGCGAATGGACGACGGAGGAAGCAAAGATAGGACAACATGGCACAATGGAGAAGAAGGTGTGAGGGGGCGATAGTGGTAAGTAAAGAGGGGAAAATGCACAGAAGAAGTGAAAATAAATAAGATATAATGCAGATCAGTGGCGTTTGCTAAGCATAAGCAAGGCAAGCATTGCATGCCTTCAAGAGTTGCGAAAATGATAAACCAGTCAGTGATCTATCCCCCATCCAAACTTAGCCCTTGCAGCATTGCTCAAAAATATATTTTAAAATATTTTTCTCACAAATCTGAATTTTTCCGAAAATTAGTGCTGGCAACACATATGAAAGTTTTAGTGGCCACAGTAAAGCAATTTTGAATTTGCTTTCGTTAAAATAGTCCCTTTACATATAAGCGCAGTGATATACTGTGTGTTTTTTTATAACCTTGTCTCCAGAGTAAGCTTGCGATGAAAAAAAAATTAATACATTTTATGATTCAATCACTATTATAACAATTTAGCACTGGCAAATAATAAATTGATTGATGAACAATTATTTACTGGTGTGAAACAGTGCAATTTCTATGTTCTAGTACTTTTATTTGAATGTTAAACTAATGATAACAATGCAAGCAATTTAAATCTTGATTGCATACACACACACTTGTTTAGTAAGCTATTTCTGGTTACTTTTGGTACACGTCACGTGATCTTACTCAACACACACGCACATTTACACAGCGATGTAGTTTCGATTTCAAAACTTCAAACGTGATTTTAATCAGCTGATATTTAATATTTTGTGTTTGTACAGAAACATGTGTATTGCTATTGTTAATTACTAAACTTAGTATATTTGTTTACTGTGGTGGTTATTATGGCTGATTCTATTAATGATGTTGTTGTAGATTTATTTGAGCGACCGTTTCAATCGCGAACATTTAATGAAAAATTGGACTTGGTAAAAATGGGCAGACCGATTCCTGCGTTAAGCAGTTTGAAACGAGAAGGAACAAAATGTGTCCGTTCATTTAACAATGATTTATATAAGAAAGTCGTTTGGCTTTGTGGTTCATAGATTTCTTTTGAACAAAGGACTTCACAGTGGTCTTCCAGAACTTCATAAACTTTGTGAATTAATATTGACAATTCCTGCATCGTCGTCTTCAGTGGAACGTTCGTTTTCTGCATTAAAACGCATTAAAAATGTCATAATGAACTCGCAGGGGCAATGTCGTCTTTCTGCTCTATCAATGATGTCAATTGAAAAAGACCTTCTTGTAGAGATGAAAGGCAATGATGACTTTTATAACAAAGTAACAGAGGACTTTAGCAGAAAGAGCCGCAGAATAGAACTGAACTTCAAATAACTGGGTGAGTAGAAAATTATCATTTTTTAAAAGTTGCATGCTCTCTTTCAGACCCCAGGATACGCCACTGATGCAGATACAATAAAATAAATATAAATTGTCCGATTTTATTGCCTCTTATTGCCCGAGGATATATTTTATCTCTCATCCGCTTCTTCTCACGGCGTTAGACTGTCCTCTATTTACTATAAAACCTGGAATCTCGGTTTATACTTCCTTTTTCTTACGCCAAATATTAACGAGATAAGTATTTCCAATTTATATTTATTCTATTTTACTTTATTTTATTTTATTTTACATACCATCTTATATATTTTCACTTCTGTGCATTTTCCCCTCCTTACTTACAACTATCGTTCCCTCACACCTTCTTCCCCGGTGTCATGCTGTCCTATCTTTGCTTCCTCTGTCATCCATTCGCTATTGTCCTTCTTCCCTTTCCTTTCCTGCCTATCACAACCATGTGTGTCTCTATGTAAGATTGGTTTACTGTAGTCATTGTCTGTACTGATGAAGGTCAGAGAGGATTTTTAGTCGAAACGTCGTCTGTCACTGTGTCTTATTGTTAGGTTGTTTCATCACTTATTTTGGTAACACATTTACCTATTTTCGTTCATTGTGATATTTGCTCTGTGTTACCCCAGCCACCCATTTCCTGTTTAGAGTTGTATCCCGACACTGGAACTTATATCCCTTGAATTCTCATACCCTATGTTGAGGCATACATAGAGGGGTTGAATTTCTCTACCCCAGTTTGAGGGGTTATGCAGGAGTTTAATTCCTACCCCACGTAGAGGGTTACAAACAGGGGTTGCATCTCCCTACCCAATGTTGAGGGATACATATAGGGGTTGAAACCCAACCCCATGTTGAGGGGTACATATATGGGCTTAATTCCGCTACCCCATGTTGAGGGGTACATATATCCGCTACTACATGTTGAGGGGTACATATATAGGCTTAATTCCGCTACCCATGTTGACCACATTATTATAAGGGCAGGCAAAGGCTTAGCAGCAATGAAGGTTATGGCTGCTGCGCAGTGTGAGCAGAGATTGTTATTTCTTTTGTACCAGGGTTTGGTTGTGGCTGTGGTGGAATATGCACTGGCAATTCTGACTCTTAGCCAAACTCAGATCGAAAGACTGGATAGAGTCCAGAATGCAGCAATGCGTATCATTCTGGGATGCACAAGAGACACATCGACAAGAGCTATGCGATACCTACTTGACTGCCCAACAACTGAGAATAGATTACAGTATTGCCGTGCACGGGCGTACCTTCAAATACATGCAGATAAGGAACACCCGTTGCATTCCGAAATACAGAAAGTTAAAGGCAGCAGACTCAAGAGAGGAAGGTCGTGGATGGGACGTGCTGAGGTAAAAGTGTTACCAAAATAAGTGATAAAACAACCTAACAATGAGACACAGTGACAGATAACGTTTCAACTAAAAGGCCTTTATCAGGACAAACAAAGACCACAGTAAACCAATCTTACATAAAGACACACATGGTTATGATAGCTAGGAAATGAAAATGGAGAAGAACAATAGCGAATGGACGACGGAGGAAGCAAAGATAGGACAACATGGCACAATGGAGAAGAAGGTGTGAGGGGGCGATAGTGGTAAGTAAAGAGGGGAAAATGCACAGAAGAAGTGAAAATAAATAAGATATAATGCAGATACAATAAAATAAATATAAATTGTCCGATTTTATTGCCTCTTATTGCCCGAGGATATATTTTATCTCTCATCCGCTTCTTCTCACGGCGTTAGACTGTCCTCTATTTACTATAAAACCTGGCATCTCGGTTTATACTTCCTTTTTCTTACGCCAAATATTAACGAGATAAGTATTTCCAATTTATATTTATTCTATTTTACTTTATTTTATTTTATTTTATTTTACATACCATCTTATATATTTTCACTTCTGTGCATTTTCCCCTCCTTACTTACAACTATCGTTCCCTCACACCTTCTTCCCCGGTGTCATGCTGTCCTATCTTTGCTTCCTCTGTCATCCATTCGCTATTGTCCTTCTTCCCTTTCCTTTCCTGCCTATCACAACCATGTGTGTCTCTATGTAAGATTGGTTTACTGTGGTCATTGTCTGTCCTGATGAAGGTGAGAGAGGATTTTTAGTCGAAACTTCGTCTGTCACTGTGTCTTATTGTTAGGTTGTTTCATCACTTATTTTGGTAACACATTTACCTATTTTCGTTCATTGTGATATTTGCTCTGTGTTACCCCAGCCACCCATTTCCTGTTTAGAGTTGTATCCCGACACTGGAACATTTATCCCTTGAATTCTCATACCCTATATTGAGGCATACATAGAGGGGTTGAATTTTTCTACCCCAGTTTGAGGGGTACATGCAGGAGTTTAATCCCTACCCCACGTAGAGGGTTACATACAGGGGTTGCATCTCCCTACCCAATGTTGAGGGATACATATATGGGTTGAAACCCAACCCCATGTTGAGGGGTACATATATGGGCTTAATTCCGCTACCCTATGTTGAGGGGTACATATATGGGCTTAATTCCGCTACCTTATATTGAGGGGTACATATATAGGCTTAATTCCGCTACCCCATGTTGAGGGGTACATATATGGGCTTAATTCCGCCACCTCATGTTGAGGGGTACATATATAGGCTTAATTCCGCTACCCCATGTTGAGGGGTACATATATGGGCTTAATTCCGCTACCCCATGTTGAGGGATACATACAGGGATTGAATCCAGTAGCTTAACGAGGGCGGGGGAGGAGCGGACCGCCCCGGGCGGCATCATCGGGAGAGTGACAAATTTATTTTCATCCAGTCTTTTACAATCACTGAATTATTTTTTTAATGTCACAAGGGCGGAAAATCATGATTCTGCCCCGAGCGCCATTGACCCACGCTACGCCACTGGTTGAATCCCCTCTACCCAATGTTGATGGACACATGTATGAGTTGAATCCTCTACCGCATATTGAGGGGTGCATACAGGGGTTGAATCCCCTACTCCATACTGAGTGGTACATACAGGAGTTCCATTCTCTTACCCCATGTTGAGGGATACATACAGGGGCTGAATTCCCTACCTCGTGATCTCTTCTGTGATGAAACATGATGAAGATAAATTCTTGGAATGCTTGGAGGGAATCCAGTTGTTTATCTGTAACGTGCCTCTATATTCCAAGAAAATCACAGTCAAGTACTTTCGGGAATAGAAGACTATCCATCTCGTGGCACTACACTCTGCAGCCACATCTGAGAAAACATTAATTTCTTTCTTAGTTTTGAAATACATGCCAATTAAGAATACTGCTAGAGAAGCACCAATCTGGAGCTGATATAGCGCATTTCACTAGCTTTGCCCTAAAAAAATATGTAATTATAGGAGTAACCCGTTTAAATTATTAGGGAGACATCAGAATTTTAGAAAGATTTAGGTGGGACATTGTAAAAAAAAGGACGAGAAACACTACTTTAGACAGTTACTCTGATATTTACATTTTGTTTCAAACATTTCTTTTTATTGTGTCTCTAAAAAATAAATTTTATTACTTCAGACATTATACTTGATACAATCTAAATTAAAACCAGCAAGTCTCAAATCCATCCCGTGAACATAACAATGAAAAAACTAAAGTAAAACACACCTCTGAATTTAAATACCTGGAAGTAAAACAACGGATAATTAGACAGATAGATTGAGACAAATTATCAGAAAGTAAACATAGTGACATACCAGCTATCACCTATACTGCTCAACCCAAAGATCAAGTTGGAAGTCAAGAGACAGATGATAACAATATTCGTATGCCAATACTCTGCTACTAGAAATGCCATCTGACAGCAGTCCAGAAGAGAAAACTTACAACATGTGAGATCAAATGCCTGAGAAAAGCCGCAAGAGTGACCAAGCTAGACAAAATGAGAAATGATGACATCAGGAGAAGAATCGGTATAAGACCATGCACAGAATGTACCGAGAGGCAACAAAAATAAATGGTTTTGACACTTTATGAGGATGAACCATAACCAACTACAAACAAGAAGATTAACATGAGAAGATACGGATTCAGGGCTATAGGAAGACAGAAAAAATATGGTTTGATAACATCACGACAAACCTGAACAAATACGGATTCGGCATAGCCAAGGCGACACATCTGATCTTGACAACTACCACCCTTACACTTAACAGCAATTGTGGATATTCTGACCATCATCAACCTGGTGATAGACACTTGATAATCTTAAACCCCGTCTGTCTTGTGTTCGAGAGTAAAAAATTGTCATATTTTAGGCTTAAATAGGGCCAAATGTATGATAAATCGGTTCTATTGAAAGAGTACTACAGGCCTTCTAACATAATTAATGAGTCCTTCGTTCGTTACTTTTCTTGATTAGTCCCATGTTTTCCGTTGCCGAATATTTATATACTTGGAATTGCATGTCAAAAATAGGTAGCATATACATAGTAACCAAAGGAAAACGTGACAATAATCATAAACGTACCGAATGAAAGCCTGTTTACATTTAGCAGTTAGGTCTTAAGGTCTGCAAAAATGCAGCAGTTGAAACAGTGGAATTACTCAAGAAAAGACAACAAGAGATGGCTAAGCGATGAAACATGACATACAATTAAAGAAAGAAAATTATCCAAACTCAAAATGCTATCAAAAGGGAAACGAATTATGAACACAAGCATACGCGAAGCTAGATAAAGAATTTAAAAAAAACACGCAAAAACAAATCGTGACCTCAAACAAAAGTTATCATCAGAAGCAGAAATAGCAGCTAACACTGGAAACCGTAAAACATTGTTCCATATTGTTAAACTACTTTTACAAACCAACTACGAATGTTCCGGTGAAAAACAACAAATAAAAAACACAGTGAAATTATACTCTCTCAACATGCACAGACAAATAAATGGACAGAACATTTCAAAGTGCTATTAAATAGACCACCCCCAACACAATCGTCAAATTTTTAAGTGGAAGAAATCATGTCTTTATTAAATGTATCATGTAACAATATCTCATTAAATGAAATGAAACAAGCAATCGAAAAATAAAAATAAAAAGGCCTGTGGAGATGATGAAATCTAGGGTGAAATGCTAAAAGCTGCGGGTGACAACTGCTTGGGTCACCTACTTGCTATAATGAATGCTGAAAGAAAAGAAAATGTCAGGCTGCAACAACTGGCGTGGGATTACTTTACTATCAATCCCAGAAAAATTGTTTTGTAGCATCATAATGGAAAGAATGAAACAAAAACTTTTCATCAAAGACTTAGAGAAGAACAATCCGGCTTTAGACGTAACCGTTCGTGTGTAGACCACATCTTCACTCTTAGAAATATAGAAAATTCAATTGTGTTTCATACTCCTTTAGTAATTAATTTTATAGACTTCAAATAGGCATTCGACAGTATGCATCAACCTGCACTATGAGAAATCCTTAAGATCTATAGATTCCAAATAAAATATATAAACATCATAAAAGCCAAAAAGTAACCAAGTTACCAAGAAGTAAACTGTTGTGTAAGAACAGAAACAAGCAATTCGAAATGTTCAATGTCGACACAGGAGTGAACCGGGGCTGCGTATTATCGCCGATGTTATCTGGAATAGTAATCGATGGGATCATGCGTAAAACAATTCAAGATACAAAAGCGGGCATCCAATGGATCAAAACAACACTTTAACGGACCTTGTTTTTGCAGATGACATCGCAATCGTAAACTCTACTCATCAACAAACACAAGGTATAACCAACAAACTATGCACACTCGCAAACCAAATTGGCATCCATATCAACACATCCAAATCCAAATAAAAAATCATGGAACTTGCCAGTTCAACAAATAACATCTCAGTAAACAACCAAATACTGGAAAAAGTCTCAAACTTTAGTTAGTTGGGTAGTCGAATGTTTTTTGACGGAGACGCAATGAAAAAAATAAATACACGCATGGCAGTTGCAATCAGCACATTCATTAAACTAACTAATATCTGGAAATCAAAAGATCTAGGAAGAAAAACCAAGCAAAATATATTCAACTCCTGTATTGTCTCAGTATTAACGTAGGGTAGAGAAAGCTGGAAATCAACTCAAGCAACTGACCAAAAATTAAACAGCTTCAAAAATAAATGTCTCCGGAAACTGACGAACATAAAATGGAGCGATGTCGTCACAAATAGTGATTTAAGAAACAAAACACACCAAGAATATGTTTCAAACGTCATAAGAAAACGCGGAAATACCTGGGTCATGTTTTAAGAATAGATGAAAACAGAATAAACTAGCAAGCCCTTATGTGGACACCTGAGTGTAAAATAAAACGAGGAAGACCTAAAGCAACCCTAAAAAACACCATACTTAAAGAAGGGGAAATAATAGGCTACAAGACCACAAAGAACTAAAATTGCATGCAGCATATCGCAACACATTATCATCATCATCATCATCAGGTGCCATGCCGGGTGGCGTAGGCGGTCATGGCTCTCCACAGCTCTCTGTCCACAGTATTATGTATCAAAGTCGTTGTTGTTTCTTTGCCGTGCCAGGTTGTCAAACTGTCTAATATTTTCTCAAATTGTCGCCCTCTGTCTCTGGTGCCTTCAATCTTGCCTGTTGTGATTATGTTCTCTAAACCTGCCTGTCTCATGAAGTGGCAAAAAAAAAAGAAGATTGCCTTTTTCTTATATTGTTGATTAAGGTCCGTTTCGCATTTAACTCTTTTAACACCTCTATCGCAACACATGGGGATTAAAAACTTCTACCGCCTGCGGTTCGAAAGGAATAAACTAACTATAGGTAATAAGTATGGTAAACTTTAACTTACCTTGGGCTCTATCATTATAGTGGAGCAAATTTGAAGTCTCTCTTTATATACGTTCGGTTTTTTGATGAAACAAGAAGACAGAAGATATCAGTGGAAGAACACAGTAGAATTCGGATGTGTTGGGCCGTTGGCGCAATTAAAACGGAGGGGGCTTGGCAAAATAAAACCTTCCAGATGGATACCACACTCATAGAAACATTAATTGGCAAATTTTGCTATACTATTTTTAACATATTATTCGCACTTGAACCTAAATAGCATGAAATATTCAGTAAACATATTTTTTTTTAAATCACGAGAAACCTTAAATGATGTGGCAAGATGGTTAAAGGCATCACCCACAATATAGTAAAGAAATGAAATTTGGTTATAAACTGCTGTATTGAAAATTGTAAGAGTTCACTCTGACATATACACAATACCTAAATAGAAATTACATCAATTTTAAAACGGGATTAAGGATTATAAAAGTTAGTCATTTAAATATTCATAAATCCGCTGATATCGCAGGCATGACGTGTACACGTCTGTCTACGCCCTAATGTACTTTAGAAATATGAGGGTTTAATAGTTCACTACATAATTATAAAAACTGCGTTTGAGTAGAGATAAACTACGTAAAGTTGGTCTGAGGAACAGAGTAAGTTGCTATGTGTTTAAATATCTATCTATCTATATGTATAATGTTAATAACAGGCACCATCCCAATATTGGAACATATTAAGAGACAACAGATCTAATGGTTTGGACACATCAACAGACTACGATCAGACAGCGTACAACAGCAAGATATGCTACACAGATACAGTGAAGGCACACCTAGAGGCCGGCCACGAAAAAGATATACCACCGAGATAAAAGAGACAACAAATTCAACATATACTCAGAACACACGAGGGCCATCTCCAGAAAACTCTTCTACTCCTGGCGCTGAAAGGAAACAACAAACGGTTTAACATATATATATTAATATATATATATATATATATATATATATATATATTAATATATATATATATATATATATATTATGTTAGCAGTCAAGATTTCATAACGCCATCAAGTTTGAGCGATTCTACCAACACTCCACCGTATTTCTAATATATTGTCTACCACATTTAAATATTGATATATATATATATTTGGTGCATTATTGTTCGTTTCATGTAGTAAGTCTAATGTACTAATATTAGTTTCATGTAGCATGTCTGATATACTTCTGCCAGTTTCATGTAGTATGTCTGAAGTACAATTATTAGTTTCTACTTCAATCCCCTGCACATATACATGTCAGTCTAACGAAATAAAACGCTTATAAGATGAGCATTCTATTCAGACTCAGACTTATTGACAATTCTCTTCCATTATAACATCCTATTCTAAGAGTCAAACATGATAATCGCACAAGTAGATGTCGAAGAGTCATTGCACATACATGTAGATACAAAGGGAGATGCTACTGCGGCGTAAAAACATTTGGCTGTTAACATATGTTACCGGGATTTCTCTTAAGTAAATTCAAAGTCCTTTAAAAAAAATAAAAGTCCACCGTGCTAATCTCACACAACGTCACTTATCTTGGCTGATGCGACTTATCATTTGTCGCTTTGAGTATTCTTTTTGTTGTCAGCCAATAAAAAGCACGGAAAAGTCTATTAAGCAAAGATAAGTGACATTGTGTGAGATCAACACGCAGGACTATTCTGGAGAAGGGTGTAATATATATGAGGCTCATATATTTTCAAGTTATACTAGTATAAATTGGTTTAAGAAAGCGAAGTCCTGGCAACACGTCTAGAAAACCGCTGGTATTTTGCGACAGCGTTGCATGTCCTTTCGTATATCCATATATGATTGCAAGGCAACTGTAATAATTTATTTACTAATACTGAATGTAAATGTCTTGTATGCTCAGTCGCGCCAGAAGACATCACCGTCGGTCTATAAAACTCCATCAAGATTTCTCACTACAAAGTATAAAACCATTTATAAATATCGGCCTCGTCATCTTTGATGTTTTATCTGATGGACTTTTTTACATTTGAGACCAGTTCTCCGTTGCCCCAATTTATAAATTCTAAGAGTAATATTGTGGACGTTTGCTGTTGTAGCATCAAACTTCATCCATTCTTCTTATGGTAGAATATATGGAAACTATAATTGTTTGAGTAGGGACACTCCTATAACATGATGTCCAAGTGCCCAGTGTTGCACGTATTTTCTCGTAGAGACAGCATATTGATACTTTTGTGTATCACTCGTCCGTCGCCCAAGTTAACCGAGTCGTAACCGACGGTACTATAAGATCTAACTGCAAAAAGGAAACATGCCTTCATTCGGTACGTTTTTTATTATTATCACGTTTTATATTGATTACTCAGTTACATTGGTTACATACATACTTGGAATGGCTACTTGTTCAGGCAATTCCAAGTATATAAATATTGACCAAAGGAACACATGCGAATATTAAAGAAAAAATAACGAATGAAAGCCTAATTAATTCAAACTACAGTTCTTTTACTGTCAATCGGTCGCGACCGAGTTTAGAGTAAACCATATACAGTATTACACGGTGTAGTGGTTTTTTCCCCCTTTTTAATAAAATACACTATTTCGACTCATATAGAGGTATCTTCGTCATTTTTGTGTTAACAATTTTAACGCTTATTTCCCTTTAAAAACAGATATTTTTGGAGGACTGAATTTTTCAAGATGATGTATGATTTGTAAGACATTCTTCACACATTTAAATTCGTAAATCATTTTTTTCCAATAAACTGTGTAAAACAAATGTTTGTGCATTTTTTACAAAATGTATTATTTAGTTTAATTTTAATTAGTTTCTAAAATGAAATATTCAGTAATGAAACCACTTAAGTTTATTTTTGCATTCATTTTTGAAAAAAATATATATTCATTTTCCTCCAAAAACCACATTATAGAGAAAAGGTACCACAATCATAGAAATATTAATATACACAATTTACAAATTAATGTTTTTAATTTACATATGCATTCCTGAAACTAATATACTTGAAATATTCAGTAAACATATTTTCGTCATGGAAAATCTTATATGGTATAATAGCCTGGTCCGTGATATTTTACACACACATACAATTATTTTCGTGGTCTGCACAGTCACCAGGAAATTAGTACCAGGGTTCATGTTCTGTGAAAGTAGAGGAATGTTTACATTACTAATTACCAATTGCACGTTGAAGTCGACATCAGTCGAGCTTGAACAGTTGAGTTTTTCCGATTTTTGTATGATCAGCCACTGACTAGGCAGCTCATCACTTATGGCAAAACTGTGTGCTATAACGCTGGTTCATAATTCTTCTTCTTCTTCTTCAACGTTCATTCTCATACTCCCTCAGGATCTCCATTGTGGCTGGACCATGGTCCTAATAAATTTCGAGCAGGATGTAGTAGTCCAGAGAATGGAAATACGTTGTGTCGCAGTTTTATTTGCGCCAATTGTCCGACACATCAGTCTTCGGAGGATTTCATAATTCAACTGCCTTTACCTTTACGGCACAGTTTTACTGATAACAATTTATGTTTATATTTCAGATAAAATAATGGCAGGCACATCATGTATTCTCTGTATTCTAATATTCAGTGTTGTGAATTTGACTTATGCATGTACTCGTACTCCTCCTGAAGAGAAGAATGTAAGTGTATCTGGATTTCCTGCTCCTACTACTTATTGCGATTACGAATTAAGTTCTCTATCCAAACAACGTTCATTTATCACCAACATGTTTTTTTATTTTTACATGATCATCATCATCATGTTTGCTATAAAACGTGATATCATATGACAACCAATCCGTGTATAAAATATTTGCGATACATTATGAAGTTCTTCTACTTGAATAGCACTTCATGTACGACATAATTATGTGAATGCTCTATATATAAAATAACACTCTTTTTATTGCTAAATGACCGTCTTGAAGGACGCGAAAGAGCATACGATGTACGACATAATTCGGTGAATGCTCTATATACAAACTTTGGTTACATTTTGATGTACAGGAGTACAGAAAGTTTTATTTTGTAGATATTAAAATCTTCTTTGATATTGGATTTGCTGCGATTTATTCTCAACCATTATGTGAACCTGAGACCTCATGACTGTCATGCCACCTTCCTAACCATTAGCTCACGTGTTCTTCGTATAGATTTTCTTCTCAAATATATCCCTATCTCATATGTGGTCTATGCGCAGTAAGAACAAGCTCAGGTACACTTCGAATAATTTCCAAATTCACAAGGGAGTGAGACAGGGATGTGTACTATCCCCTCTATTGTTCATAGCATACATAGATCACATTTTCAAAATAGCAAAGACAACTGAAGAAAACAATTTGAAGGACAGCTTAAACGAATTGTTATTTGCATATGATCAAGTACTAGTAGAATCATCAGAAGAGCAACTACAAAGACACATAGACATTACATCAAACATGCCAAACCATTAACATGAAGATAAATATAGAGAAGACCGAAGTAATCAAGATAGGAAGAACAGAAACAAATACCAACATATATATTGGAAACAACAGACTTAAGCAAGTGACAGAATGCACATACATAGGAAGCAATATAACAGCAGACGGCAGGAGCAGCATAGAAATACACAACAGATGTAGTAAGTAAAGCATACCAAGCCCTAGGACAAATGACACCAATCTTCAGTAACAAAAATATAGATTTAAACACCAAAATAACACTATTCAAAACAGTTATTATACCAACGCTGTGTTACCAATGTCAAACATGGACAACGACAGCACAAGATACACGCAATCTTGTGACAGCTGAAATTGCAAGCTTGCGCAGAATCATAGGAATATCGCTACGAGACAGAGTGAGAAATGAAGACATTAGACAAAGAACCGGTACCACTCCAATCTTGGAATATATTAAGAGACAACAGATCAAATGGTTTGCACACATCAGCAGACTACCACCAGACAGCACACCACAGCAAGCTATGCTACACAGATACAGTAAAGGCAGACCTACAGGCCGACCACGAATACGATGGACCACCGAAATAAATGAGGCGATAACTCCACACTATACTCAGCACACAAGAGGGCCATTGGGCCATCTCCAGAAAACTCTTCTACCCCTGACGCTGAAAGGCAACAAAGGGTTTAGCGAATAGATAGACTGTCTAAGTGCAACACATATGTATAATATATATGATTCAAGATCGCCGCACGGACGTAAGAGACACACGTGAAGGTCTCTCTCTCTCTTTCTCTCTGGACACATACGTCACAGTTTGCTTCTCTACTTCTGTACGATACATAAAAGACAAAAAATGAGATGATCAAGAATAAGAAAAGGATCTTTTTAACGAATTTTCTTAGAAAAGGATCTTTGAAGTGTGTAAATTTTATGCTTCTAGATTCACTATTAGTTGAAACACTCGATGTGATGAATTACTTTCGGAATGACCCTCGTACTTTTCTCAGCAGTTCAATAAAGAAGGAACACAAAAAATATTTAAAAAAATAGAGAAAACATTCAACAAAATTACAATAATATAGTTTGTAAGTAAATTTAATCATTTAATTTCTGCAAAGTTAAGTTGCATTCTTTCATCATACTTCATTTTGTATTATTGCAAAGAGCAACATGGCACATTTACTGTGACTGTAAGCAGAGTGACTGTAAAGATTCTTGCTGTGGCTAAGGTCTTGAACTGTATGAGTAGACATACATCAACATATGTTTGCGTCCTTAGAAACTCGATGAGCATGATTATAAAAATACAAATTGGCCGCACAGTGGATTGAAGCAGTCGAGAGGTCGAAATTGAAATGTCTCACATTAATTTTTGTGCCTTGTAATGTTTGTGTTCAATGCAACGAAAGAGCGGATCGACTGACTTGCGGTGCTACTCTGTCTGACGATACAGCTATGGATCGTGCAAACATTATGAACTCCTTATGCGAAGCAAAACGGGAAATTCAATTATTGTGGATGATGGCCCCTATTACATGTTTAGAATTAAATAATTTGGATTGAAATGTTACGTCGCCAGAAATAAACGTTACTGTGGGCTTGGAAAATTGTTTGTCAATACAACTATCGTGTAACAGTGAACGTACACATCTGGAAATTGGAACACCTATGGATATGTCCAGAGTACAATGATGATGATCGAACGATTAACTAACTAACGTCCACGTAAATTTTGCTGGGGACTTCATAATATCAATCGGCTTATTGTATGTGTTAATAGTTCATGTTCATTTGGCCTGTTATTAGTTTTATAGTATTATAAAAATATTTGATAGAAAAGTTGATTAAGTCTTCATTCTGTGTATCTTCACTCTAAAACCAAATTACTTCGTGTTTTCTCTTGTCGTCTATTAATGCACTTTCATTGCAAGTTCCACTTATTAACAGTATATAATAAATTATGGATCTTCTTTAACAATGTTTGTGAATTTCTAAAGATGATTGTATATTAAAACACTGTTTATTGCTTCTTTCTCCAGGCTACTGGTGAGTACTGAATTTATGTTAAATTTAAGAACTTAGGCCTACCGCCCACTGGAAGTGTTACACGAAGACGGGTATATTTCCTTAATCACCCGAATGATGCCCATTCAAAGTAAGTATGCTACGAAGCAGCGTTCATTGCAAAGATCTTGAGCTGCAGAGCTTTTGTAATTACAAGGGTACTATTCTGTTCAATAATTCATATTCTCAGTTGCAATAATTTTTCTCCAAAACTACATGTTAGATTGAAAATGATCTTTTGGATTCAACTTGAGATTTTCCGTGACCTTATAAAACCATCTTCCCGCTTAAAAATCTAACTAGGTTAAAATTGGTTCTCTATAAATTATACATTTATAAAGGTTTTGTGAATGTACGTAATGTGCCATTTTTTATAGTATTACTCCCGAGTCTGTTGACAGTCCCTGTTGATGATGAGAAATGAACCGTATTTGTTGTGAAATGCAAGTATGTTTTTGTTTTTCATGCACATTAAGTCGATCCGTATTGAACGGAACTCAAGATTTCCATGAGCGCGATTGTGTTGTCGTTTATTTAGTGATTTCATTGTTATTTACTGAATTCGTAAATGTATTTAGCATGAATATCTTCGTGATTTTCTTTCGTCATTTGATGTGTTGTCAAGATTGTCAGAATTGAATAGCACGAAAATAATGGGATATGCTTTAAGGAGAGACATCATCAAGATATTTAATGTGAGTTGTGGTATATTTTGTTGGATGACGTAATTGTTTAATCTTAAAATAATACCTACTCTCCAGTTTACTCAAAGGCTTGTGTTATTCCATGTGTTAACTCCACTATTGAAATTAAGTTAGAGATGTTTCCTTTCCTAAGAGTTCGTACATGACTAATAAGCTCTATTCGAGCCGCAAATGTCATTGGACAGTTCGGGAATGAAATGACCAATGCAGACTGTTTTTGGTCTATCCGTGACTTTCTAGCTACTCTCCGCTGTTGAGCTGCTGAATTTCTCCTCTTTGACAAGATGATGCGCACTTTTTAACTGTAGCTTGCGATGTAGGTCTATTTTCTGCAAGTTCTTCCCATGTATATTGGTCGATTTAAAAGGCTTTAAGCGAAATCTTTAATAAATCCTAGTAGCACCTGTGATAAAATGCTACCTAGGTATGTGAATCTATTCACAATTTTAAGTGCTAAGGTTAGGGTACAAAGGGAACGCATTGCTCTAGGCGGACCCAGGGTTAGCAGATAACCAAGATCCCAAATGTACCTCCACGCGGTGCACCCTGGAAACAGAAATACAGCAGCTCGTGCTGATTCTGGCCAAATCATTTGGGGATCGTGTCCGAGAATGTGGAGGTAGCAGATGGAAAGAGATTTGACTGCACAAGAGACAGACAATATCTCCGACAACAATAGCATCACCACATATAGCGACACTGTCGACATACAGTGAAGCTAGTCAGTCAAGTCCGAACATTGGAGGGGCGGCCAATGTAAAATGCACGTAAAGGTAGATGCATGGCGAGAGACAAATAGATTTCATACCGAGTACAATGAAACAATGAAAGGGCAGAACAGCGCTAGAGGGCAGCGCGAACTGCAAATAGAAAGTGAAAAGTCCCTAGGAAAGGGGAACTACAAGCTTCGTCAGCTCGAGGCGAGCTTCTAGTTACCTGTGTTCCGTACATGCAGAGACCCAGACCCATCCATTGGCGTTTGGTAAAGCAAGAAGACCTAACACAACTCTAATGTTGAGCCTTCCTAAACTGGAAATATGCTCATGAAGAGAAAGGGTTCCGTACCCGATGAGCTTAGGCAAGAAAGGAACAACGATGGCAGTCCTGGCCCAACTCTACTGTCAAAATTTCTTGTACCGGAAATACACTAGCAGAGAGAAAGGGTTCAGTACCTGATGGGCTCAGGCACAAAAGGGACAACGTCTTAACCCTATCCCAACTCTACTGTCAAGCTTTCCTATATCAGAAATACATTTGCAGAGAGAAAGGGTTCAGTACCTGGTGGGCTCAGGCGCTATTGGGACAAGGTCGCTCAGCTCGAGAACGCCTTGCTCTCAAACGTGTAGTGTGCGACTCGAACTTGGGCGAGGGGTTCACGATGTCTGTGAACGACGCCTCGGGTAGGAGGGCGAACGAGCCATGGTCCATCTCTTCTGGCGAGTTCTTCCTCATACGGAACCAGGCTCGCGGATGAGAAACGGTTCAGTACCCGATGGACACAGGCAGAGTATGTCCAATTGCACGAGATGAGTTCATAGACGGCAAAACACCTCGTACCAGATAGACGCGCTCGACAAGCGTGTTGGCGAAGAGGCATTACACACCAGCGTGCCTGGCGACAGATAGATAGGCTGTCAGGGACTAGGGAAGCCTTCCCGAATTAAAGGCATGACGAAAACGGATGTGCTGGACCTCGGACGTCCTGACCACAAGTGGCCAACCGGGGTGCAAATAATCACAGTTCTACTGTGGAACTTGCAGCACAGCGTACTTCACGCTCCCCGGCGGAAATCACACGAAATATTCGTTGTGGTTACATGAGAGCGAACGCTGAAGAAGAAGAAGAAGAAGAAGTGCTACCACATTTACCTTTATGCAGGGCTCAAGATAGTTTTTGCTTGGTGCTGGTAGTGTAGTTTTTGCCAGGTGCTGGTAATGACATGACTTCTGTTTTCTCAAACTTTCTGTTTAATGGTAAACCAAAAGATAGTACAAGCTTTGGAGAATATCTCAATAATACTTTGTATATCAACCTCAGAATTGGTCTTTAGGGAACAATCATCAGCAAATAGGAGATCGTTGATTGTGTGTGATTTGACTTTGGTTTTTGTTCGGAGCCTTCGAAGGTTGAACAGTTTTCCATCGATGCGATATATATTGGCTACTCCCAAGTTAAGATCTCAAAAAAAAATCTCAGAAAGCATCCTCAAAAATGGCAGAGAACATGCTGCTGAATAGGGTACGTGCTAATACACATCTCTGTTTAACTCCATTTGAGATAGGACACATTTTAGATAACTCTCTATCATCCTGAACTAAAGATTGCATTCCTTCATGCCATTGCTGCATCATTGTGATATATTTATATGGGTATCCATATTTTGCCTAAATCTTCCACAGCGCCGCTTAACTTACTGTGTCAAATGCATTTGTTAAGTCTATGTGTGCCGTCTACAGGTCACACTGTTATTCTTGACATTTTGTAAAAATTTGTCTTTCTGCAAAAACCATACCAGTTGTTCCACCTTCTTTTCGGAAACCACATTAGCTTTCGAGTAGGCTTCATGTAGATGACATTTATTTGTGGTTAAAAGTATTTCTTGCAAATATCTTCCTAGCGATCGATAGTAGGGAAAAGCCTCGTTGGCTATTACAGGATTGGCGGTTCCCTTTACGTTTATACAGGTGTATAATTTTGCATCCCTGAAATTTTGTGGAAAAATATCGCCTTTCCATGACTTTGAAAATTGTATGAAGTTTCTCAATTAGATTTTTACCACCATACTTACATAGTGTGAATGGTATTGAATGTGATTACGCCGAAGATGTGTGATAGTATCTGGTTGCGGAACCCTTCACAGGCAGGGGGTTTCACAGTAAGAAGTGAGAACCCTTCACAGATAGCAAGAGATGGACGGCGTGAAATGCAACACATTGAATGTTTTGCTCTTGTGTAAATGTTGGTACTAATACTGTAAATTGCAGACGAGTTGTTCGCGCACATGTCAGACAGAAAGTCTGAGACAAGCTAGTACGCTTTAGCTAAAGGCAATATTATTTATCACAAGTCTGCATCTTACGCACTCGGACACGGGAGGCAGACAAGACGAAACTACAGAAGCAGAAAAACTATTGTGACGCTACTATACCACACCTCAGGAAGGACAATGGGATGTTTGGACTAGGATAAGACGAGTGTCTACAAACTCACACATAGTCCGACAAATTGTGGATACGCACAACAACCAGACAATAGTTGTTGGCAACAACCAGGCAAGACGATTAAGTTACGTAACGCTAGGGGCATAGCCTCTTACCAGAGAGGAATATCTAACGTTACGCATGGTATAATAAACGCATACAGGAGTATTGACAGGATAACGTAGATGACAGTTCCCGAGTAGTGTCTGCGTGTCGTCGAAACGGAAGAGGATAGGCGGAGACAGAAAACCATAAGTTCTGATTGGCGGAAGATTTTTAGGAGGAGAGAGATAAGTTAGAAGGACTTAGCTTGGAGTCCCCAGAGAGGCGTCTCCAGGAGCAGTCCCCGGGAGTCAGTTCCCAGGTTAGAGGTGAGTCTCTATCGGGCTTGTCTCGGACAGTCAGTACTTGTCTCCCCGGAGAGACAAGTCTCAGTTTAGTCTCGCAGCTGAGACAGTCACGGAGTCAGATAGTTAGTTGGTATACTCTCTAAGACTTAGCTTATAACCCGAATGAAGCAATTCCTGGATGTGTTAGCGTAATTTGTAATCTGAGTTGATTATATTATTACCCAGTGCAGATCATTTAGGATTAGTCTGCAGAGTTGAGGACGGACTCGAATAAGACTAGATTGGAACTCGTGCCTTGTGTTTATTTGCCTCTCTTATGAGTATGATGCTATTAATTGATGTATATCAACTTGTGTAAATAAACCTCATATTATTGTGAAGGAGTTCTTTGGTTAACTGATTGATGTCGAGCAGTATTTCACAGATTTAGACCTGGTCACAGCACCAGTATTCCAGTAAGGCCTAAAAGGCATTTTCTTTCGTCGCAAATTATTGTGACACTGCAGATCTTCTTTCTGTCACACTAGTCTGTCCAGGACAGACAGTCAACTATATGTTTTCGGTAACAAGTTGTTTCTGTCACGCGTAAGTGCACAGACCTTGTTACTGTTACACTTAAATGCAGACAATGTTACTGTTACAGATAGATGTGTCGGGCCATTGGCGCAAATAAAAAGCGACACAACGAATTTCCATTCTCTGGACTACATCCTGCTGGAAATCTAGTAGGACCATGGTCCTGCTACAAGAGAAATTCAGTAACGTGCTTTTCCACTAGAAAGCTGATGAATTGCTTTATGAGTTTCTTCCAATGTAAGAATATCACCTAGCACTTCATTGAGAGGAACCTGCGGTAGTCGGTTGATAGCCTCTTCATTTATTCATGCTGGGTTATTCAAAATCTGCTCGAAGTGTTCTACCCAGCGCTGAAGAATTTTATCTTTCTCTTCGATTAGTTGTGTTACATTTGCATTGAGAAAGGGAAAAGATCCTGACAAAGTTGAGCCATACAACGTTTTAAGTGCATCATAGAAATTTCTCAGATCGTTGGTGTCTGCAAATCTTTGTATCTCGTCTGCTTTCTCACTCAGCCACGATTCCATCATATTGTGTTGTTTATTTTGTAAATTTTTTCCGTGTCTCGTTGAGAACATCTTTTTTAGACGTTAATTTTGGATCATTTAAGTATACTTTGTGAAGTTGAAATATCCTGTACGGGATGTTTGTTGTTGTTGTAATAGTCCTTGTCTCGATTGGTCCGTTCGGGTGACTTTGTGTGCACGATTTGAATGGCTTGATGAAATCGCATCTTTTTTTGGAGATGCGGTTAGTCAAGTACTGAAAAACGCGTGTGCAATTGTTGCTAGGCGATTTGGTGCCGTAGAACGGACTGGTTCAATTCCCGTTAGTCTCAAGAATAATTATATACACAGATTGATCCGTTAACAGAAACACAAATAAAAGCGGTTGGGGTTTTTTTGCCTACAGAAATGGTGTGAAGTTGTTTGAGAAATCTTTAGCATATCGAACATGAGAATGGAGATAGAGGGAGTTACATCATCACTTAATTGGTTGATAACGGATACATCAATACACGCGGTAATACTCACAGACTCTCAAAGAATGTTGCGCAAGATAGAAAAGTTCATGATAAGAATGGTGGGACTTATTTAACAACTCAGTTGTCCAGAACATTACATGGATATACTGCCCAGGTCATGCTGGGATCAGAGGAAACTAGAGAGCCGACTTATTGGCAGGCAATGCGGCGATAGACGGTACATTGCTGAAAAGAGATAAAGCAGATTTAATAAAGGCAGTAATAAATTCATTTCAAGGTGTAGATGATGTCAATGAGGTTGAGAGCGTACACATACAGAGAATATTAGAAATGGGAGTATCTAGAGGTGAGGGACGGAAAAGTACATTTTTTGGAAAGTTCAGAAGATCACACAATCAACACCTGACCGGAACTCTGAGTCTACATACACTGGGATGGCTGCTGGAGTGGAGGGTGGAGCACTTATGGGAATGTCCCACGTGCTGTGAAGTCAGTTTCTAATCAATAATCAAGAAGAAACACACCGAAATGAATGGAATTATTTTCATGAATTGGTTAGTGAACTCACTTCTACCAGCGCCGGATAGAACATCATGTATTGTTATATGTCTCCTACCATAACGTAGTAGTGCATGAAGACACATTTTTCACTTCATCAAGCACAAAATAAGAAATCATGACATGGCTTGCAAAAGAAATTATATCTTTTGCAGTAATACATGAAAACAAGAGTTGTTAGAACTTGTGAAACGGATAATGAAGACGAAGACTTTTGTAATTGACAAAATCATTGCTGAACATGGTCATACTACTCTTCAGCTACCACCGTACCATTCACATCTCAATCCCATTGAACTTGCGTGTGTTGCAGTAAAAGATCAAGTTGCAGAACTAAACAAGATTTTCAAACTTTGCGATGTAACAAACATAATACGCGATCAATGTCACAATAGATATTGAGTACTGCAGAAAATATTAATAACATTTGCTTCCAGCGAAAGAGACATATTGGCAACGAGATGGTTTGTATCTTATCCAGCCTTTAGCAGTAGTCGATCTTTTTAAGTCTTCAGAATCCAAATAACATAGTGCCAATTTCTGTTGTTCTCACTTCCACCAAATATTTAACAATATCTCGGACTAATAACAAAATCAACTGGTACTTCATAGATTTGCCTCTCACAACGATTTGTTTGCAGTTACCATTATTTATGGAATGATCAAAGATCAAAGGCACATATTCCTCTTCAATACTAATGCCACAAGAAAAACATAAGACTATTTAATCATCAAAGATAAAAACCGTTTTACATACACTCTAGAAGCAATGCTAACTATTTTACATTTCCTGTTGTAGTTGGGATACGACTTTGCATCTACCGTTTTCTATATTACTGTAACGTGTGAGTGCCATTATTTGCTTGTTATGCAATACTGTATAGTAAACATGTTTTGTGCATTTTCCAATATACCTTTCAATGTGTAAAATATTAATTCGCAAGGCAGTGCTGTGTATACGACTAACTGTTGCTACGCATCATGTAGTTTTCGAGCAAAGTCAGTTCAAGTGAATAACATGAATTACGCAACTAACTATTCCAAAGATCGCCCATTGCAAGCGATCTTGAGCGGAATATTTCTTGCGCTTGTAGAGAGCGCAGTTCGTCTTTTCATTCGGACCATTCTCACAAATACGCACCTAATGATGTGTTCTCGTTGCCGCAGGATGTCGCTTCCAGTGGACAGTATGACTTTATATATCTTATTCGGAATTATATAATGTGACAGTTGATTTGGACAACGTTAATATGTTTTGCTTGGGTTTTTATATCGAATAAAACTCTTGCTTGCTTGGACTTCGGTTGCTATTACTATTTTAATGCACTTAGCTACATCTGAGATTTATAAATATTGCTTTTTGATGACATTATCTGCTTTATTTTGAGAACGTATGGCTGTTTTGATTTTTGCAGATTTATGCGCATAATATAAGTAATATGAGTTTGGATGAAGTATTGTTAACGATACAATTAATAAATAGTTCAATAAATCTCTCTCTCTCTCTCTCCCTATATATATATGTGTCTATTTAACTGTTTATCGGTCTATCGATAGGTCTATTCTATCCTTCAATACAGTAATTATACCTACTTTTCCAAACATCCTCTCATACATCAATGTATCCATCAATGTAAGATACATACCTATCTACCTAGCTTTATTTCTACCTACCGGTCTACATATTCTTAACTACTTATCTACGTACGTACTTACATACCTTGTGTTCTACCTACAATACCTGTCTACATACCTATCTAATATCAACCTACCTACATTAATGTGTACCTGCCGATATTAATTTCAAATTACTTACATGTATGTGCGTTTTTTTATTGTATCTCACCTGTCTTTCTACTGTCTATTTCCATCACTCTATCCCTCTCTCTTTCATATCATAATTATCGCTATACTAATTTGCTTTTTTACAATAAAAAGTACTTCCAATTTTGAGGTACCCTTTTCAACGGCTGAAGGTAGTACAATTTAGTTATTTGAAGGCTTTAACAACAAAATATTACTGGAGATCGTGATTCAGGTAGTCTGCCACCACGATCTCTGAGAGTTAATACATATACTTTCATGTAAGATTATATTTATATATTGAATATATATATATATTTATATACACTCAATTAATCTTCACGCAAGTATAAACAAAAGAGAGCAGCATATCGATTACAACTTCACTAAACAATCGCATTGTACGGCTACATGTACTGGTACTGTACTGGTTTCATGAAACTCTAAACTCCTTTATAATCAATCATGTGCTAAGTATATAACGGTAAGTAATCTGTAAATTTGCATAAAAGACGTGTGCCCTATCACCACCCCGATCAATGACATCAGGAGCTACTGCCACTACCCTCTCTCAAAGATACACATGGAATTCCCTGTCCTGTTAATAATCAAAATTGCCAGAAAAGATCTACGATAGTCATACGGTGAGTTGACGCGATAATTATGATTTATTTTTTTTTTTAGATTTCATAACTGTTTGTTTTTGTCCTTATCTTCTTAACGATTTTGTGGTTGAAAGAGTCAATCCTTTTATATTTTTTTCACTTTTAAACTGCATTTACATACATTTGTATATTATTTTTCATTTTTATTTATATATTTTGTTCAACTTTTCGAATTTATGTGTCCCTATTTGTTGTAGTCGTCATAGTACTAAATGTCAGGTTCTGACTTCATAATATATACATGTTCATACACACACATATATATATATATATGTAATTAGCATATGATTTGTTTCAATCTCCGGAAATTACGAAAATGAAGTACTTGATTCCGATTTCATATTGTTAAAATAATAACACAGAGTCCTACAACGATTTATATCTTCAACGATGCGAAGGAGTGAGGAAAAATCGTGTCTAATCCATTTCTCGATGTTTTCTGTCCATGTCTTTATTTTCCCTCCTCTGCTTCTCCCCCCTTTAACGGTTCCCTGCAGTATTGTTTTTGACAAGGAATTAAGTCTGCATACATGTGCGAACCATGCTAGCTTTCGTCATTTCACTATTGAAAGCAATGGTTCTTGTACACCTACATATATCTCTATTGTATTTCCTACGTACACAAATGTCTTATGATCATTATATAAAGTTTGTAGAATTTGTCTGTAGCATTTGTACTCGAAAACCCGTAATCGTCTCTCCATGTCCGCAGTGAGTGTCCAACTCGCACAACCATACAGTACAAGAGAAATCACCAGCGACTTATACAGTTTGACTTTCACTCCAAAACTGATGTTGCTTTCTCAAATCACCGTTAGACTTGACAAGACAAGCCATCTACAGCCTTTTAAAAAAATTCTGCTTTTCCTTTTCAATCGCTGCATATGCTGGATCCGAGCTATTTGAAGGTATTCACATCCCCAAGTTTATATCCATTCCCCACCAAAGACGAATGTGTCGGGCCATTGGCACAAATAAAACGGCGACACTACGCATTTCCATTTCTCCTGCTGGAAATCTAGTAGGACAATGGTCATACTACAATGGAGATTCAGCGGGAGTTTGAGTATGAACGCTGAAGAAGAAGAATATCCATTCATCATGATCCTGTTCTGTTCTTCTGCGTCTCTGTTGTTAACCAAGTTCTTGTTATTTTCTGTGTTGATTTCCATTTCGTAATTGCTGGTAAATTTTTACCAACTTTGCTAATAACTCTTTAAATTCTTGTTCTGATCCAGCTATTAGATCAATATCATCAGCGAAGCGCAAGTTGCAAATAGGGTGATCTCCGATCGATATGAACGTGGTGTAGTCATGTTGTATTTCCTGATTCTCTGTGTGTTATTATCCATTGTAGTATTTTGTGCGCAAAAGGTTTAGCTAGTGGTGCCCATCTCCTCTCCAGCTGAAATCAATATCAGTTTTACAAACGGGAAAAAGTACAGAGGTTGATAAATATCATTTTTTTCTTGTTTACTTCCTGTATACGAGTATAATGTTAGCAATTATTTAGGTAGGTACATAAATATTAAATATTTAACGTTTGTGTGTTTGCCGGTGCCTGAAAGGGGTGAAACGAATAGTAGCACTATAGCCTGCCATGCGTATCGTAAGAAACGACGATAAGTTTCAGGTGGAGTTGGCCCATTGGTTAAAGCTGTCCAAAAGACAAACTTAAATCTTATGTATCACGCCCAAAAACACATGCTCTGTCAACACGATCTGTGAATTTTGGCTATATTTCCTTATATTGTTTTCAATAAATAATTTCAAAATAATAAAAATAATAATAAAAAAGAATTAATTAAAATCAACAGGTATAAATGCACAAGACCTGCAATCCTTTGCAACTGACCGACAGGCATGGAAAACTATGACATCGCCCTTTGTGCCAAACTTGGCAAAAGAGGAACTGCCTGACTGAATTCATGCTAGGATTCTTGTGAAAATATATTAACTTTGCACAAAGCTAAAATTATTTCTTATATATATGACATTGAAATTCACAATCTACGGACAATATAAATCATGATATGCGTGGATTACAATTAGTTTTCCAAAAATAATTGCATATTTAAATATATATAATATATATTAAAAAAAAATAATTGATATATAAAACTGTTGCTAATATCAACTTTTGCCACATTCCCCTTCCCTTTATCAATAACTGTCAGATATTGTCAGTATCTCACCTCCCCCTTTTAAAATTTATTTGTTGAAGTAATTTATGGACAACATATCGAAGCTGAAGAAATGCTTATTCTGATGACCTAACAATGTGGCAGATCATGAAGACGTTTAAAGTGCAACTCAAAGAGTAAATGGTATTCTGATAAAACTGCACGAGTTCTGTCAAACGTGGATACTAAAAATTGAACAGGAAATCTTTATATCATCTTTATCAGGAGTCATAAAGTAGCCAAGAAAAATATCGGGTTGTGGCTGGGACACAGAAATGATTAAGCAAATAGCATCACACATACCGTGTAGTAATGCTTGATCGATATCTTAGTATTCCTAAATACATAGAAAATGTTAAAAATACCTAAAAGCACTCTAGCGGCTATGACTACAGAAGAGGCTCACTGGCCCATCTTGGGATCAGACAAGGATGCTCTTAGAGTCCTGTATCTTGACTGTGTACGCTCAACTGTGGATGCAACATCACACTTCCAACAATATATTCCAAAACAAATGTAGAATCCTTGAACAGACCATAGAAATAATGCTGTACGCCTTATTAGTGGAGCAATGAGATGTACATTAATGCATGTGAAATACACACACATGTAGAGCCCCTTGTGATACAAAGAGATATGGCTGCGATGAAAGCTTATGAAAAGAAACAGACTAATGATAAAAGAAAACCACAATAAACAGCTTGTAGAAAACTTACAACTAAAACAAAGAATACAATAAAAGTCAGCTATGCTAATGGGATCAAAGACATCTTCACCTTCCAGACAGGAGACAAGAACTGCAAAGAATAACGAAACGTTGACAATCAAACACATGTTTCAAATTGCTAGAAATGAAGACGCAGCTAAAAGATTATGCAATAAAAGGCCCAGATCTAATAAGTCTTATGAAATCAATATAATCTATACAGAAAAACAATCGATACCTACAGATAACAATTAATTCATACGTATACTGATAGATCTGCTTTCAACGCCTCAATCAAAGCAAGTTATAAAACTAAATATAACATATCCAGACAGAACATCTCATGAGTTGTTTGATGCATATGGGGAGATATGTTCTAACTATGAAACTGAAATACACCACAATTAGTTGTCCTGTAGTATCCGAAGACAATATTTGATGCCATTTTATCAGAACTTAGAGCACATCATACAAGAGACATTACATGATTACAACACGTCTATATCGACCGGAGGTCGCCCTATTTGCAACTTGTGTTTCGCTGATGATATTGATCTTATACCTGGGTAAGAACAATCATTGCAAGAATTAACATCAAAGTTGGAAAAGTTACCAGCAAGTACGGAATGGAAATCAATACAGCTAAGAGCAAAATCTTGGTAAACAGCAGAGACACAGAAAACCAGACTAATATCGTGATGAATGGACATAAGCTTGAGGAGGTGAATACCTTCAAATACCTCAGATCCAGCATATGCAGCGATGGTAAATGCAAAGCAGAACTAAAAATAAGGCTAGAGATGGCTTTAGCGTCCTTGTCAAGGCTAACTGTGATTTGGAAAAGCAACATCAGTGTTGGAGTGAAAATCAAACTGTATAAGTCGCTGGTGCTTTCTGTTGTGTTGTATGGTTGTGAGAGTTGGACACTCACTGCGAACATGGAGAGAAGATTACAGGCTTTCGAGTACAAATGCTACAGACGAATTCTACGAATTTCCTATAGGGAAAATAAGAGTAATGTGTACGTAAGAAATAAAGTAGAGATGTGTGCAGGTGTTCAGGAGCCATTGCTTTCAATAGTGAAACGACGAAAACTAGCATGGTTCGGACATGTATACAGGCACGATTCATTGTCAAAAACAATACTGCAGGGAACTGTCAAGGGTGGAAGAAGCAGAGGAGGTCAAATAAAGGCATGGACAGACAACATCAAGAAATTGACAGGGCAAGATATTCCACACTCATCCTCATCGCTGAGGATATAATTCGCTGGAGGACTTTGTGTGCTGAGGTATCCAATGTGGTACCCCTACGACCCTGAAGGGTTATGGGTTTATAGATATAGATAGATCAGAAGTCCAAAACAAAGTTATATTTACAGACTCTATGTCCGCTATTCAAACTCTAGAATGTGATGGACATTATAAGCTTGACCAGATCAAATATATATCCATGCTAATCAGCTACTCACATCTCAATTAGTCAAAATTACTATGCAATCGATTCCTGGTGAATCAAACACACACATGGCAATGACAAGACAGGCAGACTAGCAAATAAGAGAGCGAGATAAAAACATCAATTTACACACTAACGAACATGCATACAGTTAAAATAATGTTGAATTCTGTGAACAAAGAGACGTGACACCACTCATTGGACACCACTCGGAGAGAAATCTACAAATGTATGACCATTCCAATCCCAAGAGCAACATGAACCTCCTGGAAGAAAAAGAGTACCGTTTCATCTTCAGACTTATACAGCTTATACATTATCCAACATACATAGCTGAACAATCACGTGAACAGAATACAACAATACATCAGGAGCCAGTGGCGCACTCATTCCTACGAAACTGTTGACCATCCTCTTTTAATTGTTCAGCGCTGAATGGTAAAAAATACTTCTCCCTCTAAGATCAGACAATTGAAATACCACAAAACAAAACAACAGATCACAAACATGTCTGTCATGTGACGTATTCTTTCCAGTACGTTGTGTTCCCAATGAACTCTCTGAACCCCTCTCTGTCTTGAGCGATGCGGCTTAATATTTCCAACGATATATTCTTGTTATCTTTAATGCCGTCAGTACATCGTCTTCTTGGTCCGCCCTTCCTCCTCCTCCCAGGTACTCTGCACTCCATTATTTGTTTTTCTAAGCAGTTTTGTCTCTTTATATGACCAAAAAGGTGCAGTTTTCTTTTTGTTATTGTGTTTTGTAACCAACATTCTGGCATCTTCAATGTGTGTATAACAAATACTTACATACATCACATAATGATATTGGGTCAAGAGGCATGAGTCTACGGAACACTGGATCAGCACCAACCAACTAGCCAACCCACCCAAAAAGCAAATGATTCGGACTGTTCGCTTTCTATTATATGTTTTAATTTTGTTTCAATTGTCTGTCTTGATAAAGACCTTTTGATTGAAACGTCGATTTGTGTGTGTCATTGTGTGTGTGTGTGTGTTATCTAGTGTTAGCAAAACTTTGTTACCCTTTTCCTGGATCTACATGTTTGATTGTTCTGTGGTCTTCCTAATCCACTGCACCATGTTTCTTTGGTAGTTCTATGAAAATTGATTGTAGCAAATCAGATGGAATATAGCCACTGTTGTAGATGCCATTTAATATTTTGGTGATAACTGCAATGCCATATTCTCCCAGGGCTTCTAAATTTTCTTTCGTAATCTTGTTCGGTCCCCATGATTTGTTGTTTTTTAAGTTTTGTATAGCGTTCTTTACTTCTGTTTTTAATATACTTGGACCTTCATTATTATAATTTAAGTTAATATCATTTCTGGTATCTTCGTACAGTTCTTTAACATATTCTTCCCATCTGTGCATGATTTCATTTTCTCCTATTAGTATGTACTCCTGCTTAGATTTCAGATACCCAAAATTGTAAGCCTGCCCTCTGTCTGTTAATTCCTTTATTTGTAAATGTGTATCACTTGTATTTCTATGATAATGTTTTTTTCTATTTCACTGCACTTTGTGTTTAACCAATCCTCTTTAGCCTTGTTGCATTTATGTTTAATTGATTTGTTAATCTTGTTGTATTCTTCGATGTTATTCTTCATCTGTCTTCTTTTCTTCATCATATTCAAAATATCTTCTGTCATCCAGTCTTTCTTATTGAGATGTTTCTTAGGTGGCAGGATCTCTTTAGATGTTTGCTGCAATGATTCTTTTAACATCGTCCACTGAGTTCAATTTCTATTTTTTTTCTATCACATTGTACCTATTTTGAATTGTTATGTTAGACTCTTCTATTATGAGAGACAACGCCTTTTTCACAGGTGACATGTTGTCAGTCTATCTCAGCAACTTTCCTTAGTCATCTCCTATGATATGAATGGCAGGAATATATTGGCCATATTCTTTACACGTAAACTAAAAATACATGTCCCTGAAGCCACACCGGATGCATTTATGAGGTAGAATAAACACGATACGGCATGATTTGTTGGGCATATCCGTACACATTTTGTAAGAAAAACACTGAATGCATTTAAACCATCATGTTTTAATGTATCTATTTTCAGAGACAGTAATGGGTGTGCGACGTATATGTGCATCTGTCAGAATTTATGTATATCTCTTATTGATGTATATTTAATATAACTGTGTTTCTCAACTTGGCTCATATGGTCCCCGTGGGGTCACAGAGAACAATTTTGAAATTTTGAGATGAGGCCACAAACCGAATCAGTAAATTAGCGAGAAAGTAGCTATTTGAAAAACAAGATAAATAGCGATACATATTTAATAAACGTTTCTTAACTTGTAAAGAAATTTAATGATCTTTTTAGACAACGGGTTCCAACGGAAGAAAATGAGTTGCAAAAGGAAGCCGCAGGCTAAAAAAAAGGTTTGAGAATCATTGCATTATGACATTGATCTGAAGGTCCTTTTCTTGCTCTTGTATTATGATCATAGTTACATTGATTGAGATTTTATCCCCTACAAATTTGCTTCATTGTTCCATCTGCAGCTGACAATATTTTTTCCGACAGTGTTGCCTTTTTGATGCTTTTAACACTAGATCTGGTGCTTTTGAAGTCATTTGATGCCAAGAATTTGGGAAATAGTGCGGGCGCACTGTTTTAGAGCTTATCTAAAATAAATTGGTGATTTTTAGTACTTTCCTCATTATTAATAGTGATTTTAGTTCGCCAAAATGATTTTTTAAGAAAACTGAAGGTCAAACGAGTGAACAACTAGAGAAAATAAGTTGCAAACGTGCTTAATAGTTTACCAGGCACAACTTAACTTCCTTCTAAACTCATTCAACTATTGCTACAATCTTGTTCTAACAATACAGTTAAACGACAGTATCTAGTCTTGTACAATGCATGAGCTTCTTCATGAACTACTTGAAAACAAGTAGTGAGAAACTCTAGATGACCTAAATAAAAACTTGCTGTATGCATGACCAATATTGGACTGAATGTTTAACAATTGATCGCAGAAGAAGATAATGTGTAAATGTTGCTTCTTCTTCTTTCGTTCACTTGAAACATGTCTATATCTGTAATTCTGTCTCCTTAATAAAACTCACTGTCTTTTGTAGTTCATACAGTGTCCCATAGAGTTTTGATTCCAGTGTTATTTCCTCTGGTCAATATGTCTGCCTTAGCGTTTCATGCTCAGAACACTCTTGAAGTATATGTTTGGCACTCTGTGCTGCCTGTCCACATGTACACATGGCCGTGTTGCCAATCTTGAACTTTGTATACATGTGACTGCGGAGTCGGTTGTGTCCTGTTCTGAGACGTAGAATTATAACTTGCTCTGATCTGTTCATAATGTGATAGTCATCTTGTGTTGGCGTTTGTGGCTTTCTTATTGACTTGTAAATGTTGCTGATATCGTCTATTGGAACATGTACTTTCGTTCCAGTATCTTCGTTTTTCCTGCACCACAATTTAATGTACCTGTATCACAGTTTTATTATGTGCAATAATTATCCTGCGCATTTAAGATCACAGTGGGTCATTGATTCGAGATTTTAAAAATATGGCTAATAAATGTAATAAGAGATGCTACTAAATGTTATTGTAAATACTGCAAATGTGCAATAGCAGGGAGATTTAAAGGTATTGAGAGAAACGCTAATACAACAAAACATAAGAAAACTGAACAATCATTCAGGGAACAAATACATTCAATATTTTCAAACATGGGGTTGTACGTAAAACAACAGAAGTAAACATATGCTTGTTTGTAGCTAGACATTGTTGCATACGTGTTATAAATTATTTACGTGAACTCTGTAATATACATCTTCATGACAGTAAAGCACACAAGAACATATAGCCTAGAAGATCTAAGTTTAGTGCTATAGTTTGGATGTTCTTACCCCATATTACGATAAAAAAACACATTGGCATCTGATAAACAACTAATTCAGCATTTTAATTGATGAAAGCAATGCTATTTCTGCAACGAAACTACTCGGTATAGCTAGGAAACATTTATTACACACAGAGAAACATTAGACAACATTAAAATGACGATGAGTAGGCGACCAGGTCCAGGTGTCAAAAGCGAAACCCAGTGTTGTATTATCGAAATGAATATAGTTTATATAAACAGAGGATGAAGGTTTCCCATAAAACAAAATTTCCCAGTTTGGGTGATAACTTTGGAAGCCATGTTTAAATTCGTGATTCTTTATTAGAAACTGGCTTCAGAGCACGCGGGACATTCCCATACGTGCTCCGCCCTCCGCTCCAGCAGCCATCCCAGTGTATATAGACTCAGAGTCTCGGTCAGGTGTTGATTGTGTGATCTTCGGGACTTTCCAAAAAAATTTACTTTTCCTACCCTCACCTCTAGATACTCCCATTTCTAACATTCTCTGTATGTGTACGTTCTCAACCTCATTGATATCATCTGCATTTTGAAATGAATTTATTACTGCTTTCATTAAGTCTGTTTTATCTCTTCTCAGCAATGTACCGTCTATCGCCGCATTGCCTGCCAATAAGTCGGCTCTCTAGTTTCCTCTGACTCCAGCATGACCAGGGCAGTATATCCATGTAATGCTCTGAACAATTGAGTTGTTCAATAAGTTCCACCATTGTTTTCTCAGCATTAACTTTTTTATCTCGCGCAGCATTCTTTGAGAGTCTGTGAGTATTACCGAGTGTGTTGATGTATCAGTTATCAACCAATTAAGTGCTGCTGTAATTCCCCCTATCTCTATCCTCACGCTCGATGTGACAGTTGAATATGCTGATGATTTCTCAACCAACTATAAGCCGTTTCTGTAGGCAACAAAACCCCAACCGTTTTTATTTGTGCTTCTGTTAACGGAGCCATCTGTGTATATAATTATGTCTTGTGGGTTCGAGTATAGTCGGGCAAGTTCGTACACTGTATCCTGAACCCTGACGTACGTCCATTTTCGACACCCTTTATCTAGTTGTATTATTACTTTAGTTAGGGATTTCTTCTGAGTGTCTACCTCTACCCATTCCCTGCCCTTTCCTATTTCTTCCAATTTACATACTCTTTGTAGTGTGTCTTCGGCCTCTGCCATCTACGATCTGCCACGCTTGATTCTTTTTCCCTTTGACTCATCTAGAAGTTGGTATAATGGGTTGTGGTTGTATTCTGTCACATTAAGGTATGACCTAACCTGTGCTGCCTGATGTTGCACTCTAATGCTGGGGAGATCAAGTAGAAATCTCATAGCAGAGATGTTTGAGTATGTGTATGTGTCCGTGTGTGTGAAATAGAGATGGTGTGCTGCATTGTGCATGTCTTTTTACTACTCTTGAAGGTATGAAATCTTATTTTTGATTCCTCAAAAACTCCAGGTGGTTATTTATTTGATAAGCGTGTAAACATAATCAGTTACGTTACCAAGCTTGTAAGGGACAGTAGGTCTTTTGTATACATGTTCGAGAAATCAGATTGTGAACTATAAATGACCCGTCTTCACATCCCAGTCACCACAGTTACGACAACCATTGTCGGGTAAACTTCAACAGAAGGGAGTAGAACTTAGATCAACAGAAATACTAACTTTGTTGGTTTTCAAAATGGTGTTACGTCAAATATTAAAATTACTATAAACAGAAATTTCTAGTCTTATGGTACCTCGCTCTGTGTAACTGTATTATTGATTTTTAGGGCTTATGGAGTGACACTTGGTGTTGCTTTATATAACATTATCCATGATTTAACAAGAGAGAACGACAGGAATTAAAAACGACAGTTACGAAAATTGTGAACTTTCGCTAATTTTAAAACACAAATGTATCTCAATGGAAACCTACAGGTAAATCATAATTTAATCTTCATTCCAAAATTATGTTATCAATGTCAGACATTGACACTAACTAAATAATAAAGTAAAGGTAGGTCTCAAAGGAGCAACTGCCATAAGCGATGAAGATAACTCTTCATGTACTAAGCCACAACATCTAATAGGTGGGGTGGCGAGTTCTATTCCTTGCTGTTTTTACCTCCCCTAACTCATGCGCAGATACTCTTGTACAACTGAATTGACTGTAGGAGTGGTCGTATAAAGTGAGAAGTCACAACCCGGATTTCTTTTTCGCCTGGACGTGGTTTCGAACCTGACACACTGCAATCCGGTGATAGCAAGCTAGATCACTATTAACTAGACTGTCTAACGAACAAGATATAAATATTACTACGTATGAAATGAGATCTCGAAGAAAAGCAGCAAATAGAACAAGAAAAGATAATGTGATAAATGAGAATCAATAAAAGGTAATATTAATAATGAGAAATGAAGAGATTACATGAACTGTTGCAATAACGTCGGTGATCAAATGTATTGAAAATCGGAGAATGAAATTATTCAGTCAAATAATGAGAATAAGCCCTTATTGGATAGTAACAAGAGAATACAACATGAAAATGGAAACAGCAAGAGGCCAAGGCCAAGAATAAGGTGCATTGCAGGAGTTACCATCGTTCTGAGACTTCACAATACTATTGCATTTCAGGCGATCTGCCATAACCCGAAAACCGATCGTCATTCAATCCTGCGACGCCTTACAGAAAAAGATAATAGACAATAGATAGAATCATCTTGCTATATTATTATATAGGCCAGGGTCTCGTTCTACTCAGTATTTTCTTTACAAAAATCGTGTATTAAGCTTACTAAAACAAGTTGCAGTTTCATAAACCGTAGAGTATCTATTCTCCCACAAAGTTTATAATTTGTGCTTATTGACTTTATTTTTGTATTACATCGATTTAAAATGGGTACGGGTATAATTGGAAATTGAAAATCTCAGAATATGTTTTCACAAAAAAACTAATAAACTGTTTTTATGTTTTCGAGATTTTATTTTATAATATGTTATTATAAATTATAATTAAATGCACAGAGTGACTGCCCGTTTGAAAATGGCTGCATTATACACTAATTTGATGTATTATTTATACTTGGTTATAATATTGAGTTCTCACTTCAGTGCATTTAAAAAATAATGTTTTCTGACAAAACGTTACATGGTAAACAGCCGTCAAAAAGAGAATTTATTGGTAATCAATTTATGAAAAGATCTCGACACGATGATGTAGGATAATCGTCTAAGTCTATTACAACGCAGAGCTAGAGGCAGCAGATGCAATTATGCCACTTGTGCTGCTTGTATTCCAATCAACATTAACCAAGAAAGTGCCACGACCACTACCACAAAACTCTTTCTTTCATCAATGTAAACTTTTCAATGTGTATGACAGCTTTTATTTTGGATATGGTGTGAAGGCCTGACTTATCTCAGTATAATACCATACATTACAAAAGTCAACAAAAATAATAACCTTGGTTTTATACTTGTTTAAATTTATATTAGCATTCCAAAAATGAAGCAATTTTTTTCCTATCAGACGCTGCACTTTTTTTAGATACAGACATTTATAATGTTTGTAAGTCATATGTATGTGTGTACGTATATGGCCTACGTATATAGACTATGCATCTCATAATCACAAAACTATAAATGATAGGCAAAAACTAGTGTCATTTTATTGAATGAACTTTTAAATAGTTAAACGTATGCATAAACAGACCTAATATTTGAAGCACCTACAAATTTTAATGTTTTAATGTTTACATTTTTTCATTATATATATATATATATATATATATATATATATATATATATATATATATATATATATATATATATATATATATACTCACACACATATATGTATATATATATATATATATATATATATATATATAAATGTGCTAAGGTAAATGAACGCTCAAGAAGGCTGGCTTTTAAAGGCCGTATTAAGAAGAAAGGTAGGTTTTTCGGTCTTATGACGAGGCAATATGGCATGAAAAATTGTGTTGTTGGATGGTGGCGATAGAAGGCAGTGTAGGCAAAGGTCGACCAAGAGATTTTCAGAAATGCAAGCAAATTTCGCTAGAGGAGGCGTGACAATCTGAAAGAAACCGCTGGGATTTCAGGAGATTTATAAGCAAGACCACGTTCTGGAAAGAATACGTCACACATGACAAACATTAAAAAAAAAACTTGAGGTGATAGATAAATTATACTTATATTTTTGGAATCAGCTACTCCATAATACCCACGCCAAGTTATATAATTTAAGGCACTCAAAATTATGTTCTCCAGTTGTATTTACTAAAAATGATGATGATCGAGTATATATTTGCTACTTTTTTCATTATGACAGGTGGTCGGATTTCATTTATATATATATATATATTTATATATATATTTATATATACCGAGGCATCTGAAATACATATACAGACACATATCTTTAACCTAATCAATATATATATTTGTATGAAAGATGCCCACACAAAATGCACGATCATGTTAATGGATCCACAAACAAGTAAAGGTTCACACAAGAATAGGTGTACATAATGACCCAAGATGTAGATACATACATTGACATAAACAGTCACTCACATACAAATATATATATGCAATCAAATAAACATTTTCTCACATAAATACATGCAGCAAAATATGTATTCGTACCCATAGAGATATATACATGTAACAGCGTAAACACTCGCTCACATGAAGATATTCACATGCATTTCACATACACCTTTTGATATAAAACATAGTAGTCCCCAATGAATATTATACTCGTATATTGGAATTGATCTAAGAATATAATATCTTGTTTTAATCTTCAACAGCAACAACTACATCAATACCAATCTCGACAAATCTGACAACATCCTATAATGGAACAGATACTACTGTAGGTCTGCCAAAAATATCCTATAATGGAACAGATACTAATACAAGTCTGACAACATCATCGTATAATGGAGCAAATGCTACTACAACTCCGACAACATCATCCTATAATAAAACAGAAGCTTATACAGGTTTTAATCTACCATAACCTGGTAATGAATGTGAGAAATAGATCTTAAGTAGGAGAATAGTCCACGAAAATTAATCAATACAATTGATATCTTGAATCGTAGATTTCTATTCTTGTTGTACGCTTGCAGCAAATAAGCTGTGGTAGAATTGCTATAATGTGACTCTTTTTAACTATTCATATATTTTCTACAGTAGGCCTAAACTGTTATTATCAATTGTCCCACTTATTCATAAAAAGCTTATTTCCACCTCTTCATCTTCGAGCTGCATGACTTTCCCAATTAAATATTTTGTTCTCTTTCCTGTCTCAAACTCACACACAAAATATAGACCAAGATTTATGTCTGTACTTTCTACATCACACATTCTGATATTGTTGTTGTCATCATCACTATCACGTCCAGTGTCTGATACGTCAGAATCTATGTCATCATCATACGGTGTGTTGTCAGTAAAACCATAATCATAATAATTGATTTTCTTCAAGCACAAAGTGTGATTTCTTTTTTGTGTGTGGATATAGCAACATTATTTGGTAAAGTATTCACTAGATAAAGTATAATCAGAATGTTAGTGAAGACATACACAACGCTGACTACCACGCTTTCAACATCAGAGGATTCGAAATTTCGGAACTACGCTAAGCAGCCGACACTGTGCTTCTTTCAAATGATATAGCGGAATGAAACAACTAATGAAGAACACAAAGAAATATAGCGAAGCACAAAACGTGTATTTAAACACACACAAAACAAAAATCAGGTCAACAGATATAACAACACAACAACCAAAAATCAGAATAGACAATACCGAGATAGAATTTGTTGAGTTATGAGCAAACATCAATGTTGTAAGAGACTACATGGCAGAAATAAGGAAGGGATTGGCAATGTCATATTGTAAAATAACACGGTTTAAAAATATGGAAAACAACAACATAGAAACGAAATTGCTAATGCTACGAACTTTTATTTTTCCAGTTGCAATATACCGCTGTGAAACATGGATACTAAGTAAAACAGTGGCATAGAAGATCAATGCCTTTGAGATGAAATGTAACAGAAAGATACTTAGAATATCATGGACGGAAAAAAAAGAGAAACTCAGATATTATAAACACATTAAAGATTCCAGAGTGTTGGTTACTAAACACACTAATAAAAATAAAACTGCACCAAACCAATAATTTGGTGCTTAGTATCTGGGTAGAGGAGAAAGGGCAGACCAAGAAGACGATGGACTGACGGCATTAAAGATAACATGAATACATCTTTGGCAAATGCAAGCCGCATCGACCAAGACAGAGAGAGTGGTTCAGATAGTTCATTGGGAAGATAACATTCTGGACATAATACGTTAATTGACACCAACATTCTTTGTGTTTTCTTATCTGCATATCAATTTCATTTTCATTTCCATCATTGCTGGAGACGATGATGCCAGCATTGCTTTTCCACGATTTCTTCCACAATTGCTTTCCTTATGAGGCGCAGCCTTAGGATATTGTTTCAATAATTCTGGAGGAGAAAACCCTATTAAAGCTTATGTTAGAGTAGCATCATTTGAAGGCACTGGATATGTTGTTGTCAATGAAGCCATGAAGTTTGAAGTACCACCGATTGAGACCCTTTTATCAGTTATGTTTAAATGAGATTCATTTGAAAGAGTTAGTGCTTCAGTAATCCGAGGACTGTCTATGATGTCAGAAGGTATAGAAAATCGTCAACATTGAACATATCTTGATCCAGTGGTCAAATGCCAGTAGCTTTGAACCCAGACATGTTTTATTTGGTAGAGAACCTAACAAAAGCAGTACCTACACGTTCTGCAAGTTGATAAAGATGGAGAGGGTGTTTCCATATTATTTATCATGCATGAATCTGTTAAATGGATACATGCTGCTTTCATGGATCCAAAAACAGTCCGATCCAATGGTTGAATTGTGTTGATAGTATGTGTTTGAAAAGTGATGACATAAATATTTTCCTGCTGTGCCAACTGCAGAGTGGGAAATGAAATGTGACTTTTGTGATTATCCATAATCACAAATGTCTTTGAAGGTCTAACAAATTTTATAACATTCTCAACAACTTTCACAAAATTGTCACTTGTTATCCAGTCTGAAAAGTGGATAGTTCTAAAGAGCCTTCTGGCGCTCCATTTAACATAAAATGATTAAAACATTTTCTTGGAAATAACAACACTTGTGGCAAGCTGTCTCTATTAGTAGAAACAATGCTGCACATTGTGGCAAGTTCATCACGCTTTCAGCATTTTGTACTGCTGTGGGACACCAATTTCATCAAGATTGTAAATCTGAGCCCCACATACATTCAGTGTTTTATACGACACTTGTAGCAAATTAAAAAATATTGCAACATTGTGTTTGTTAAATGCAGTTGCTCATGCCAATGATGTTGCTTCCGGCTGTGTTGACAGGCAAGATCGGGGGAAAGGTGGCATACTAACATTGGTCAAGAATAAAATCAATTCCACAGAAACCTAAACGCACACGGAAGGTGCTGAATACTGGATAATTCATTTAAAGTACACCACCCTTGAACTCCACATTCTAAACTTCTAATGGCGAAATGACATCCCAAACATGACCAGTATTAACATTTCCAACAAACACTTCCCGGTTCTTTCAGCTCTGATGACAGTGACTGATACTAAACAATAACAGCTTGTAATCCTATATGAGGCTCTTGTCCTCGCTGTCATTGAATATGCGGGCTAAAACATCACCTCCAATCGCACACAGATTGGGAGACTGGAGAGAATTCAAAATGAAGCGATGTGGATCATTCTTGGTTACACAAGGGACACACCCTGAGGGGCTTGATTTTCTCTTGATTTTCCGAGCATATCTCACATATCTAATATGTGGCATTCCCGTACATAACTCATAGTGAGTTCTAGCACAGACCACCCACTTCACAGTCAGTTCCCTCGTGTGAAAGGAAACACGGCTCCAGAAAGTCAAAGTGCGGATGGGTCGTGCCGATGGATACTGTTAAATGGATTTGCGTCCCAGAAAGCATAACTCCTATGGATAGATCTTCAAAAGGAATTTGACTAGGTTTGAAACGATGGACTAATAGCAAAGCTGCATAAGAACGTAATCATGGGTAATATGAGTAAGTGGATACGATCTTTTCTACACAATGGGAAAGCAAGAGTCACTATAGTAGGTCACAACAGCAAAACGTTCTCATAAATCATGGGGTTCCAAGGCGCAGTACTCTCTCCACCTCTGTGTCCTGTGAACATAAATAATCTAAGGTATGAGAGCCGCTATACATGCTGATGACCTTATGTTGTGCTGTGTATATGAACATCTAAAGATCTCAAACAAGGAAATGCAAAAGGAAGCAGACAACATAGCAGCATGGGCAGAGGAATGTATACTAAAGATCAAAGCAGAAAAAATCAGCAATAATACTCTATACGCTCTCAAATAAGTAAAAAAACAGGAAAGATACAATTCGGACATACATGTATCCAAATAGGATAAGAGCCACACATTAATAAAACATATTAGATAAGAGATTGACATGGAGAGCTCACGTTAGGGACCGCTTACATAATCCGCACGGGCCCACTCGCATATGAATTGGCCTGGGTTCATTCCCCAGTTGGGGCGGAAGTGTTTTTCCGACCGTAACGGTTCCCGGGTCGACCTAGCTGGAATTGGGTACCGGATGAGTCTTGGAAGTAAAGACTGCGAAGGAAAGGATATGGCTACTGTCCTCATATAGCAGAGCATCTGAAATTTTAGACCGCTAACATCTTACACCACTATGAAGTTCAATGCTATCGGTTATCTTATTGTTGCCATGACATTGATGAAATAGAGGCAAAAGCAAGTAAAAAGCTTGTCACCCTGAAGAAATTGGCACACATGATGGGAAGAGAAGGGGATGAGTACATTGAAGCAACATAAAGGAGTGCACATACAAGTACAATTAAACCAGTAGGTCCTACTAGACTACAATGCATAAACTTTGGCAGCCAATTACCAGCTACAAGCTCTGGACAAGCACGTCTCTTATTAAAGGTGCCATGAGGACCTATCCCATAAATGAAATACATTACAGGCATCATCCCTTATAATCCTTTATCTTACAGGCTGGACACTATGACTATGATCCACGCAGAGATGTACAAAAACATACCAGCACACACAATGAACACCAGATTTTGCGACCTAGCAAGTGGAATGCTGAAAAGAAGCAGTTTTATTCCCCTATTAAATAAATAAATAAATAAACCAAGAACACAAGGATGAACTGCCAGTCATTACCAATGAAATATAACACCAATATTCCTTCCAGTTTGTTGGGAGAAATATGAAAATCTCACCATCAGAACCAGTATAAACAACAATTGAACTATGAAAGAACTGAATGCTCTAAAAAAACACCGATACCATGCAAACTGATTGAAAATATTTACCCCAGAAAAACATGTCAACTCTGAGGCTGATCTACAATGTAATATAGACATATTTTCCAAAGCCTGTACCAACTTTGGGCTTACTATTAGCACGTAGAAAACATAAGTTATGATACAACAAGCATCTGGCAAAAGCTATCTCGAGCACTGCATAAAGGTAAATGGCGTAGCGCTGAAAGTTGTAAATAGATTCACATACCTAGGTAGTACGTTATAACAAAATGCTAACGTTGATGATGAAGTATATACAAGGATCACCAAGGCAAGCAGCACTTTCCGCAGTTTGTACGAAAATGTTTGGCGTAGAAATGGCATTAACCTACAGACTAAGCTGAAAGTTTACAGAGCAGTGGTACTTACAGTGCTGTTATACGCTAGTGAAACATGAACTGTGTATAGACGCCATGTGAAAAAAAACTCAATCACTTTCAAGCAACTTGTCTCAGAAAAGTTATAAACATCAGATGGCAAGGCAAGATTCCAGATACCACTGTCCTTGATAGAGCTGGTATCCCCAGCATTGACACTATCCTGATGGAGACACAGATTCGTTGGGCAGGTAATTTGGTACGTATGCCAGACCATCGTCTGCCAAAGATACTTCTCTATGGTGAGCTGGAGAAGGGTACACGATCTCAAGGTGGCCAACAAAAATCGTTAAAACCTCTTTGAAATAGATCAAGATACATGGCACGAACTTGCACAAAATAGATCTACATGGCGTTCTACAATAAAAAGAGTACATCATCTTGTGAAAAGAGGAGAAATACAGCAGCTCAACAGCAGAGAGTAGCAAGAAAGTCACGGATCCATGCCCGAACTGTTCAAGTACATTTATAGCTCGAATAGGGCTCATAAGCCATCTACGAACTCATAATCAAGGACATAACTCTAATTGAATTTTCAAAAGTGGATGTAAAAAATGGTCATAATCACTTGTGATGGACGAACAACAACAATACTTAAATATACGTTATATTTACACCGTTCACTGCCAAAACAACTGTTGTTATCCATTCTGATACATACTTGATATCCACTATTTCTTTCGATGTCACTATACATCCAACTCCATGTTTAGCGGGTGTATTTGGACAAACTCTGGCTTAGAGTTGTGTGTAATTTATATGCAGTTGTTTACATCTAATACATTTAATTCTGGTGTCTGCCAGGCCTAAAATTGAGATATATCGTTTATTCATGTCTTATAAGATCTTCTACTTTGTTTCTTAAGCCACAGATAGTTATTGTTCCAAATTTGATGGTTTGTTTACTTACGTTCGAATGGAGTCTTCTGAGAATTCTCCATGTTTTCTACGAGCGTTTTAGTTATGTCAATTTGCTACATTTGTCACATTGTTGTTTCAGAGTCTCCAGATGGTTAAATCGTGTTCTAATCTATTACATTCATAAAATAAATCACATATTCCTTTTATGTGTTCGTCCAACATAAGTGATGATGACCATTTTTATATCCATTTTTGAAAATTCATTTAGAATTATGACAATGCTGAATAGTTCGTAGATGGCTAATGTGCCCGATTCCAGCTGTATATATTCTTGGACAGTTCGGACATGGAATGAGGACTGTAGGCTGATGTTCGTCTAACCGTGACTTTCTAGCTACTCTTTGCTGTTGGGCTGCAGCATTTTTCCACTTTTCAAAAAATGATGCGCTCTTTTTGACTGTAGAGCGCCATATAGATCTATTTTTTTGCAAATTCTTTCCATGTGACTTGGTTTATTTCAAACGCTTTCAGTGAGGTCTTTAACGACTCCTTGTAGCGCTTCTGTTGGCCACCTTGAGATCATGTACTGTTCTCCAGCTCATCATAGAGAAGTATCTTTGGCAGGCGATAGTCTAACATACACACCAAATGACGTGCCCAACGAATCTGTCTGCATCAGGATAGTGTCAATGCTGGAGATACTAGATCTGCCGAGGACAATGGTATTTGGAATAGAATCTTGCCATAATGACTTTTCTGAGACAAATTGTGTGAAAGTGATTGAGTTTCCTCACATGACGTCTATACACAGTTCAAGTATCGCTATCGTATAACAACACTGGAGACACCACTGCTCTGTAGACATTTCAGCTTAGTCTGTAGGTTAATGTCATTTCTACGCCACCCATTTGCGTACAATCTGTCAAAAGTGCTGCTTGCTTTGGCGATCTTTGTATGCACTTCTTCATTAACGTTCACAATTTGTTATAACGTACTCCCTAGGAAAGGGGAACTACAAGCTCCGTCAGCTCAAGGCGAGCTTCTAGTTACCTGTGTTCCGTACAGGCAGAGACCCAGACCCATCCATTGGCGTTTGGTAAAGCAAGAAGACCTAACCCAACTCTTATGTCGAGCCTTCCTAAACCGGAAATATGCTCGCGAAGAGAAAGGGTTCTGTATCCGATGGGCTTAGGCAAGAAAGGGGCAACGATGGTAGTCCTAGCCCAACTCTACTGTCAAGGTTTCCTATAACGGAAGTACACTTGCAGAGAGAAAGGGTTCCGTACTCGATGCGCTCAGGCACAGTAGGGACAACGATTTAGCCCTTGCCCAACTCTACTGTCAGGTTTTCCTACACCGGAAATACACTTGAAGAGAGAAAGGGTTCAGTACCTGATGGGCTCAGGCGCTATTGGGACAAGGACGCTCAGCTCGAGAACGCCTTGCTCTCAAAGGCGTGGTGTGAGACTCGAACTTGGACAAGGGGTACACGATGTCGGTGAACGACACCTCGGCTAAGAGGGCGAAAGAGCCAGGGTCCAACTCCTCTGTTGAGTTCTTCCCCTTAAGGAACCAGGCTCACGGATGAGAAACGGTTCGGTACCCAATGGGCACAGGCACAGTACGTCCAATTACACGAGGCAAGTTCATAGAACGTGGAACACCTCGTGCGAGTCAGACGAGAGCAAAAATCGTCTGGGCGAAGAGTCGCCACTACGCGTGCCTGGAAACAGGTATAGAGGCTGTCACAGGCTAAGGGTAGCCCACCCGAATTGTCAAGGCATGCCGAAATCGGATGTGCTAGGCCTACAAGGCGCATAACGGTGGCACAATGTAATCACTCTCCCGGCGGAAATCGCACGGATATCCGTGATGGTTACAATGGAGCGAACAAAAAAAATTTTAAAAAATGGTGTAGATATATTAAACTGCGAACCAGAAGAAGAAAATGAAGAAAATAAAAAACAAACATATCAAATTTTGTTATTATATATACAGAGATATGACAACTTGTTGACGGTAGACCTTCATTGATGCTATATTAAGACGTAGGAAGAAATTTTAGCAGGAGAGAAACATCACTAGAGGGACAGAACACAGTCTATCAGAATGTACTGTCAAGCAAGCGCGTAAAAAAGAGCGGAAGGGGTTGTGGTGTTCAACACTCCCTTTCGACCTCCTAGTCCTACATCTAATAACTAGAAAAGAATAGCATAACCTTTAGAACTAGGAATTCTGCCAGAAGGTGAGTAAAACATAAATTTTAGTACTAGGATTGTAGCCAAAAGGTGGGTGAAACCCCTGCCTTATACATTTTCAAAATAGGTCCCAAAAGTTCATTAAAATAAAGGAATAACATGAAAATGGGAGAAAGATGTTTTTTTACGTAAACCTCTCCCCTTAGTAATGTCCTATCCACGCCAAGCTGCCTAGTCAAGATACAAAGAAGATCTGAGGCCAGTTGCAGCCAAGTTTTCATTTGAAGATATCACATGATGATAAGTATTTAATGTAAGTTTTTTAATAACTTCTAAACTTAAGCACTAACAATATGGTTTTCTGTTTCAGGATTAGAAATTCTGGAATACATCAAGCTCCTGCTATCTGCTTAGTTTAAGTTAAGTGATCATGATCATGTTGCTGGCTCGTACTGATTTAAGGACATTCATATGCGTCATGTATTGACATATCAATTATATATATATATATCTCAGAAAACCTGATGGAAATTCCATTTACAGTATTATGGTTTTTATTTTAAATTATATAAATGGGGATAAAAAAAATGTAAGTCAGTTTAAAATTAATAAACACAAGGATGTGAATGTTATTTTCTTCTTTGCCTAGAGTAACGTAGATATGCAAAAATTAATAAACATAGTGTGAGCACAATGATGTGAATGTTATTTTTTTCTTTGTCTAGAGTAACGTAGATATGCAAAAATGTAATTGCAGTTTCTTTCATGCATGTGGACTTCTGTTTTACATACATACAGACATACATACATACTAACTTTACCCACACTGACCGTTTTAAACCTTTCGAAGCCTGTACTGAGAATGTCATGATAATCGCTTCATAGAAGGAAACATGAGAGAGACAATGGAAGGTGGTTTAGAAGTCCTCCCTCAATTTTCATCCCTACTCGTCAAAGGAGGATTAGGATGTAAGCATAACTGTAAGTACTAGGAGTTTAACCACAAGATAGGTAACACCTCCTCTCCCTAACTAGGAAACATACTTTCTAAAAAAAGGGTCATCAACTTTATCATGAAAAATAGTTACACGAAGATTAATCCCACACTACCGACGTATTTAGAGAATCAGCACCTCGCCTAGGAAGGTGTATCAATCATCAACTATCAACAAAAGGAAGGTGAGTCTAAGTCTACTGTTTCGTTGCCCAACACGACTCAAACAAACGAAATTTGGTTTGGGACCTAGCAACACGAAGGGTGGACATGGAATGGTCTTCCTACATGATGAAAAGTTCGCTGGCTGCGAAGCGTCTCATCAGAGAAAAGATTCACAGTGGGTGACCATACAAATTATCAGCTCGACTCGTCACATGTAGAAGGCTTCTCTGAGTAGAAGGCTTCTTCAAAAGGCATTGCACTAAGTCAAAAGCGGAAGACTTCAGGGTATGGAAGATACCTTCGAGCAACCACCTCACTGCACATAGTAAGTAAGAGCAAGTTGCTCGTAATTCTTGGGGATACCAAACAAACAAATCAAATAAACAAGAAGATAAGCGAATAATTTTTTAAAGTAAAATCCCTCCACTGTAGACGTATCTACGGTCCTGCTCCATCCTTTTGTTACAAATTAATGACCTGCATGTCTTGATTATTTTGCGACCGACATACCACTAGCAATAGCTAAAAGAAACACCAGCCAGATGTATCACCAAGATAAATCAATGCTGCATCCATGAATACAACATCCGTTTCGTGCTGTTATCAGCTATCAATTGATTACCTTCAAGATTTGATTTTAAATTGCTCCAATCTCTACATTCAGGGCCGTGCCATGTTATGATACAGAATGGCGGTCGCATCAGGCTTCACCAATCAAAATGCATTGTCGGGTCGGCATATCTAAGAAAAAACCAATTAAGGGGGGGAGGGTGGGTTTCATTTCGAAGACTTGCATCATACTGAGAAAATCTACCGCACGACCCTCTTTACATTTTCTGCCAAGGGTAATAATGATTGTGTGGAAGTTAATATCATTTCATCAATATGATGCCAAATTCTACTTCTGCATTCACTAGTTTCCCTTTCGGCGATGTTTCAATTCTGGTCACCTCTCCTATCATCTTTCAGGCAGTGCCTTTCGTCGTCCAAGACATGCCACGGTAGATTCTCTTTCCGTGAAGGCCATTGGTGTTTCTACGTTGTGGGTGCTTAGTCTGCAGTGGCAGACAAATACACACTTCACTGGATGACCACATGATGGTAATGTAATGACAGCAGAGTCTCAGCAATATCTCATTGTCACAATGGGGATATCTTTAGTACAGACAAGAGATATGCGCATGTCCATATTCTGTATACATTATAGATGTTCAGACACAGCAGAAGACGGATGTATCAGGCCACTGGCGAAAATAAAACGGCAACACAATGCATTTCCAATCTCGAGACTACATCCTGCTGGATAAATGTAGGCCATTGTCGTGCTAACAAGAGAGACCCTGTACACGTTTGAGAATTAACGCCGAAGTAGAAGATACTCAGAATGTGAACGTAAAAGCGTGAAGATGCCCAATCCATATTCAACTGCAGATATGATTACCTGATCAGTTTATTATAAAGAGCTGAAAGAGGACTAACATTTATTGTTCTCAAGATACGAGGTTACCATAGCTACAATATCACGTGCTCAACATAGTCATTGTAATATACATTGAGATAAAATTATCAAGATAGCAGAGTTCATTCATTGCTCAGTCTATCAAAGTGGACTACGCGTATTTCAGCCTTCACTGTGAACTTCTTCAAAGAATAGTTAGTTTGTTTGTTCCTTTCGTGCCGCAAGCGACACATAGGGCAGATGATTTGGTTCTTCATATGAAGCGGTCCGCTGCTTGCAGCTTTAGTTCCTGAATGGTTTTAAGTCTATTAACTCCTCTTCTTTAAGAATGGTGTTCAAAGAATAGCACAATATTAAAGGATAAATCATCAGTGTTAGGGAACAACCTAACGTACTAATGTTATGAGAGCTGGTGCAACACAGAATAAATAGGGGACAAAATATAAATGTGTAGGTAGTGTTGCAGAAAACTACAAAATACAATAACGACATCAGCAGAGACAAATTACGTTCGAAGTGAAAGTCTTCACCAGGACAAAATCAAACAAGAAATGATTATTACAGAAATCATGATGTAAGAGACTAACAAATGAAGACGGTAAAGGAGATCTTCTTCTCGTTCGAAGTTTGACATGTCTACACAGCAAGTCCTATTTTCTTAATAAATGCTGCTGTATTTGAAAGGTACTCAGTGTTCCCATACATCTTTCTGTGGATATCCATCTCTATGGGCAAGTGTTGTTCTCTTTACTGGTTTAGTGTAGTGCAGACTTGCAAGATATGTTCAGCGGTCTGTTCTGCCTGCCCACAAGGGCACATAGTTGATGGGACCAATCTTAGTCTATTTAATTGGCTGTTTAATCTGTTGTGTCCTGTTCTGAGGCGGAAGATAACCTGCTCTGCTCTGTCGAGAAAGTGGTAATTGTCTTTTTGGGTGGTCGACTTTCCTGATAGTTTTGATGAGGGTCCTCTTTTCTTGGTAGGTGATTTATTGGTCTTTTTGTTCCTGTGTTGCTCCATTTTTGCCAGTCTATCTGCGTCTTCATTTCCTGGTATGCCACAGTGGGATGGTATCCACTGTAGTATTACCCTCCTTTGCATGTTAACTTCTCGCAAGGCTTCCTTCAGGTCTGGCAGTTTATCGCTCTCAAGGGCTCGTAGGACAGACATTGGCTTGTTGTGTTTTTAATTATTTCTGCCGCAATGTTTAAAGCCTGTACTTCAGCAGAGTAGTTGGAGCAGAATATTACAGTTGATGTACACGTGGATTCATTTTCATTTTATGGATATTTTATGTATACGTCTGCACCTCCATTCTTCACTACTCTCGTCAACAATTACATCGGATTAACAAAATGGGGAGTTAATTTATGGTCTATTATTCATTGACTATTACAGAGTTTGGTAACTTTGTCCCATCTCTCGTCATCTATCGTTTTAATGGTTGCAAGAATATTCACTGTTACATGTGTCCCCTCCTACAAATTAACTTGTGGCATTGCCTTGACACACGTTAATTATAAATCAGTCCGAACAGCGTTATTCTTTGTTCCTACTCTCTCTCTCCTTTCTTCCCTTCTTTCATCCTCATGTAAAAAAAATCAATATCAATTCTATGCAAGCAATGACGTAATATCAATGCAAATTTGAAACTAAAAAAAATCACAAATCAACTAAAAAAATCCGCGCAAAAAATATTCCTTTTTGTGGTTCTCTTCACCTCTCTATTTTCCTTATTCGTTAAAACCTACATGGACTAATCTTACTTGTATATCTTTTCCCACTCATAGCTCCTTTTAGTAAATCAATTATTCTTGGACCTGGTATACCATAATTGGTCCGTCATGTCCGCTCTCCGAATAAAAGTGGCCAGAACACATGACCCTTCTCGTAGTGTCTTCCAAAATCTTGTGATTATGAGTTATCACTTCTGGAACACCTCTTAACTCTATGTTTTCCCTGTAATATCTTATGAGTAAGGAATTCAGTACATATAACAGCGTCAAATACACAGTCAAGAACAACTGGAACAACATATTATCAATTCATTAAATTAAATTACATCTATTGTGAATCTTTATCTGAAAAAAAATTCCTTACACTCATTTCACATTAAAATTTTCCATTTTTATTTCTCAATTTCAGTTTTCCAAATCTTCACAGAAATTTCGGAATCCGAAACTCCACTTAGCGCTGTACTGGCCTGATACACAACTGAGAGTTTTCAGCTTCCCAAAATCTTGTTACAAAAAGTTTCCTTCATGTATTTATCTCGAGTTAATTAACTCTTGATTCCTTTTTCTGATAAGACATGATGGGCTGCATATATATAAAATGTAACAATCTCTCTTGTTTTCCCTGTTATGAGTTTCTCTTTAAAAAAAACCCCCCCAAAAAAACAAACCTCTCAAATATATTACATTCCTTTTCTAGTGTTCAGTGTGACCTTCTTTGCTTACAGTCTATCGGTTTTCTGAGCTCATGTACACTAAGAACATATATACTCTTAGTTTAGACTCCAGTTTGTTCACTTTTCTTTGGTAGCTTCATAACTAAAGAGACAATAACATCATTATTTCATAAATTCTACAAAATACCTCATAAACTAAATCTTACTACTATTTTTCCCGTTATGAATTTCTCTTCCCAAAAACGTCTTGCCTATAATACAATTCATTTCTAGTGTCCAGCCGGACCTTCTTTTTCTGACAGTCTATCGATTTTCTGAGCTCATGTACACTTAAAACAGATATACTCTCAGTTTAGACTCCAGTTTGTTCACTTTTCTTTGGTAGCTTCATAACTAAAGAGACAATAACAACATTATTTCATCAATTTTACAAAATACATTACACTCAATCTTAATTTAGGATCCTTCACTTGCTCTGTCAATTCTGTCATTCATCCCCGTCTACAAATTAACCAATCCCCCGATTTTCGGTCAAATTGACTACTTAAACAAAGTGTTCTCTGTGTAGTCAAGCAAAATGAATTAAACAGGTTACTAAAACACTTACCTTGCCTATTAATAAAAATATATTTACAAATTTATATATAAAAAAACATACAATAAAACTAAACAGGACAATTCTTCACGTATCAGCTCAAATTGAACATTTTTCAAGAGAAAAACAACAGAAAACAACAAAATAAAAAACAAAATAGATGATTAGATTTCATCAAGCCCCGTCTCCATAGCGAAGGGACATAAATATGAACATGCATCCACATAAACACTTTCTCACATAAATAAAAACAATAACATGAACATTCGTACACATAGAAACATATACATATATTGATATAAATATAAACGTTCGTTCACATAAAGGTAATGCTATAACAACTGCATATGTATACATACAAATGTGTGGCCCAAAGTAATTGTGTGGATACATAGAACCATGTACAACGAAAAGAATATACAAATAACTATACATGTGTGGGCACCCATCGAAGAGACACCTGCAATAACAACGAGGAAATCAAAATCTAAATATGTAAATGATTTAACAATAACAAAATGGCAGAGTACAAAATAATCACATATTGACATACACAAACGAAAGAAGACATAAAGGAATTATATAGAAGTACGGCAAACACAAAAATAATTACACACGAAATTGTACAAAGACAAATAATTACAAGAATCAGTGCAATACGGGAGTAGAGGGTATAAAGAAAAGGTGGGTAACTCAAACAAAACGGTGATTAATGTTCATTCAGTGTCGTTGCAAGACACAATGGATATCATAAGTTTTCTTCTCGAACGTGGACTAATTGCGCTGACTACGGCTAAGTATTTGGGATAATAAATAAATCGGCTTTACTGCTTTCAGTTCTCCAGTAATTTATTCTAGACATTCTTGTGCTAAACACGCCCCTATGGTTATTTCGAAAGCGTCGGTATATACGATCATTGACTGACATCCTGATAGGCTAGTACATCTACTACTAATAAACTGTCTTTTAGGAAATCGAAAGCCCTGTGGCATTATGGGGTCCAATTACATTTAGCGTACTTGCGAGTGATTTTAGATAATGGGGCTGACACCTGGTGAAAGTTAGGTATGAATCTTCGATAGTATCCCACCATACCTATAAAACCCCTAACTTCTTGTACTTTCTTCGGAGTCGGCATACTTCTTATAGCCCATACTTTGTCTGGATCCGCCTTCACTCTTTCCCTACCTATAACAAATCATAAGTACTTCGTCTCCTCTTTGAAGAACTTACACTTTTCAAGTTTTACTTTCAGATCTTTCACTGAAACTTTTCTGCTTGAATTAGTACTTTTGTGTCTCTGCGTTCGCCAAGTGTTTGCATTCTTCCCATTTTCTACATCTCTGCTATGGGTGTTGATTTCATTGGGACTCTGGGACAGAAATAAACTTTGTTCAATAAAAACAGTCCTAATTCATTACCAAAGTCACTCAGTAATTTGTGAATGTGTTAAACTCACTCACTATTTCTCGTAGCATAACTGAGTTCTTACTAACTGCGAATTCTTCTTGAATATTCTGTCTAAAAATACATTAACGATGTATTTTTTCAATACTATGTTTATTTCTAAAACTTAGCCTAATATAACCAAAATTTTGCCTAACACAGTTCAATATTGGTTTGACGCAAAGTATCATGATCCACTACTCTCGGCACAAATTACGTCGGCTTAACAAAAGGGGGAGTTAATATCTGGTCTATTATTCATTGACTATTACAGAGTTTGGTAACTTTGTCCGATCTCCCGCCATCTATCTGTCGTTTTAATGGCTGCAAGAATAGTCACTGCTACAATTGTACATCACGGTGATGAGACACGCTATAATGAACATCACATGTGTACATCAAGGTGATGAGACACGCTGTTATGAACATCTCATTTGTACATCAAAGTGAAGAGACACGCTGTAATGAACATGTTAAAAATGTAAAAAAACATTGGAACAAAAATAGTGCCGTGATAATGGACATCCCATCATCAGGATAGGTTGTACAAGTGTAGTCTGAGATAAATTTAACAAGTGTAGTGTGAGCTATTTGGTACACGTGTAGTGTGAGAACGTTGGTACAAGTGTAGTGTGAGATAGTTGGTAAACGTGTAGTGTGAGAACGTTGGTACAAGTGTAGTGTGAGATAGTTGGTACAAGTGTAGTGTGAGATAGTTGGTACACGTGTAGTGTGAGAACGTTGGTACAAGTGTAGTGTGAGATAGTTGGTACATGTGTAGTGTGAGATAGTTGGTACACGTGTAGTGTGAGAACGTTGGTTCAAGTGTAGTGTGAAATAGTTGGTACACGTGCAGTGTGAGATAGTTGGTACAAGTGCAGTGTGAGATAGTTGGTACACGTGCAGTGTGAGATAGTTGGTACACGTGTAGTGTGAGATAGTTGGTACAAGTGCAGTGTGAGATAGTTGGTACAAGTGCAGTGTGAGATAGTTGGTACAAGTGCAGTGTGAGATAGTTGGTACAAGTGCAGTGTGAGATAGTTGGTACAAGTGCAGTGTGAGATAGTTGGTACAAGTGCAGTGTGAGATAGTTGGTACAAGTGCAGTGTGAGATAGTTGGTACACGTGTAGTGTGAGATAGTTGGTACAAGTGCAGTGTGAGATAGTTGGTACACGTGTAGTGTGAGATAGTTGGTACAAGTGCAGTGTGAGATAGTTGGTACAAGTGCAGTGTGAGATAGTTGGTACAAGTGCAGTGTGAGATAGTTGGTACAAGTGCAGTGTGAGATAGTTGGTACAAGTGCAGTGTGAGATAGTTGGTACAAGTGCAGTGTGAGATAGTTGGTAAACGTGTAGTGTGAGAACGTTGGTACAAGTGCAGTGTGAGATAGTTGGTACAAGTGTAGTGTGAGATAGTTGGTACAAGTGTAGTGTGAGATAGTTGGTACACGTGTAGTGTGAGAACGTTGGTACAAGTGTAGTGTGAGATAGTTGGTACATGTGTAGTGTGAGATAGTTGGTACACGTGTAGTGTGAGAACGTTGGTTCAAGTGTAGTGTGAAATAGTTGGTACACGTGCAGTGTGAGATAGTTGGTACAAGTGCAGTGTGAGATAGTTGGTACAAGTGTAGTGTGAGATAGTTGGTACACGTGTAGTGTGAGATAGTTGGTACAAGTGCAGTGTGAGATAGTTGGTACACGTGTAGTGTGAGATAGTTGGTACAAGTGCAGTGTGAGATAGTTGGTACAAGTGCAGTGTGAGATAGTTGGTACAAGTGCAGTGTGAGATAGTTGGTACAAGTGCAGTGTGAGATAGTTGGTACAAGTGCAGTGTGAGATAGTTGGTACACGTGTAGTGTGAGATAGTTGGTACAAGTGCAGTGTGAGATAGTTGGTACACGTGTAGTGTGAGATAGTTGGTACAAGTGCAGTGTGAGATAGTTGGTACAAGTGCAGTGTGAGATAGTTGGTACAAGTGCAGTGTGAGATAGTTGGTACAAGTGCAGTGTGAGATAGTTGGTACAAGTGCAGTGTGAGATAGTTGGTACAAGTGCAGTGTGAGATAGTTGGTACACGTGTAGTGTGAGATAGTTGGTACAAGTGCAGTGTGAGATAGTTGGTACACGTGTAGTGTGAGATAGTTGGTACAAGTGCAGTGTGAGATAGTTGGTACAAGTGCAGTGTGAGATAGTTGGTACAAGTGCAGTGTGAGATAGTTGGTACAAGTGCAGTGTGAGATAGTTGGTACACGTGTAGTGTGAGATAGTTGGTACAAGTGCAGTGTGAGATAGTTGGTACACGTGTAGTGTGAGATAGTTGGTACAAGTGCAGTGTGAGATAGTTGGTACAAGTGCAGTGTGAGATAGTTGGTACAAGTGCAGTGTGAGATAGTTGGTACAAGTGCAGTGTGAGATAGTTGGTACAAGTGCAGTGTGAGATAGTTGGTACAAGTGCAGTGTGAGATAGTTGGTAAACGTGTAGTGTGAGAACGTTGGTACAAGTGCAGTGTGAGATAGTTGGTACAAGTGTAGTGTGAGATAGTTGGTACAAGTGTAGTGTGAGATAGTTGGTACACGTGTAGTGTGAGAACGTTGGTACAAGTGTAGTGTGAGATAGTTGGTACATGTGTAGTGTGAGATAGTTGGTACACGTGTAGTGTGAGAACGTTGGTTCAAGTGTAGTGTGAAATAGTTGGTACACGTGCAGTGTGAGATAGTTGGTACAAGTGCAGTGTGAGATAGTTGGTACAAGTGTAGTGTGAGATAGTTGGTACACGTGTAGTGTGAGATAGTTGGTACAAGTGCAGTGTGAGATAGTTGGTACACGTGTAGTGTGAGATAGTTGGTACAAGTGCAGTGTGAGATAGTTGGTACAAGTGCAGTGTGAGATAGTTGGTACAAGTGCAGTGTGAGATAGTTGGTACAAGTGCAGTGTGAGATAGTTGGTACAAGTGCAGTGTGAGATAGTTGGTACACGTGTAGTGTGAGATAGTTGGTACAAGTGCAGTGTGAGATAGTTGGTACACGTGTAGTGTGAGATAGTTGGTACAAGTGCAGTGTGAGATAGTTGGTACAAGTGCAGTGTGAGATAGTTGGTACAAGTGCAGTGTGAGATAGTTGGTACAAGTGCAGTGTGAGATAGTTGGTACAAGTGCAGTGTGAGATAGTTGGTACAAGTGCAGTGTGAGATAGTTGGTACAAGTGCAGTGTGAGATAGTTGGTACACGTGTAGTGTGAGATAGTTGGTACAAGTGCAGTGTGAGATAGTTGGTACAAGTGCAGTGTGAGATAGTTGGTACAAGTGCAGTGTGAGATAGTTGGTACAAGTGCAGTGTGAGATAGTTGGTACAAGTGCAGTGTGAGATAGTTGGTACACGTGTAGTGTGAGATAGTTGGTACAAGTGCAGTGTGAGATAGTTGGTACACGTGTAGTGTGAGATAGTTTGTAGAAGTGTAGTGTGAGATAGTTGTTACACGTGTAGTGTGAGAACGGTGGTAAAAGTGTAGTGTGAGATAGTTGTTACACGTGTAGTGTGAGAACGGTGGTACAAGTGCAGTGTGAGATAGTTGGTACACGTGTAGTGTGAGATAGTTTGTAGAAGTGTAGTGTGAGATAGTTGGTACACGTGCAGTGTGAGATAGTTGGTACAAGTGCAGTGTGAGATAGTTGGTACAAGTGCAGTGTGAGATAGTTGGTACAAGTGCAGTGTGAGATAGTTGGTACAAGTGCAGTGTGAGATAGTTGGTACAAGTGCAGTGTGAGATAGTTGGTACAAGTGCAGTGTGAGATAGTTGGTACAAGTGCAGTGTGAGATAGTTGGTACACGTGTAGTGTGAGATAGTTTGTAGAAGTGTAGTGTGAGATAGTTGGTACACGTGCAGTGTAAGATAGTTGGTACAAGTGCAGTGTGAGATAGTTGGTACAAGTGCAGTGTGAGATAGTTGGTACACGTGTAGTGTGAGATAGTTTGTAGAAGTGTAGTGTGAGATAGATTTAACAAGTGTAATATGGGATAGTTCGTAGAAGTTTAGTGTGAGATAGTTGGTACAAGTCTAGTGTGAGATAGATTTAATAAGTGTAGTGTGGAAAAAATGGTACAAGTGTAGTGTGAGATACATGGAATAAGTGTAATATGAGCTACATGCGCAATTTAGTTTTAGAAAGATGGAACAAGTTTAGTATGTGGGATAGATGGAACAGGTTTAGTATGTGGGATAGATGGAACAAGTTTAGTATGTGGGATAGATGGAACAAGTTTAGTATGTGGGATAGATGGAACAAGTTTAGTATGTGGGATAGATGGAACAAGTTTAGTATGTGGGATAGATGGAACAAGTTTAGTATGTGGGATAGATGGAACAAGTTTAGTATGTGGGATAGATGGAACAAGTTTAGTATGTGGGATAGATGGAACAAGTTTAGTATATGGGATAGATGGAACAAGTATAATATGATTTCGAATGGTATGGTATGATCATAGGCAATTTTTTGTTTATTTAAACAGTTTATCAGTTTTCGATAAATAAATGGGAAATAATAAAAGAATTTAGATAGCTTATATTCGCATTTGGAATTAATACACATTCCTGATAATTTGCTAATTTGATAAGCAGGCGGATTTGCCAAGTTCCGATGCGTTATATTTTACGTAAAAAGTGTCAGATTATCTTGTCATCTCAAAAAGGGGGAAACAATGATCAAGAAACTTTCCAAACTAGCATTAACACAAGCGAGTATACTGTGATTATAATATTGTTTTATAATAACATTTTGAGAAAACACAGAAGGTAAACATTAAAAGATGGTGAATAATGCATGCGTTTTTTAAATAAATAGTTTGTGTGACTTTCTTATTAAGTTTGCACATTCTTCTAAAAACTGTAAACTGATTTCTCTTATAAGAATTGTATATCATATAACTGTCTTATAAGAATTGTATATCATATATATGTGTGGAGATAAGAAAGTATCAGAGTCTATTTAGAATTTCTCTGTGAATTGCCAAAGCAAATGCGGTTTATTAGTTTATTCAGTACTTTATCTGTGACTTAAGTGCAATCTGGCAGATAACATTTCTCTGTGACTTATCTAAGAAAAGTGATACTTATTAGTTTATTTAACATTGTATTTGTGCGTTACCTAAAAAAGGTGCAATTTATTATTATATGTATCACTGTTTTTTGTTACTTACTTAAGCAAGTACGATCTATTAGTCTATGTAACACTGTTCTCTGTGCAGCAAAATTGCCTGAGGTAAATGTTACAATATTATCCCTGACAGTTGTGATGTTTTGGATAATGTTTCCAAATCTTCGAGTTCTTAAGTCTACAAAAAAGATTTCGATAGTGTCAACCTGTCCAATATTTCTAGCCTCGTATATTAGACCAGATCTGTAAAACATGTACATTTACACAATTTAGTTATGGTACCACTAATAGATGAAGACAGCTAATCAAGTTCATATTATGGATTAGATATCATCTAGAAATATTTTTTTAAAACCATGATAATCAGTAAAATCAAAGAGGAACAAACGCTAAACATAGAAATGCATAGAGCTATACTGTAACAAGTAGAACAGCACCTGTATCTTGGACACATAATCACGAATTATGGCAGATGTGAAAAATAAATTAAAAGGAGAATAGAGTTGCTGAAAGTACTATCAATGAGACCAGCAAAAATTATTAACATCGAAACAAATCACAAACTAAAAATGAAATTTATAAAATGCTACATCTGTTCTATATTAATGTATGGCTAAGAAATAGTCCTATGGATAATGAACTAACTGCTAAGACATCATAGAAGCCTTTGAGATGTGGATATATTGAAGAATAGGTAGAACTGCATAAACAGATAAGAAAACAGAAGGGTTCTTACAACACTGCGTAGGAAAAAGAACTATTAAATGAAATAACATCAAACAAATTAAATAATGTTGACATTAAAGGACACGACACGATGTTGAAGGCCTTATTTTAAAGAAGAGTCGAAGGGCTGACTGAAATAGGTAGGAAGAGAAACAAGTGGAAGAAAAACATAATGAGATAAAAAGGATAAAGTCTATCAAAACGCTCTACTGCTATTTTGAGATAAACACTATTATAATGGCCACATTGCATATTATAGCAACTGTGAATAGTCATGGAAATCATGGAATTCTCATAACAGCTGAAACACCTGATGGCAATATCGTATAAAAAACAAGGAGCAGCAGTACAAGTGGATAGCGAAACATCAGATTGGTTCAATATACTTAAATGAGTAAATCAAGTATGCTCTCTCTCTCCCTCTATTCATATTTTTAAACATCAATGCAGAAAACATGAGCAATGTAAGAGATGTTCAAATACATGTAATTTTATCATCTTAAAATTGGAGGACAGCAGATTCCATAAATTAAATATGCACATGACTAAGTTAGTTTACCAACTAGCAAGGAAGATCTGAAACAGATGATTCTATCAACACAAACACACAGTGTATCACACAGATCTTTGTTAAACACATAGTGTATCACAGAGCGAGTTCTCAAATACAAAGTGTATCACAGAGTTTTTTCTTGATCTTAAACACACAATGTATCACATAGCTTGTTGTTAAACACATTGTGTATCACAGAGCTTGTTCTTAATACTTAAATACACTGTGTACAGCAGCGCTTGTTCTTCAACACATAGTGAATCACAGAGCTTATTCTTAAATACACAATGTATCGCAGAGCCTGTTCTTAAATATAAAGTGTATCACAGAACTTGTTCTCAAGCACAATGTGTATGACATAACTTGTTCTTAAACACAAAGTGAATCACATAGCTTATTCTTAAACGCACAGTGTATCACAGAGCTTGATTTTGTTCTTAAACACACAGTGTATCACAGAGCTTGTTCTTGCTCTTAAACACACAGTGTATCACAGAGCTTGTTCTTAAACACACAGTGTATCTCATAATTTGTTCTTAAACCAAAAGAAAAGAAACATCATGACGACAGATAATCACAATCCGACCCACGGTCATCATTGATAATCACAAACTAGATGTCATTAATTTTGAATAAGTGAGTACAAACGTAAACAGTAGAGGAGATTATGCTTTTCAACATATGGTCGCTTCTCTCTCGACGTACCTTAAGGACACCAACGATGCGTTAACCACATTCGCATCGGTGAGCTGCTCCCTCATCTCATTTCATCCTCCTTGAAGTTTTTTCTCTCTACACGTCTATCCCTGACAACATGCCCTGACCGCCATTCAGTTCATTATTGATCGGCACCCTCACCATTCCATTGCTACCACTACCCTGGTCCGCCTGGCTGAACTTGTCCTCACCTTGAACTCCTTTGAGTTCGATGGCACTCTATTCCCTATCACAATTTTACCATTTGAAAAAGTCTCTGTCCATGACATTTTTAATTTCACCATTTTCTGTTCTTAGCCATGTTTTGTACTTTTCTGAAGATATGTTTTCTGTCACATACCTTATTTGAATTCAGCTAAACGACATTTCTGGCATGGTTTATTTTGTGAATATTAATCGAATTATAAACACTGTCTAAATCAAGACAGTAGATATGTGTTGATTGTAGGGAAGGGTCAAACTCAACACACCTTAGGAAAAGTATGTTTTAAAGGAACCTGCCTTTTAACTTACAAAGTCGCATCTCAGCCATGTTATCTATATTATTCACGTGAGATACTGGGATTGAGGGCGGGGAAGGGTCTCAAGAGTTTGCCAATTGCTGTCAAGGAAGAGTGAATGAGTTGGGGAAACTCATGAAAACTGGACGTCTCCAATGCTATATTTTATACAACAATTATATTATTATATTTAAATATATTATATAATTTTAAACATACAATTAGTGTTTATTGTGTATTTATATTGTTTTGTCTTGACATTTGCCATTTCAATTTTATAGCTAAAAGATTCTATGTCAACGTTATCCACGGAAAGTTAAATAATTTTCTCAAGACGCTTATTCTGTTTTACTTAAATTTGAAACTAATCTGTGTAAGCAGAGTAAAAATGTAGATAAAAATTTCCAGTGGCGTAGCATCAATAGACGCCAAAATGCTCGGGCTCCTCTCCCATGATTAGACAAATTACATAGAACACACACAATTTAATAATTTACTATAGTAATTCTAAATATTAAAAGCATTTAATTCCGACTTTTTTTATTCATTTATTTGCTTGGTTAGTTTCCACAATTTTCTCCCTTTCTTTTCCAAATTTAATTTGTGAGTTTTTCTGCCCCAGCTTCTTTTTTTCTATCGTTGCTTTAGTCAACTTCACTTTAGTCATTTGTAGTCTGATGTGGTTCTGTTGCGTATCTACCAGATTACGTGCTGCAGTTCTTCCTGTGGCTTTTGGAATGTGTTTGTCCAATATGGTAAGTAATTATCCCTAGCTCCTCGTGGTATTGTGTCCGTAGCTGCTTTGGGTAATCCTTTATTAAACCCCTTGATAATTGTGCTGATGTCTCTACATATTGCTTGTATGTATTTTGTGAGTAGGTTTGCTCTGTGTTTATATATGTGCCAGTTTGCTTTCTTGTAGTTCAATCTTGGCTTAATTGGTCATTTAATTATAATTTTGTTCACTTAATGATGACTGGGCGATGATCATTGCCACCAAGTTGTTAATCTAATATTCTTTCAATTATTCCAACCATTTCTGGGGTGCAGAATTCCAGATCTGGGGTGGAGGGGCTATGTCATCTTCTTGAGTAGAAAGTTGGTGGATCATGTGGATTATTCAGGAAGATTAGGTTGTTGTCATCTTGCCAGCTTTTTATCTCTTCTCCCCTTCTGTCTAAGTTATTTATCTCCAGCTTTAGGAATGACTGTTAAAGTTCCCCACTGCCAGGAAGTGTAGGTTGGGGATGTTAATACTGGTAATATTTATTGGGATGACATTTGGGCAGTAGAAGTTTAGTATATGGAGTTCAAGGATGTCGTTTTTATATGAATTATCTGGTATTCAATACATTTCTTGTGTGTTTTGATTTCTGTGGAATTAATATTGTTCTTGACCAGTGTTAGTATGTCACCTTTCCTCCGAACTTTCCTGTCAATTCTAAAACATTATTACCCTCGTATTTTTAAGGTTATTTTATTCATTGAGGTGGGTTTCATGCGTGCAACAAACACTATTATCTTTCTGGTGCAAGGTGTTTTCTAGCTCTGCTCTGTGTGTGTATTTCTTGTGCATTCCAGTGCACTATGTTTAGAGGGGTTATTGTCCTGTCTGGTTTGTCAGTCGCTTTTTTCTTCTACTTCCTGGCTACACAATGTAGACTAGAGGGACCTCCAGTATCTAGGGGGCTGGGGGGGGTGAATGATGTCGAGGTTCAGATTCCGGCATTGCTCCTGCCCGGGGGAGCGTCACATGGCAAACACCACTTTGTCGTGCTGACATGTCAATTAGTTGGATTGCATGATTCGGTGGTTTCTAGTGCGCCTCTCGGCATAGTATCTTTGACGTGAGCACCTATGCTTTCTTGGTGATGACTATTTACTTGGTAAATGTGATCTCAAGGTAACCTCAAAAATATGAAGAGGTCCTACTTGATATTGAGCTAGCCCGACCAATCTTAGTTTCCAGCCTCTGTTGACTTTGGCTAAGTGTGACTTAGCCAAAGTTTGTACTCTAGCCAGACACTGGGAAGTATGGTACCAGTGCTCATATTCTGGGAAGGTCGAGAAAGGGTGCCATCGCTACCGAGAAAGTACGGTAGACGACGCTAATCAGGCGGTTTGTGGTAAAGCACTGACTAGGCAGCTGAGCACTTATATGAACCATGTGTTACGTCATTGGCTCATAACTAATTTTACCGTTACCTTATCCCTGTAATTTAAATAGAAATTATGCACAAGCACTCCAATTTTGTTTTCAGTTTTAAATAATATATTCACATCAACAATGTAACAAACTCCAACTAATATTATTAACATACTTTAGTATGACATTTCATTGATTCCTATGTCAGAAATATATATCAATCTTTTATAACTATGCACAGCAGATGCGATGGTGTAACACTTTGAGGATTAAGCTAAATTGGAAAGCCGATTTATTTGAAAGAAAAGAATTGATTGATTAGTAATGAAATCATTAATAACACAAAATAACAGTTCACAATCCCAAAATTATGAAATTGTCAAGGAAGGCGTGGTCAATATACAATAAATTACGTCAGACATTAGCACATTTACAATATTTATTAGATGTTGATTGAAACGTTCAGGATTAGAAATGTAGAAACAGTTAAAGGATTGCATCAGTATGTAGATGCGCGTGAATACCTTTTTTTTTAGATGTAAGGAAAAAATATGAACATCGAATGCATGGAATAATACAGAAGGGAAAATCCAGAAGAGAAAATAGAAAATAGATTGGGCAACCTAAAGAAATGTGTTCAAACACCAAATGAAAATTTACAAAAATAAAAAGAGAAAAACAATAAAAACATGGATGACAGATGAAATATTAGAGACAATTTCAGAAATACAGAAAGCTAAAAATACCTCAAAATATTCACTTATAAACAATGAGATACGTAACATGTCCAGAACAGCGAAGAAACAATAGATAGAAAAAAATATATAGAAATAGAAGAGATGTCAGTACAATATAAGACAAAAGACGATAAGACGAATGACAAATAAGAAAAATCATATAAATGAGGGTGGCTGCATTAAAGTTAAAGTGGAAAAATAATATTAATAAAACACTTACAAGATAGGCAGATTATGTAACAGAACTGTTTGATAACCAAACAGAACAAAAAAACCTACAATACACAACAATGATGGACCAGCAGTACTGAAAGCAGAAGTAGTAGTAAGCACAATAAAATCAATAAAAATGTGGAAAGACAACAGACATAATAACAACTCTAGATGAATTTGGTGTTTAATCTATCACATGATTTTGCAATGACATATATGAAACAGGCAACATACCTAAAGACCTGAAATCATCAATATTCATACCACTACCACTGACTAAAGTAATAATACAACTAGATAAAGCGTGTCGAAAATGGACAGCAGTCAGGGATCAGGATACAGTGCAAGAACTCACCCACCTACACTCGAAACCACAAGATATAATTATATACACAGATGGCTCTGTCAGCAGAAACACAAATAAAAGCGGTTGGGGTTTTGCTGCCTACAGAAATGGCGTGAAGTTGGTTGAGAAATCTTCAGCATATTCTACTGTCACATCGAGCATGAGGATGGAGATAGAGGGAGTTACAGCAGCTCTTAATTGGTTGATAATTGATACATCAACACACGCGGTAATACTCACAGACTCTCAAAGCATGTTGCGCAAGATAGAAAAGTTCATGCTAAGAAAAGAATGGTGGGACTTATTAAACAACTCAGTTGTCCAAAGCATTACATGGATATACTGCGCTGGTCATGCTGGGGTCAGAGGAAACGAGAGAGCCGACTTACTAGCAGGCAATGCGGCGATAGACGGCACATTGCTGAGAAGAGATAAAGCAGATTTAATAAAGGCAGTAATAAATTCATTTCAAGATGCAGATGATGTCAATGAGGTTGAGAACGTACACAAACAGAGAATGTTAGAAATGTGAGTATTCAGAGGTGAGGGAAGGAAAAGTAATTTTTTTGGAAAGTCCCGAAGATCACACAATCAACACCTGACCGGAACTATGAGTCTACATACACTGGGATGGCTGCTGGAGCGGAGGGCGGAGCACTTATGGGAATCTCCCGCGTGCTGTGAAGCCAGTTTCTAATCAAGAATAAAGAACCACTACCTAAAAATCCCAAGGCTGTGAGCTGTACAGAATATAGAATAATAAGTTTGATGAGTCATATAACCAAAAAACTATTCAAGATAAATACATGAAATAATTAAAAACAAGAGTTATAGTGAGGTCGATGAAGAGCAATTAGGTTTTAGAAAAAAACAAAGGAACCAGAATACCTATACTGTAGTATCCGACTATTTATAGAACTCCAAAAAAAGTATTTATATTTGCTTTCTAGATTACATGGATGCCTTTGACAGAGTCTAACATTAAAAATTATTCGAATATCTTAAAGAAATAGGCATAGATGGAAAATACATCACACGAATTAGAAATATATGTTGAGAACAGACTACATCAATAAGGTATTAAAACAACTACTCACCATACATAGAAATAAGAAGAGAGGTAAGACAAGGATGTATTTTATCACCCAGCCTATTTAATATCTACACAAAGATTATATTTAATAAATATACAGAAGGAATGCCATCACTCAAGATCAGTGGGAGAATAATAAACCACGTGAGATATGCAGATGACACTTATTTTAGCAGAAAGTGAATAGAAACTACAAAGAGTAAATACATCAAGTCAATAAATCAAGTAAAGAATATGGACGGATATAAATATACACAGAAAAAAAGCCATGGTAATCAGCAACGTAAGAACAGGGGTTAAACAAAAATACATGTAGAGAAACTACAAGTACAACATTATCAATATCTTGGACACATAATCACAAATGATGGCAGATGTGAAACAGAAGTTAAAAGGAGAATAGGAATGGCTAAAAGTACTTTCAATGACATGAAAACAAAAAATTACAAGCTAAAATTGCGAATTAGAAAATGCTACATCATTTCTATATTAATGTATGGCTCAGAAACATTTTACAACAAACAATCAGAAGACAGAATTGATGCTTTTGAGTTGTGGGTATATAGAAGAATAGGGAGAACATCATGGAAAGATAAGAAAATAAACACAGACGTTCTAACAACACTTAATATGAAGAACGAATTACTAAGAGAAATACAAATAAAGCAAATATATTATTTTGGACACATTAAATGACATGACCTTTTTTTAAAGACCTTGCTTGAGGATAAAGTCGAAGGGGGGCGAGCAAGAGGTAGACATAGATACAAGTTGGAGAGTAACATGACAAGATGGACAGGTTACAGTCTAGAAGAGTGCACCACCAAAACAAAAAACAGGGGGTGTTGGAGGTCTGTTGTAGTCAATCTTCACTGCGGAGACGGCACTATGATGATAAACAGCGTGTAATTCGTCATTTATACTGTCCTGCTCGCTTATTTGGAGTCATCCTTCTAGTCACGAATTTGACATTTCCTGTGATTTTCACTGGTCACTTTTTTGATAGCAAGACAATTCATGGGAAAAGTCAAATATGTCACATTAAAAAGTAATATTTTCAATTTAGTCCATATATCGTATTTAGTCGATGGTCACGGTCACAGGACTGTAACATGTAACTCTAGATACACAAATATGATGCTGGATTTAACTGATTCTTCTTCTTCTTCTTCTGCGTTCGTTCTTAAACACATACAGCAGGATGTAGTCCGGAGAACGGAATGCGTTGTGTCATGGTTTACAGCATTGCTGCGATATCTGCACATTTCGGCCTGACACATCCGACTTCAGTATGGCTTTGGGTCACTGACCCTATATGGGATGGACAGCCAACTCCATCCCATAACATCCTTAGTCGCCTTTTACGACATGCAGGGAAGGTAAACAGTGTTGCTATTCTTTGCTCCCCTTTCGGGCCCCTGGCAACACACGGACGTAGCTGAGTCTGGAAGGAATTATTATTATTTGTGTGTGTGTGTGTGTGTGTGTGTGTGTACGCATCCATCACGGAAACAAGAAATAGTAGTTCTAAATACATTTACATTATAATGTTATATATATATATATATATATAATCTGGAGCAAAATCTCGGTTAACAACAGAGATAAAGATAAGCAGACTAACATTATGATGAGTGACCATAAGCATGAGGTGGTGAATACCTTAAAATATCTCGGATCCAGCATATGCAGCGATGGAATATGCATATCATAACTACAAATAAGCCTGGAGATCGCTTTAGCGTCCTTGTCAAGGCTTGTAACTGTGATTTGGAAAACAACATCAGTGTAAAATTAGTCAAATTGTATAAGTCGCCGTTGCTTTCTGTTGCGATATATGGTTGTGAGAGTTGGACGCTCACTGCGGACATGGATAGAGGATTACCGGCTTTCGAGTACAAATGTTACAGACGAATTCTACGAATTTGCTGTAGGGAACATAAGACCAACTAGTACGTAAGAAATAAAGTGGAGATGTTAGTAGGTGCACAAAGTGTTCACTATTGCTTTCAATAGTGAAACGACAAAACTAGCATGGTTTGGACATGTATACAGACATGACTCCTTGTCAAAGACAGGGAACTGTCGAAGGCAGAAGAAGCAGAGTAGGACAAATAGAGTAATGGACAGACACCATCAAGGAATGGACAAGATTTTTCATCTCACCTGCATCTCTGAGAATATAAATTTCTGGAGGACTCTGTGTGCTAAAGCATCCAATGTGGTACTTCTACGCCCCTGGAGGGTTACTGGTTTATTGATTGATAAAATGTGTAAATAACTATTACATATTATTTCAGACGATTATTTGACATTACCAAACTTCTGAATCAATAACTTCCACTCAAAATGTATTAGTTTTGTAGATAATCCAATAATTAACAAAAAATGTATAGTATATATGCATAGTGAGTCACAAATTTGTTATTTAGAATAAATTTCTACATCGATCCATGAAACTACGCAAAAAATGCCGAACTAAAATGTGGCAGATTTCGCTTACAAATAGCATAAATTTACAAACACGATACTAAATAGCAGTTTTCAGTAACTGCCAGGTTGGATTTAAATAATAAATGCGACCAAAGTAAATAAAATAGTTATTATTTTTCGAAAATTAACTCGAAAATATATATAAATAATATAATGAAAACTGACGTCACATACCTCTCATGCAAAAAAAACTGATCAATAACTTGTAAAACTGATGGCAATACACATCAAAATCATGCACGAATTATTGTGGACATATTACACTTTCGATCAGATACATCCTTATGTTGATGTATATGCCGAAAAGAACAAAACAAATATCACAAACTACATAACAATATGGAGTCTCTGCAGTCTGAAAACATAACAGATACTGACTCAATTGAGTTTCTTGGGATCAGTTAACATGCAGCTGTAGCATTTGATTGTACTTGTCATCGCTTGCTTTGCTTACAATCAACATGTCATGGTAATAATTTGTTGTACTTGTCAATGTTTGTTTACAAGCAACGTGTCCTGTCACGGTTGTAGTTGGTTGTACTTGTCAATGTTTGCTTATAATCAACTGTTACTGTGACTTGGCAAATCCCGTAGCATTCCCTTTTATCAAGAAATCCGTGACTGTAGATCTGATTTGTTAAGGGGAGTGGGAATTTGTAAGAAAAGTTCTATATTTATCATTTGAGAAAAATTGTTGCAAAGTATTTGTATTTCGATACCCAACGGTAAAGACTAAGCGGTGGGGCGGTGGGGTGGTGGGTTTGCTGTATAATTTTTTCGTGTTTTTTATTTTACGTAGTGTTAATTATGATATTTATCTAAGGTATGGGGGTGGGAAGCGGTTTCCTTCCATACCCACGGGCACAGATTGCTGAGCTGAATATTATAAATAATTGAATGGATATACATATATATATATATATATATATATATATATATATATATATATATATATATATATATATATATATATATATAAGAGTGAGAGAGAGAGAGAGAGAGAGAGAGAGAGAGAAGAGTGGTGCTGCTATCGTTATTGTTGAACTTTGTACATTACTTTATTTATGGACAAAATCAATGTGGTAGGATTATAGAGACAATCCATATAAGGTAATTCAATATAATACAATGTTGCATGATTAATAGAGAAAATATTTGAATATACCCAACTGAACATGCTTTACTGATGGATGACCAATATTATACATTTTCCTGTTTGAGCCCTCGTTACTGCACTTTGGACCACTACTTGCTGTAACTGCTACTTATGAAGACAGAGGACACAGGTTGGAGGAGTTGACACTCACTACCTCAGGAAAATATAACATTAATTTTAAAACACAGAGAAACACACAACAATATAAAATATAGTTACGTAATCCTCTCCCCCAATCCTAATGATAATACATCTAGTTAATATAAATGAGTTTTCAGAGAACGGCCATGAGAAATGAAGCGGAGGACATATTTTAATGACGCAAATATGTACCCATGGCCCTACGTTCGTACGTACGCTGTTTTAACTTACTCTTTTTACTTAAACTGTTTTACTACACTGTTTTATCATGATATTTTACTTACATTTTTACATACACTGTTTTGTTACACTCATGTACCTACATTGTTTTATTACACACACTTACTTAGGGGAGACTAGGACGATATGGACCAGTAGGAGAATTGGACCCCCATTTGTGGATCTCAAAAACTAACGGTCCATATTAATTTGGACCATATTGGAAAAAAAACATTAACAGAATGAGATCATTTCTGGGAACAACGTCCAGTTTCTTTAAGCCTGCGTGAATTTTCATAATCCGTTATCACATTTATACATAGGAAAACGTTGGATCTTTGAAGTGCCATTGCAAGCTCAATTTGTGTAGCTGTTTTGCTGATTGGAACGTCATTGGACCGTTTCTCCCCACACATGAAAGGGTTTCATCATTCCATTATAAGACAATCACAGATTATTTCCAAATCTTAGTTTGTTTAAACAATTGATGAAATACATTAATGCTATATGAAACTTTATAAATAACAGTAGGATATGTTAATGATGATGAGTCATGCATGCAGGGGTTGAATTCTCATTTCATAATGTATGAACATAGATAAAAGTGTTACCAAAATAAGTGATGGAACAACCTAACAATGAGACACGGTGAGATATGACGTTTCGACTAAAAGGCCTTCACCAGGACACACAAAGATCACAGTAAACCAATCTTACATAGAGACACACATGGTTGTGGTAGGAAGGAAAAGAAAAGGGAGAAGGACAATAGCGAATTTACGTCGGAGGAAGCAAAGATAGGACAGAATGATACAGGAGAAGAAGGTGTGAGGGAACGATAGTTGTAAGTAAGGAGCGAAATCTGCATAGAGGAAGTGAAATTATTTCAGATATAATGCAAGTAAAATGCAAAAAAATATAAATTGAAAATACTTATCTCGAAAATAGGTGGCGTAAGAAAAGGGAACTGTGAACCCGAAATGCCAGGTTTTATAATAGAAAGAGGCCAATCTAAAACCGTGATAATAAGCGGAGGAGAGAAAAAATATATCCTCGGGCAATAAGAGGCACTAAAATCGGACAAATGCCGAATCAACATGGGCAGGGAGTTAAGAGAGCTCGCGGAAAACAAGAACTTAAGAGCAAGACAGGGGCGTAGAATCCGGGGAGGGAGTGGTGTTTTCTAGTAACCATGACTACAAACAAATAGGCTATAGAAACAGATAGCAGGAGATGAAAAGAGATAAAAGGGCTGAGAGAAGAAAAGAGAATAAAAAGGGGTAAATAAAGAGGCGAGGAAGAAAAGGAGTAAAAGTGGTAGATCGACGTGGTGTCCAAACATATCGGAGACACTTCACATAAGGAAGGATTGTGGAGTTGGAAGGGGGCTCACGGGACGATGAGGGGGGACATCGGGGGAGGTCATCACGGAAAAATGCTTCGTAAAAAGGTATAAAAAATAGGCTGATATTGAGAGATGTGGGTAGAAAGTACCGAAGGAAAGGAAGGGCACGAGTGGAAGTGAAGGAATAGGAAACGAAGGCCGTGGCGGAAGGATGTAGACATGAAACTACAGCCAAGGCATGTGAAATGGTAGGATGGCGCAAGTGGAAGGGGGTTGGTTCGTAGTTAGTGACTAGTTGGTGTCATCAGACCACCATGTCGTGGTCAGTGGAGGTCGATTTCCCAACACCTGGTCTAAAAGGTACTTGTATTTGTGGTTGTAACTTTCGTTCATCTTTCATTATACTTCATCGGGACTTCTGCTTCACCTCCACATTCCTTCCATGTATGACGTCTCCGTTTTGGTATGCGGCCCTCGTCGATCTTCCAATTTCACTTTTCTTCTTCTTCCTAGACTCTTTATTTTCCCATTTTAATCTCATCCCTTTTCTGAGCCCCCTTATCTCTTTTGATCTTTTGCTATCTGTTTCTATAGCCTATTTGATTCTAGTCATGGCTACTGGAAAACACCACACCGATGTTTTCAGCGTCTACGTCCCTGCACGTCCCTGCCTTACGCTGTGGCTAATGTTTGCCGCTAGCTCTCTTAATTCCCTGTCCATGTTCATTCGGCCTTTGTACGATTTTATTGTCTGAGGATATTTTTTTTCTCTACGCCAACTATTATCGAGATAAGTATTTCCAATGTATATGTATTTTAGTTTACTTGCATTATATCTTTTTTATTTTCACTTCTTCTGTGCATTTTCCTCTCCTTACTTATCACTATATTCCCCCACACCTTTGTCTCTCCTTTCATGCTGTCCTGTCCTTGCTTCCTCCGTGCGCAGATATCGTAGCAATGCTGTAAACCATGACACAACGCATTCCGTTCTCTGGACTACATCCTGCTAATCTGCAGGAGTTTGGGAACGAACGCAGAAGAAGAAGAAGAAGAAGCTTCCTCCGTCGTCTATTCGCTATTGTCCTTCTCCCCTTTGCTTCCTATCATAATCATGTGTGTCTCTATGTAAGATTGGTTTACTGTGATCACTGTCTGTCCTGATGAAGACTTTTTAGTCGAAACGTCATATGTCACTGTGTCTCGTTGTTAGGTTGTTTCATGACTTATTTTGGTAACACTTTTACCTCTTTTCGTTCATTTTGATATTTGCTCGGTGTTACTCCAGCCACCCATTTCCTGTTTAGGGTTGTATCCCGACACTGGAACTTTTATCCCTTGAATTCTCCTAACCCATGTTTAGGCATACATAGAGTGGTTGAATTTCTCTACCCCATATTGAGGGGTACATGCATGGGTTGAAAGGGGCACATACACGGATTAAATTACTCTACCCCATGTGGAGAGATACATACAGGAATTGAATCTTCTTTACCATATGTTGGATATATAGAGGGATATATTGAGAGATACATAGAGGCATTGAATCTTTCTTAATCCATGTTAAGGGGTACATACGGGGGTTGAATCCCCTACCCCATGTTGACGGGTGCATACAGGGGTTGAATTTCCCTGCCCCATGTTGAGCAATAGATATAGGGATTCAATCCTCTACCCAATGTTGATGGTTATGTACAGGAGTTGAATTCCCTACCCCATGTTGAGTGTTACATGCAGAATTGAATTCCCTGCCCCATGTTGAGGTGTACATGCAGAATTGAATTCCCTGCCCCATGTTGAGGGGTACATGCAGGAGTTGAATCCCCTACCCCATGTTGAGGGGTACATACAGAAGTTGAATCCCCTACCCTATGTTGTGAGGTACATACATGTGCTGAATTTTCCTACATTGTGAATTATTATGTGATGAAACATGATGAAGTTGAATTCTTGGACTGCGTGAAGGGAACCCAGTTGTTTATTATTAACTTACCTCGATATTGCAAGAAAATCACAGTCAAGTACCCTCATGAATAGAAGATTATCCAGCTCGTGGCACTGCACTCTTCAGCCATATCTGAGAAAACAGTAATGTCTTAGTTTTGAAATACATCATAATTAAGTTGTGAAATACATCATAATTAAGTTGTGAAATACATCATAATTAAGTTGTGAAATACATCATAATTAAGTTGTGAAATACATCATAATTAAGTTGTGAAATACATCATAATTAAGTTGTGAAATACATCATAATTAAGTTGTGAAATACATCATAATTAAGTTGTGAAATACATCATAATTAAGAATACTGTCAGAGAAGCGACAAACTGGAACCTGATATAGCACGTTTCACTAGCTTTGCTAGTGTAATTATGTAATTACAAAATGTAATTATCGGAGTAACCGTCTAAATTAATAATGCGATTTTTTTCGCATTAGTATGCCGACAAAGATCACATGATTTCATTCTTACATAAAAACTGGCCAAATATAAAGTTAAAATGTGTTGAGTCTAACCAAAAATAACATCGTATCAAAGAAATAAAATAAAATGGAGCACACGCCCCACATTTACTTGTTCAGGGGCGGGTGGGGGGGGGAATTAAAACAAGCTATAATTAGATTTCATTTAGGGAATAATTACATTGTTAATATTAACAAATATGTATATGTTACATATGGAGAATTTTAGAAATACTTAGGTGGGGCATGGTATGAAAAATGTTGGGAAACACGGATGTAGACGGTTACTCTGATATTTACATTTTGTTTCAAACATTTCGTTTTATTGCGTCGCTAAAAAAGAAATTGTATCACTTCAGACATTACAACGGATATCATCTATAATGAAAACCTGCAAGTCTCAAAATCCATCCAGTGAACATAACAATAAAAAAAAACTAAAGTAAAACAAACCTCTCAATTTATATACATGGGAAGTATGACAACGAATAATTAGATAGAGAGATTGAGGTAAATTGCCAGAAAGCTAAGATAGTGATATACCAGCTATCACATTTACTGCTCAACACAAACATATAGTTGCAAGTAAGGAGACATATGATAAACAGTATTCGTATGCTAACATTCTGATAGAAATGCCAGACGTGGGATCTGACAGCAGTCCAGAAGAGAGAATTTACAACATGTGAGATAATATGGTTTAGAAATAATCACAATTGGCAAGATTGAAGGCACCAGAGACAGAGGGCGACACTGTGAGAAAATATTAGTTTGACAACCTGGCACGGCAAGGAAACAGCAACGACTTTGATAAATAATACTGTGGACAGAGAGCTGTGGAGAGCCATGACTGCCTACGCCACCCGGCATGGCACCTGATGATGATGATGATGAGATAAAATGCCTGAGAAAAGCCGCAAGAGTGACCAAGCTATACAAAATGAGAAATGACGAAATCAGGAGAAGAATCGGTATAAGACCATGCACAGAATGCACCAAGAAGCAACTAAAAAAATGGTTTGGACACCTTATGAGGATGAACCATAACCAACTACAAACAAGAAGATATAACATGAGAAGATACGGATACAGGGTTAAAAGAAGACGTAGAAAAGATGGATGGATAATATAAAGACAACCCTGAGCAAAAAAGATTTCAGCGCAGCCAAGGCGACACATCTGATCTTGACAACTACCACCCTTACACTTAACATCAATTGTGGATATTCTGACCATTATCCACCTGGTGATAGACACTAGACAATCTTAAACCCCGTCTGTCTTGTGTACGAGAGTACAAAATTGTCACATTTTAGGCTTAAATAATGCCAAATGTATGATAAATCATTTATATCGACAAAGTACTACATACCTACTAATAGAATTAATGAGGTCTTCGTTCGTTACTTTTCTTGATTATTCCAATGTTTTCCGGTGCCCAATTTTTATTTACTTGGAATCGCATGTCAAAAATAGCAAGCATATAAATAGTAACTAATGGAAAACGCGACAATAATTAAAAACGTACCGAATGAAGGCCTGTTTATATTTAGCATTTAGGACTTCTATATCAACCGTCTATCAAGGAATACATTGTGTAAATGACTTCATATAATTGACTAAACACAATACATTTTTTGATGTGAGATGTATGGTGACAAGTAAACTTTTAATCTATATCGCAAATATGCGAAAATTGAAACCAATGACTGCGATTTAAAGAAAAAATTAAATTCATAGAATCTACACTACACCATTTTTAATTCACACACACAATTTTAAATGTGCTATATATGTGATGATATACATGATTTTAAAGTTGGGCCAAGCTGGCGAAACGTTCTGTAGTAACATTTTACTGTTTGGTATAGGTAATAAGCCTGTTTTTCAGGAATGACTCACATCGCCTACTACAAAGTGAACACCAAAACAACTACAACACCACCATCCAAAACAACTACGCCACCATATTATACAATATTAGAACCTGCAAACACAGATAGGACTGGAACTTCTTTAAAAATTCATTTAAAAATGCAGCAGTTTGAAACAGTGGGTTACTCAAGAAAAGACAAAAAGAGATGGCTAAGCGATGAAACATGGCATAAAATTCAAGAAAGAAAATTATCCAAACTTAAAATGATATCAACTAGAAACGAATTATGGACGTAAGTATACGCGAAGCTAGATGAAGAAGTAAAAACAAGCGCACGCAAGAACAAACGTGACTTCATACAAAAATTATCATCAGAAACAAAAATGGCTTTTAACACTGGAAACAGTAAAACACTGTTCCATATTGTTAAACAACTTACAAACCATCCCCCAACTACAAACGTTCCGGTGACAAAAAAAAACAACAACAAACAACAAATGAAATTATACTTTCTCAACATGCCCAGACAAATAGATGGGCAGAGTATTTCAAAGAGCTATTAGACGATCCCAAACAAAATCGTCAAATTTTGAAATGGAAGAAATCATGACTTTATTAAATGTATCATGTGACAATATCTCATTAAATGAAATGAAACAAGCCATCGATAAATTTAAAAAAAAAGCAACAAGGCCTGTGAAAATTATGAAATCTCGGGTGAAGTGCTAAAATCAGCGGGTTACAACTCCATGGGTCACCTACTTGCTGTAATGAGTGCTGTACAAAAATACCTGTCAGACTGCAACAACTGGCGTTAGATTACTTTATTATCAATCCCAGGAAAACTATTTCGTAGCATCATAATGGAAAGAATGAAAAAAAAATCTTTTGATAAAAGACTTAGAGAAGAACAAGCCGGCTTTAGACCTAACCGTTCGTACGTAGATCACATCTTCACTCTTAGAAATATAATAGAAAATTAGTTAAATTGAGTTTCATAATCCTTTAGTAATTAACTTTATAGACTTCCAAAAGGCATTCGACAGTATACATCGACCTGAACTATAGGAAATCCATAAGATCTATAGATTCCAAATAAAATATATAAACATCATATAAACCCCTTACCAAGAAGTAACCTGTTGCGTAAGAACAGAAACAATAAACTCAGAATGGTTCAATGTCAATACAGGAGTGAAACAGGGCTGCGTATTTTCAATGCTATTTGAAATAGCAATCGATGGGATCATACGTAAAACGATTCAAGATGAAAAAGCGGGCATCCAATGGCTCAAAAACAACACTTTACTTAACGGACATTGATTTTGCAGATGTCATAGCAATCTTAATCTGTACTCATCAACAAACACAAGATATAATAAACAAACACAAGATATAATAAACAAACACAAGATATAATAAACAAACACAAGATATAATAAACAAACACAAGATATAATAAACAAACACAAGATATAATAAACAAACACAAGATATAATAAACAAACACAAGATATAATAAACAAACACAAGATATAATAAACAAACACAAGATATAATAAACAAACACAAGATATAATAAACAAACACAAGATATAATAAACAAACACAAGATATAATAAACAAACACAAGATATAATAAACAAACACAAGATATAATAAACAAACACAAGATATAATAAACAAACTATGGACACTCGCAGATCAAATTGGCCTACGGATCAACGCATCCAAATAAAAAATGATGGAACATGGCAGTTCAACAAATAACATCTCAGTAAACAACCAAATACTGGACACAGTCTCCAACTTCAGTAAGCTGGGCAGTAGAATATTTGTTGACGAAGACTCAATGAAAAAAAATAAATACACGCATAACATCTGCAATCAGCACATTCATTAAACTAACTAATATCTGGAAATAAAAAGATCTAGGAAGAGAAACCAAGCTAAATCTATTCAACTCCTGTAGTGTCTCAGTATTAACGTATGGAAGTGAAAGCTGGAAATCAACTCAAGCAACTGACCAAAAATTAAACCTCTTCGAAAACAAATACCTCCGGAAACTGACGAACATAAAATGGAGCGATTTCGTCACAAATAGTTATTTAAGAAACAAAACACACCACGAATATGTTTCAAACGTCATAAGAAAACGCGAAATACCTGGGTCTCGCTTTAAGAATAGATGACAACGGAATGAACGAACAAGCCCTTATGTGGACACCTGAGGGTAAAAAAACGAGGAAGGCCTAAATCATCTCTAAAAAACACAATACTTAAAGAAGGGGAAATAACAGGTTGCAAGACCATACACGAATTGTTGTTGTTCGTCCATCACAAGTGATGATGACCATTTGTTACATCCACTTATGAAAATTCAATTTTAGTTATGTCCTTGATTATGAGTTCGTAGATGGCTAATGAGCCCTATTCGAGCTGTAAATGTCCTTGGACAGTTTGGACATGGAATGACGACTGTAGACGGATCTTGGTCTATCCGTGACTTTCTAGCTGCTCTCTGCTGTTGAGCTGCTGCATTTCTTGTTTAGGGTTGTATCCCGACATACACTCCGTTTATTTCATACACGAACTAAAACTGCAGGCAATGGACCGCAACACATAGAGAATCACATCCACTGCCGTATGTGCCTGAGGCACGAAAGGAAAAACTAACTATAGGTAATAATTATGGTAAACTTTAACTCACCTTCGGGCTATATCATTATATTGGAGCACATTTGAAGTCTCTCTTTATATACGTTCGGTTTTTTGAAGTAACAAAAATACAGAAGTTATCACTGGAAGAACATCGTCGAATTCGGATGTGTTGGCGCAAATAAAACGGTGACATAACAAATTTCCAGTGTCTGGACTACATCCTGTTGGCTATGTAGTAGGACCATTGTTTTGCTACAATAGAAATCTGCTGGGAATTTGGAAATATAGGAAAAAAAGTAGAAAAATGTAAGCAGTTAAAATAGGGAGAGAACATGATAGGGATAGGCAACATGAGTTAGAGAAGAAAGAAGAAAAGTATAAAACTTGTAGGCAATGTGGGGGGAACGAAAATATTGATAGGAACGAGTAACATATAAGGGGTAATAAGGAAGCACAATAAACAATAAATAAACCAAAGCTAGATCAAACGATTTTAAGATGAATCGATATTGAAGAAACGATGTTTAGCGAAAAAAATGTTGGAGAAAACGGGTCCGATGAAGGAAAAAAAAAACCATTGATATGAAAACGCAGATTTGCAGTGGACTTAAAAATAGGTCTTAACCCTTTATTATACAGTATTTTGTAATTTTTTTAAACAACTAATCGATTGTATCCATATATTTTGATCATTTGTGTATTCACAGTTGTAAGAGTTATCTCCTTGTATAGCCTGACAATGATGGATGGATCACTGAAACTTTCAAGAAGATGCCCATGATTTTATGATATTCTTACATGCATTTACATTTGACAAATCAATGCTGCCTATATATTGTATAAATAAAATTATTTTTTTAACAGTTATTTGTTTTCTATATAATTTCACTTCAGTTAGTTTCCTAAAATTAAATATTTAGTAGGCATATTAATAAAACTTTAGTTTACTTTTGCATTCAGGGGGCTTGGCAAAATAAAGACCTTCCTCCTTCCAAATCCCTAATTATAGACAGATGGGTACCACACTCATAGAAATATTGATATGCAACTTTTCCTATATTATTTTGAACATATTATTCGCAATTGAACCTAATAGCATGAAATATTTAGTAAACATATTTTTTTATCACAACAAACCTTAAATGATGTGGTGAGATGGTTAAGGCATCACCCACAATATAGTAAAGAAATGAAATTTGG